>CM043114.1:56169806-56591370 GCA_023701765.1 Hylyphantes graminicola | reverse complement strand
CTTCGAGTTAAAAAAAATCGTTTCAGTAAAATGCAAGATGCATACAAATAACTTTTGCATGTTTTAAAAAAATAAAATAGGATTGTCTAAATTATAATCATAACACATTATGATTGAAGTTTTATTTTATTGTCAATCTTTAGGTTAATTACAAAAACAAATTTTGTTAAAATGGCTAGTTAAAATAGTTAAGAACTTATTAATCCAATTACCCATAAAGTGGAAGTTTTAATGTTTTTTCAACTAGGTTTTCTTTTTTAAACTATACTTTTTTTCCCTTAACACAAATCAGGATAAAACTACATGAAACATCCCTGAATGTTACAAAGCACCGATATAAAGGCAAAGCTGAATTAGAGTTAGCTTTTTATGTATTGAGAGCAATTTTAATTTAAATTTCGCTTATTTATTGTTTTATATTTGGAAGAAAAAGTATCACTCTAAAAAAGAGCTAAAACTAAATTAGAATATTAGGAAAAGGAGCCATTCTATTTTTATAAAAAAATCATTTAAAAGCATGCGTTTAAGCTTTAATCATATTACCTTTAATTTTCGATATGGACTGGTTGCATAATTGCTATGCATTGTAAAACTTTAATTTCTTGTACAGTCAAATCTTATTAACTAAAATCGAAGGTAATACAAAATATTTGGCATAAAAGGAATGCAGTATGAACTATCAAGAAAATTCTGTTCTCCTAATTGAAAACAGGAAAAGAAAATAACAATTAATAATTTTAGTAAGTAACAAAGTAACAATTAAATATATTTTTTAAAGTATACTGATACTGCATTGTTTTATTATTGAATTAGTGTTTTTAAAATCGTTTAACATTGCTTCGCAGTTTCATGTGCATTGGAAATGCTTTCATTTTATGTGGGGGAGACTTTAGTTCAACTGGTTGCGTTGACTAAGCATGGGGAAATAAGAATTTTTAGGGCCTAAACAGGGGTGGTGTACATAAAATTAATCCTATAATCGGAGCGTATACTTAATGCTGCAGAACCTTTTATTTTGAAAATTGATGATAGAGTACCGTAGGCCCTGAACCTAAAGATGCCCTTCGCTGATGGGATTATAGTTTAACAAGATTTGACTGCATTAGTTTTGACTATCACTTAAATTTTCGAATATCTGTTATTACATGTAAAGAATACAAACATATTGTATCCTACTACCTATTTGAAAATATCACTAAAATCTTAAGTGTAAAACAGCTGTAAATACCAAATCCAAAATGAAGCTCATCAATTGTTATATATCTTCTCAATGTATTTACAAATGTGTTGTAAGTGTTATGGCTATTATTTTTTCTTGTAAACCAATGACATCTGATAAATGGGGTAGACTGAGCGTTGACATTCCTAATCCTGCCAAATAACCAATACCTCCTTGAACAGAGCAGGCCTTAGCACGGGTAGCAGCACTTAAATATTTTGGGAAATAGACGTGACAACGTACATCAATCTTTTCATACCCTGTTTGACAATTTGTTTCTGAGGGGGCAGGGGGGGGGGGGGGGGGGAATGACAAAGGTTGATCAAAGATAAAATTACGTGTTTCTCAAATTCGGCAACACTATTTCTTTAATAGTTAGACTAGAATACTTTCTTCCGCCTTTTCTGCATTACGCCTTTTTTTTAAATTCAAAGTCATGTTTATTTAATATTAATATTATCTTGTTTATATAATATTATAAGAACTTAACTTTTTAAAATACATCTTTATCTCCCCAGCAAGTTGCTAAGTATGTCCCATTTTCTTTGAAAGTTACGTGTTCAATGCCGAACCATTTTTTTTGTGTGGAGATGAATGATTTTTTTTTCCCTTTACACTTGTGGCGGCTACCACACGCACGCCACCTCAATAAATTATCCACTCGCTAGAGGGCGCAGATTTAATTCTGCGTTCCTACCAGTATTCTGAATAACATTGAAATATAACCCCATTCTCGTTTTGCCCCTTATTGGGATGTCTTCGATGTGTAGGCAGGACGCTTCGCGTCGATACTACAAATTGTTATTTCGATCTCCGATATCCGATTCATATCCGCCACCGTTTCGCCCCTTCTAGGGATATTTTCGATGATTAGTAAGGACGTCGATACTACAATTTGTTATGTTAACTCTCCGATCTCCTCATGCTTTGAGGATCCTTTTGGTAAACTGTGAGTTACTGAGGCCGCTACACACTCGTATCTTAGATCCAATGATATTTTCGACAGTGGTAGTAGGTATTCTCGCATCGGGGGGACGTACATAGCGCCGTCAAACTTGCTTTCTAGGAGGGCTAGGATGGGCTTGCTTTCTAGGAGGTATAACTACAACTGGGCTTTAGCTTTTGGTGATAAATTGCCAAAAGAAGGAGTCGTTTTCCCCGATTTTGAAACAGATATTTTTCCATTGTATGATGCTCAGTCTATTTTAATTATCAGTGTATTGCTGTAAATTATCTTAACTCGAATCATATTGTACAAAGTGCAGAGAAAATTTACTCATTGGAGAATGTTTGTAATTGGTAATATGTTATGCGTACTTTGGAGTTTTATTGAATTTTGAATCTTTTTATATGAGAGAGAGAAAAAAATATTGTATGTAAATGACAAATTATGAGTGATTTATTGCATACGAAGTAGCTTTATACTGTAATGCTATATCTAGTTAAAGATATTTTTTTTAAATTCTTTTGTGATCTGTTACAGGGCCGTCTCGTGAGCGGACGATAAGGCAATTGTATACTTTCGTGAAAATAAGGGTTAAGAGCTGTCATCTTTAAAATTATATTTTTTATATACTGTGTTTATATATACTGTAACTTTAAATTCAAATTAACGAAATATTCAAAAGGTAACTTATTTAAAAAAAAATTAACAATAATAAAAAAAAATAATGTTTTCGGACCTGATAAATATTAAAAATACTCGGACCTGACAACTTACCCGGATTTATCCCGGGGAAAAAGGATGATTTTTCGCCAAGAGTACCCTATAACAACGAGACGGCCCTGATCTCTTATATTCTGTTATTTTGTTATAGTTTTGCTTCAAGATATGTTTCCCATGTGGTGTTATGCTATTCTTGCTCAATTGCTTGAATTCAGCCAAGACATATCATCAAACAGTTAGATAACATGTAAATAGCTCTGTCATTATTACCTAGACCACAAAGTTTGCTTGGTGAATTCAAGGACGTCCCTTAAGTAGAATCGGTTTGAAATAAAATTATTGATCTTTAAATTTTAATCTGAAATATAACTGGATATAAAAACTTGGAGCTACTGTTTGCCAAACCTAAAAATTGACCCAAAGTCACTATAACACAGTAAAAAAAGTTTTCTAAATGCTAAAAACACATCTTGCTTTTTTAAATGTGCTGAGTAGAAAACACGTAGTATCAACACAATTATTCTTTATGATTCTTTGTCAAAAAAATAGTATTTTTTCAATGACAATCATATTGAAATGTACAGTTGAAATTTTGGTGTTTGCGTTTTTTGTAAATCGATCTCTACAGTCTTCTATGCTACATTTTAAAAAACGAACATACATTCTTACTAAAAAATAATGAATGTTATCGTATAATAATTTCCAAAATTTGATTAGTAGAGATGAGATTATTCGCTTGCGTAATTTTAATAATTTATTAAAGGTATGTCATTAAAGTATAGGTATGCTACTACGTATGGTATTGATATTGTTAACAGGTCAGTTCACTATCATCTTTATAATTACTACAGTAAAATAATAAATTTCGAAAATGTAAAATATTGTGCAAACTATAACATTTTTAAGCTTTTCAAATATATACCTTTATTTTTAATGTGACAATTCAGTGATTGGAATAACGAAAGATATGTCTATGCAAATGAAAGATCGAGTTGTTTTACAAGTATATGACTTAATATTACGAGTGCTGGTAATTATTTACTGAGTTAACCCTAAATATTTACAAATGTTATTAAATAGTTGAAAATCAGAAATACAAAAAGTAATTTATGAAGCTAAACACAGTAATTGAAGCTGCTTAATAAAACCCTTCGTTGTTGAAATAAGTAATTTGGCGATTCTTTGATTAAGGTACGGGCTATAGTAGACTTATAAATAAATAAGAAAATTTGAATGTTGCTTTTCCGAAATAATTTACTTAAGGTACTCCCAAATTTTTATTGTAGTTTTATATCTATCTCAGCATCATGTATTTAAAAAAAATATACCTATTGGTTTTCTAATTAGTAAATTCTATTATACTAAACTTTAAGCATTTAAATTAAATACCAAAGGAAAATTCCTTTTATAGAGCTCTTGCTTCTATAAAAAAAACTATCACTTTTTTTTCTTGAAAAATTTAGTTTTCGATGCAATTTAATTAGATTTCATTTATATGTTTAACTGTGCAATATATACGACTCATGGAGCAATGTTTAATAGAGAAAAGTTTTGGACCCGACATACGACATTTTTATTGCCTTAAAAAAATTATTAAAAAGATATTAAATAAAAAATAGTTAATTTTGTATAATAAACGGACTAGTTAGGCAACTGAAAATATTAACCCAGATCAACACAATTTTATGCACGTACTAACAATAACATAACGCAGGTCAACTTTTTTTTTTCACTTAAAATTATCTTTTTTTGTTCATACAAATACATACAAATAAAAGAAATGAATTTCCTTAAAAATTATATTAAATTTCCAATACTGCAAAAAAGCTGAATTATACTAATGCTAATGTATTTGCCAAATTGGATTGTTCTGAGTTAATATTATCCTTGTTTGGGATCTTTCATCATACAATTTTTTAAAAAAAAAATCGTTTTTTTGTGCATTTTTTTTTTTTGAAATTCCATGCGGTTTAAAACTTATTCCGTGAGTCGTCCTTTTATTCAGATTTTGCATTGAAATTCGGCATTTATTTTCATTTTTTTTTCAAGATGCAAGTCGATACTGCATATGCATATATTTCCGATTTACCCTGGGCATTGGCTTTGTCCCGAGCACGACAGCAAATAATCTACTCGTGGATTTTCGATCTTTCGATCCAACGCTATATTTGACCATTGTGCTCGAATTCAAAAGAGAAATTTCCATTGCGGTCAAATCGTAGTTGCTGGCACGGCGACATTTCGAAAATCAAATATTCTAACGCCGCCAATGTTTGCAATTTTTTTTCCGTAACTCTAAAACTGATCTCAATCCGCTTCTGTATTCCTTTGAGTATTGTACATTGTTGTAAGAAAAGGTTATTTATCGGATTTTAAAAATTCGCCAAATTTTGTAATTTGTCGCCGGGCCAGCGACTAAGATTTTGCCTCCATTGCTCCAAGAGTGTTCCTATAACATGTCTTACTAGTTCAGCATTATTTTTGAAGCTTTTTTCAAAACCTAAAACTCGATTGCCATTACTGTCATTGGCGCATATTGTGATAGTTCTAACACAACAATACTCGATTAATTAAAAGTTTATTTTAACGAGAGTAAGTCATGATAATTTTTTAATTGCCTATTAAAAGCTTACTGACCTGTTTCGAACAATTGTATTTTTAAACTTGTCTTTAATGTGTGCACACGTATTGGTTTGCTGTATATGAACTGAAAACTGCACTCATTTTGTTCCTTTCAAAGCTGTTATTCCCTCATGGATGTGTTATTGTCCAATCTCCTAACTGTAATCCATGAATGGAACTTGAAATAAAAAATAATTTTGTTCTTATCTGTGTGTTTCCTATTTGAGATTGTCCTGGTTACTTTTCTGTTTAAAAATGTTTGGGTGGAGCAGATGCCCATGGCTGCTCTAGTGCGAAGTTCTTCCAACTTAAAATTATAAACAAATAATTTGTTAATATGTTAGAATCTTGACACAGTTGAAGTTTTTATTTGTAATTTTAGAGAGTTGGATCTTCTAAAAAATTTCGGTACACTCTTATACATTGAGTTGGGTGCCAATCAGGTGTAGGCTCTATAGAGCCTACACTATAGTACGATGATAAAACAACTCAATTCTATTCGTGATTGTCCTGGTCAGCCCCTATAGTAGCAATTTTTTATCGACCGATAAACGAATTTTCATCATTCGCCGGTGAGAATTCCAATCTCGGATTTCTAACGGAAATATTCTGTTACATCGATATGCGACCAGTTATGCCCTCTGGAGCGAAAAGTGCTTAGTGAATTTTACCGATGAAATTCCGATCAAATGTCAAAAAGAAATCGAGAGATCATCCGATAAAATTTCGTATACTTTCCGTTAAAAAATGCTAGGAGTTTACGATATGTTAGTACAAAAGTTTTAAATGAGATGGCGCCACTGGTTTTTTAAATTTTATTTTGTGAGCGAATAGCCAAACCGGTATATCAGTTGAATTTCGAGAGTCAGGAGCAGGGCAGAATCATCAATCTCTGGCTCCAAACTTTTGCCTTACAGTCAGGTATACAGTTATTTATACAGCAAAAGTTACCTTTTAAAAGCATGTCTGAATTGTCCAGTCAGTTGATTGCGCATTATCTCACAGTAGAACTGTAATAAGGATCATCGTCAACAAGGCCTCGTAACTGATCGATGGTTTACTCTTATAAACATAAGCACAAATTTTCCAACACCACAAATCATTTTATAGGATAGTTGGCAGATGGCGAGATTCGTAGTTTCATACTCTGAAAACATTAATTGCTTATTCCTCAAGCATCAAAGAAATTTTTCTAAGCTATCTCGAAACTAAACCAAAAGAAGTCTGCGAATATCTACTCTTTGGATACAGGATCTCAAATATGACCATTTCCAAAAAAAAGGTCATATTCAAAGGGCAATATTACTCGAGAGGCGAAGAGTCAATAAATTGGAGACGGTCGTAAATACACTTCAAATATTGTAGTTCTAGACCCAGTTTAAAAACCTATGGCAACTCACACTTTTTTGTTTTATTACAGTCCACTTTGAACATTTCCAAAAAATATTTAAATTCAAAGCCAATGGCGAACATTCATGTGACGTCACGTGGTTTTATGCATCAGCTCGGGAGGCACGTGCTAATGTTATCCTATACAGCTATCGAAGCACGTGCTAATGTTATCCTGTACAGCTATCGAAGCACGTGCTAATGTTATCCTGTACAGCTATCGAAGCACGTGCCATTGTTTTCCTACTACTCAAACCTGTCTAACCGCTTTTTTTTTCATTGTGATTTGGAATTGAAGCTCAGGTGGATATGGCGTGAATGTCCCCCATTATTCTAAAAGCATAGTGTCAATAACTTGGAGACACAGTTGTAAATACACTTCTGATGTTGTAGTTTTTGACTCGGGTTACAAATCTATGGCAATTAAGTTTTTTTTATATATATTAGAGTCCATTTAATACAGTCTATTTTGATCATAAAAAGAAAACGCCAACTTGAAAGGTCAATTACTCCAGAAGAGAAGTCAATAACTTGGAGACACAGTTGTAAATACACTTCAAATGTTGTAGTTTAAGACCCAGGTTACAAGTCTATGGCATCATAATTACTTTTTTTTATTACAGTCAATTTCATACAGTCTATTTTAATCATTTTTAAAAATTGTGAAATTTTTTTTTATCATGCTGCCATCTATGATCTAAAATGTAAAGCTGCAAACTGAAGTATAGTTAGAATGCACACAGTTATAAATTAGAGATATAAAAATGACTATAATAAAAGTTTGGTGATATGCATTTGTGACCTGGGTCTGAAACTACAACATTTGAAGTGCTTTTTTTTTACAACTGTGTCTCCAGGTTATTATTGACCCATGCTTCTAGAGTAATTGGCTTTTGAATATTTTTTGGAAATGGACTGCACAATATAGACTGTAAAAAAAAAAAGCGAGTTGCCATAGGTGTCTTACCCGGGTCTAAAACTACAATATCAGAAGTGTATTTGCAACTGTGTCTCCAAGTTATGGACTCTTCTCCTCTGGAGTAATTGACCTTTAATATGACCTTTTTTGGAAATGGTTATATTTGAGAACCTGTAACTCTCTACCAAGTAAAGGATCACCCATGGTGTTTTGTATTTTTTGAAGTACTAACCTAACATGTGCAACTAATCTAATAATTAAGCAGATAATTAGGGAGAAACATGACAAAAATCAAAGAAAATGACCTTTTTCAAAGGACCCTGACCTTCAAAGCCATGATAATCCATTACCTCAAACTTTGGCCTTATCTCAATGTCAAACCAGACGAATTTAAGATAAACAAAAATTCACTTTCATATCTTAGTACTACTAACATATCCTGAAGGTTTCAAGAAAATCGAAGGTATCATCTATCACAAGTTTTCCCCCTTTAAAAATAATTACTCTTAAAAAGTTTTTTTGAACATTATCAAAATTTGTCGCTGTAGGGACATACCTTAAATAATATGGATAAAAAAGTAATGTGTACAGTTTGGTTATAATTGGCACAGAAAAAAATTATTTAAGCTTGCCATATATAATTATTACAAATAGTCTTTGATCTAATACATATCAAATCTGAAAAACCTTTTTACAGAATTAAGAAAATATACAATATAAAGTGCATTTTTAAATAGTGCTTTATTAAATTAAATGTGAAAAAACAAATATTGCAGTCGTGAACATTTTGGTCGAGGTAGACATTTCATACAAATAGATATTTGATAATTCTAGAACTCAATGGCAAAAGGGAAGTTGGGGTCATGTTTTACCCTGAAAAATAAAAAATAAGTGTAAATTACAATCATAAAACAAATTTTTTTACGAAATGGAAAATTAAAAAAAAGTCATACTAAAGTATATATGTACAAGCTATTATACATATATTTTTGTTGACTATTCATCAGAATAACACTAAACTTTTCAACTAAATTTTGAACAGAATGACTACCACAGTTATTTGTGTGTATACATTAGTATACTTGTTTATCCACATAACTTTTATGTTAAAAAATCCATAATAATTAAACCAGTTTCAAAATGTAAATGAAGTTGTAAATGCAAATGTAAACAAATTTTTTTATTGGACATTGTAAGATTTTGTACAGGGATACATGAAACTTAGAAGAATATCGTAGTAGAACCTCAATCACCAGATCTAATAGGGACCGGATGTAGGTCAGATAATCAAAAATTCTGGATAATGGAGAAATGGTTTTGCAATTTTAAATATTGAAATTTAGTGTCGGGTTATTCCTGAAACTGACAATTCCTGGAAAAAAGAAGTGCTGAAACATTATTTTTTAAAATTCCGATTCTTTATTTTTAATATATCTGAGTGGAGTTCCAGGAAAAGTGTTATTTTTTTTTATAGTAGATAAGATTTGCAGTCCCACATGATTGTAAAAGATTCTGGTAATTTTCCACAAACTTAGGATTTACAGAAATTCCCATTTACTTTTTTTGAGTTCCCGATATTTGGTTTCTTAAAATCACCTTAGATTCCCAAACAGAATTTCCGGATTACAGAATCACCGGATACACCTCACTTCAGAATTATTGTTAATTTTTGAGAATTTTTTTTTCTGTGAAAAACCAAAAATGACCCTGGAGAAACTTTTGATCTTGACTTAGGGACGGTTGGCTAACAGAGTTATCGATAAAAGAGGGACAGATAATCTAGGTTGTACTGTATATATAAATCTATGAACTTATGTGTTTATTTACTCATACACTGTTTCATCAATGTTTTTGATGCAGACAAATTACAAGTGTTACTAAATTATTTGTTAAGTAATAAAGGTACAATTATTTACCAATTGAGATGACAATAGCGGAAGGTTTCTTTGAAATTGCCAACATTTGCCATTTCTTCAGGAGTCAGTTCAAAATCAAATATCTATACATGAAAATAAAAGGCAGTTAGAAACCGATTAAGGGGGGATCATAGTTAGCAAAAACCAAAAAATCGAATTTTTGAAACCAGTATTTTCTGATAGATGGAAGCCCAATCTATCGAATAAGACCAATTTTGTATCGATCGGCTAATTATTTCTTATAAAAATTAAAATTATAGAAATAAACAAATGTGCCACGCCTTCTTTGAATTACTAATTGTATGCTTGTATCATTTATGTATTACATTATAAAACATGATTTTTTTGTGTTGATATTTGAAAACTATTCACTGGCTCAATGTAAAAAAAAATTCCTGACGATTTAC
The DNA here is from genome assembly GCA_023701765.1 of Hylyphantes graminicola. Lineage (NCBI taxonomy): Eukaryota > Metazoa > Arthropoda > Arachnida > Araneae > Linyphiidae > Hylyphantes > Hylyphantes graminicola. The sequence continues at coordinate 56,581,232 of CM043114.1, read as the reverse complement.
ATGAAATTCGGCTAACAAGAAATGTTTCGGTGGTTAGTTCGAGTTCGTGTTAACGGGATCGACTGTATTTGTTTTTCGCGTTTTTCTCAAAACTATAATTTTCAACACTTAGGTACACTTTTCTCCAAATCTATTGAATATTTTTTAATAATTTTTTTTGTGTGTTATAAAACCATTTTAGATCTATTTAAGTCACCTAATTTAGTCTTACAAATTAAAAAATATATTTTATTATTTTACACTTTTCTTCGTTGAAAATCAGAATTTTTATGAATTCAGAATATAATGTTTTTAAAATAAAATTTAAAAATTATTTTAGGCAAAAAAAATAGGTGACTCAATTAGATCTAAAATGGTTTTACAACACACAAAAGAAATTATTAAGAAATGCTTAATAGATTTGGAGAAAAGTGTACCGAAAAAATACTTGTATTTTTGAAAATTCGTAATTGTATGTTTCAAAATATGTCTTTTTTCAAAAATAATAATTTTTTAAAATAAGATTCTTAGGTGTTAATATAATAATAAAAGTACAATTTATAATTTGGTACAATTTTTTCTATTGTACCATAATTTTTAAATGATTTAGAGCCTTTCGAAATCAATACTAAGAATTGGTCATTTTTGCTGTCGCTAACTATGATCCCCCCTTAAAATACAATAGTCAAGACAATAAAAACTCAGGACACACAGAACAATGTATTAATGGTTCACATTGAAATATAAAAATATGCAAGAGAGCATTTTGATTCAATAAAACAACCTAATCATATAAGAGGGAAGGTCATAAGTAATTTAATAGTCATTATACAATATAAATATTCAATAAACACTGTTATTAGAAACGACAAAGCAATCTAAAACAAAGTTAAAACACTTATGTTTACTTTATTGTTCTTATAGTTATAAAAAGTAAATTTACTGGTGTTTGACTTTTGTGCAGTTCATTGATAATTTTCTAGAATTTCCCTAATATTCTTTGAATTTCTATATTTAGTTGTGTGAGCAAATCTTAATTTTGCTGAAGCTTCTCTTTAATTACATCTTGCCAAGATTTTCAAAAGTTTATGCTTATCTTGTCCACTAAAATATCTCCATTCATGACATCATGAACACCCTTACAAAACATCCAAAATTAAATGGATGGAACGTGAAAAAGTAGTAAGAATTTAGAGCACTCATTCCACTCAAACTATACACTTATCAGTACAAATCTTAATATCTTAATTGTAGGTCTTTGTAAAAGTAAACAACTTTAAGATGTCCTATGAGTTCAAGGTAAAAGGAAGTTTTTAACAGCAATTTTGAACTATTGAAACAGCAAATATAGGTTGTTTAATCTGATCATGTGAGGATTGTATGTGTAAAAAGCAATTCTGTTCTGTTTTGCAGTATTTGATTCAATTTAAATATTGATTAAAATAAATACCGATTCTCAAAAGTGGTAGCTACTGTAGAATCTAAACTTAGTGCTACTTGGGAAGATTATTATAATAAATTTGAAGAGGGCTGGGGGAAAACATCTTCATTGCATAACAATCTTCCTGTATTCTGGTTTGCTTCGCAAGACATTAGTGACAGGAAACCAGTTTCTCTCTTGTTTCTTTCACGGCACAAACGTGGGACTAATGTCCACTGATCTCTTGCGTAGGTCAGGGTTGCCCCAAGAGAAAAACAAAGTGAGAAATTGGTTTCCTTACACCAGTTTAGGCGATAACTCGCTATTGTCGCCAAAGAGGTCTGATGCAGACAAATCCCTATGCAATGAAGGGGGTTTACCTCTGCACTTTTCAAGCTAGGTTCCAAAATAATATTTTTTCTTAATAATTTACTGTTTTAGTTGCAAAAGAATTTACTTATGACAAATAGATTACTATTACTAAAAGTACAAATATTGTTTCACAAGGAAAAATTTTCCATAACACATATTATAGAATGCTGTTGTTATAGTTCACAGATATTAAAAAGAAAAGTTTTCAGCATAGAGTATAATGTAGAGATTTTTTTAAAATAAAAATGCTTGGTAACATTAACTTCAAAAATGGTTGTTGTTTAATAGGATAGCCTTAAATAACATTAATACTTAGGTCATAATTCTTTGCGCAATAATTTACTTATTAAATCCAGAATATGTACTGTTTGAAGGAGATTCAATTTTTAAAAATATATATTGAACAATATTAAAGAAATGAGTTTTTTGGATAAAATAGTTAATCTATTTTTATTTGCACATTATTTCAAAGTTTACCTCAAAGTTGTTACGAATTCTGTCTTCAGTTACACTTTTGGGAATGACAATAACTCCTCTCTGGGCATTAAACCTCAGTAAAATCTAAAAGAGATAAATACAATATGAATACAAAATATTTATAACAAGAAGCTTATTTAAAAAACATTTTTTAAAACTCTTAGTAACTTCTACAAGAACTAGTAAATTAAATAAGAAATTTAAAGACTTAAAATGGATTTAAAGACTTAAAATAAAAATTTTCCTAATGTTCGTGCTTATTTTAACGTGTCCCAAAAACGTTATAAATGATTAAACAAACAGTGATATAATAATTTATTTTGACAATATTCAATTGTAATGCAATTATATGTATGGATATTTATATCCTTATCTATGTCTATATATAAAGAAAGAAACTCATGACTGACTGAGTTATATAGTGTATCAACGCTCAGCCCAAACTAATGGAGGTATACAAAGACCACAATTTAGGAGCTGATTCCTTTGGTACATAAATATTATTGTAAAATAAGTATTTTGAATTTTAATGATATTTACCTGTGCAGGACTCTTATTGTATTTATCAGCAAGCTCTTTAATTCGAGGATCAGACATTAAGGAAGGTTCATCATGCTTGACCCTTTAGATTTTAAAAATAAAAATATAAAACATTTTTCTATTATGTTATTAAAATCAAGTTGTGACACATAACACATAGAATCATATGGAAAAAAAAAAGGTTTTTAAAACAGGAACTGCCAGTCTGAAGAATGAATATTACAGTGTAAAGGAAGTGAACTGATTGTAACAGCAAGAATGTGTCAACTTTTATACAGCAGGGGGTAACATTTTTGTCATGTGGTGTAGGAACGAAAAACATAGTACATTTAGTGGTCATATAATTAACAGACTGTACATTAAAATGTAGAGCATTGCTTCAGTCATTGGGCAGAACTGCCACAGACAGATAAAGTGACACAGGAAGCACAACAATTTTGGCCAATAGTATCGGCCAAACTTGGAGAATGTTTATAAAATCGATCATATTCCACCGATTTTAACCAGATATCCCCGTTCTTTGAGGTTTCATACAGGAAATTACGAAAAGTGCAATACTTAATTTTACTGCAATCTTATAGTATTTTGCAAGTGTTAAAGGCAAATATTATGTTTCACAATATTTTTCAATCAAGAATTCTGGATCAAATTTTTGTTCATATAATATTCAAACCAATATAGCACCCCGATATTGCCCAGCGTCAGTAAAACATAGTCCATTATCCAAAGGGTATGAGCCGAGATTGGCCAATACTGCTGTGCTACCAGGGGCAGTAACCACAACTTTATCTTTGCAATAATTAATCTTTCAGTATACTTTCTTATATGTTAGGGTTATTGAATGCTTGAAAAAATTGCCAAAGTCTTTAGATAATGCAGTTTATCTGCCCTAGACAGAGTAGAACGCTCATGATTTTTAATCCATCATCAATAATCATGCAAATTTGCTTACCATGGTCGGTCAGGAGAGCCAAGGGGGCTGTATGCAGTAACTGCAATGTCTAAAGTTTTACAAAATTCAATCAGTTTGTTTTGATTGAGATATGGATGGCATTCCACCTAATCAGAAAAAGATGTATTAATGTTATTTAGTGACTAAAATACTCTAACAACCAAGTCTAACAACAAAAACTCCCAACATTTTGAACTTTTTAACGAATAATATAATTTAACAATACTTTTAATTGCCATTACATAAAATAAGGTAGATAAACTATAATAAAGATACATTTTGAGGTGTAACAAGAATATTTACTTTGATATTAAGAGCAAAATACTTAAATTTAAATATGAATAAATGTACACTTAAAAGTAAAGAATTCTTTTTACAGCAATTATTTTTATAGATGGCTTACATTTTAACAAAAGCTTAGAACTTTACCAAACTTATGACTTGAGTGGGGGGCCCGTTAGGGCCAAGCACCGCGACCACTGGTCTATTGTACTAACTTACCAAACTTACTGTAGCCAAGAAACAAAATAAAATACAAAACCAAATAAAAAAAATAGTCTTAGATGACATTTTCTCTAGGTGGGGTTAATTTATTTGACTTGCTAGTGAGTCCAAATCCTAAGTAATTGAAGAGTACAGGGGAGAACCCCTTCATCGACTGGAAGTCTGTTCGTATTGAGGTCTGCTGGGTGATTAGTGGCAATCAGAAATCAGTTTTTCCCTTGGTTCTTCAGCAGTTCAAGCGTCAGACTAGAATTTGGCATGAACTTCGATCTTAGAGATAGTAAACCCATGATAGCGATGACTCGTTATCTTCGCTAAGAAGACCTGATGCAGACTCCCAGTCAATGACAGGGTTTTCCCAATGTACTCGTCAATTGCATAACACATGATTTAGTCACTTTATAAATTAATACATCATTATGAATGTAACTTTTAACAACTCAACTTGGCTTAGCATAGGCAAATATATCAGTCTCATTAATTATTTATTGTCTTTTTATAAAAATTGTTCCATACTTTGAAGTTATAAAGTTATTGGTACTAGTTGACAAACCACAGTTTATACAGTTAAGAGTTACCTTTGGAAATATTATGTCTGATAAGGAAATTGTACATGTTCGTGGACTGTACGGATTGTGCTGGTGAAATTGAAAAGTTCCCTTTTTTTTGGGGGGGGGGGGAATCAAAAGAACCCAACAAAATGAAGTACAAAATACCTTATAAATGAATTCATGATTGTTAAACAAATTTGTTCAGTTATATTTAAAATATCTTCATTAAAAGAAGTAAGGAAGTCGAAAACAGTAGAATGTTTACCTGAAGAACAGTAGGCTTAACTTTGGCAGCATCTACGACTCTTTTAATTTGCTGGCTGTTGAAGTTGGACAGACCAATCGATTTTACGAAGCCTTTTTCAAAGCATTCCTCCATTCCCTGTAATAAATCCATACAAAAGGAATTAATTTATTATTCATTAGAAATTGTAAACGCATGCTTCAGTTTTGCACCAGTTACAACAATTAGTTTAGCTTTGAAGTTAACACATTTTTATGCTTTATGTTATAAACTTAAAAGGTAAGAATCTGAAACCTTAAAAAAATAGTTTTTGACATATCACACTTGCCAGTAGCACTTGTAGTCATGATCATTGTGTCATGAACATAGATGACAGACAAACAGACAGACACACTGAACTGTTATAATAACATCCACTTTTTACGTTATAAACATAATGTAGGAGTTAAAAATAATAAAAGTGGGTGCATTTTCAACTTGCCTTCCAAGTTTCGATGAAATCAATATTTTCCATTATCATTTCTCCCTTTTCATTTTTGGGGAACAGATCGTCTCCTTCCTGTAAATATAAACATTGAAACAAAGTTTAACTTTTATTATCTAGTGAAATCTATGTAACTGCCTTTTAGTTATTAGATTAGTCAGCCTAATTTCATGCTCTGGTAAGCTAATTAGTTAAAAAAAATATATATATTCCCAACATCGCATAATTATTAAATAAATGCAAATGCATATTTGACTATGTTAATACTATATAATAGTATCTTCTACATTTTACTTAGTACATTTGGAGGAAAAAAGTTAAGTTAAATGAAAAACTGTTACAGGGATATCCAAGAGAATTATTTTAACTAGAACATTATAATTTGGAATATCAAAAATGTGAAGAAAAAAAATGTTGCAAACATTAAAAAAAATATATTTCTATATTTGATCAAACTCAATTATTAAAATATAAATATAAACCCTGTTGATGACCTTGGAAATAAAGCATGTTTCAATCATGTAAAGGACAAAATTGATTAGATTAAATAAGATGAGATGGCCTTAAAAATTCCTCGAATCAGGGTTGTGTAATAGGGGAAGTAGTTAAGCTGGTTTAAATTAAAAGTAAAGATCACAAAGCTACTATAAAGGTTAAAAGACCATGCAGCAATAAACTGCCAGCAAAACTAGACATTTCCCCCTTAAACTATTACTGTCTTCTAAAAAATTTCTACTTTTAAATAAAAGAGTACCATTGGAATACGACCCTACATTAAGATTTCAAACAGATTCAGAACAATATTGTAAATTATTCATAAATATAAACATTGCAAGGTCTGCATGAATACTCTAACCAAAAGATTTGCTTGTTCCATTAGAGTTAAAACAGAAGTTCAAGTATAACATAAGTATGGTTACTTAGTCATAGCTCATATTTATAAAGGATACATAAACAAATTGTCTCACCTTGTATGCCATGGGCCAGTGAATGAGGTACAAGTCCAAATAGTCCAGTCCTAAGGCTTTCAAGGACCTTTGGCAACATTCAATGACTTTTTCCTTTCTGTGATAGGTGTTCCAAAGCTGTGGGATATAGGTGTTAAAATTCAGATAAATAATTGAAGCCAGATAAGTGCACATTAAATAAGTAAAGATTCTTTATAAAGAACAATTAAAGTTGCAGTTAGGAATTTAGTTACCAACTTAAATTATCTGAAAGTTTTTTTTTGTTAGACAATAATTAATTTTTAGATCAAAATTATACTGACATATTAATTGAAGTTCAAAGCAATTTTTAATTGTTTTAAATAATTTAATTAAGACAGTAGACTAGGATATTTGCATAAATTTTAAGAATTATATGCAATATATCCAAGTGTAATAGAGTGTAGTGCAAAAGAAATTGTTCCCTCAAATAATGTTGTGGTATAAGTCTGTTTTTACAAAACAAATGATAAAACATCAATAACTTTATTTTAAATATCGATAATTTTTTTCATCAAGTATGAAGTGAGACAAAAATATTCACAATTCCTATACAAAAAATGCAAAATTTACAAACCAAGAAAAATTAAACTTTCCCCATTTTAAAATCTTACAAATGAAAAATTTTAGAAAACAGTCGAGTACATATTAATTTTTTTTTAAAAGAGGTGAATTCATACAAATACTACCTTGCTAGTCACGAAAATATCCTCTCGTGTAATGGTTTTGTCGTTAATTTTCTCTTGTATTGCCTGCCCAACTTCGTTCTCATTTTGGTAGGCCAAAGCACAGTCCACATGCCTGTATCCAATGTCTATGGCCGTCTTCACAGCTTCCAATACTTGGCCTGGTTTGGACTGAAAGTGAAAGATAAGCCCACAGTTAAAAATTGCTCTAACTGAATATGGCAACTGTGGTTAGTATAGAATGACATTTAGAACCACAGTTAAGTGACAAGCCGATACTTGAGTAAGCATCCAAAGCAGTTTCAAGAGCGACATTGTACACAACATCAGGACTTTGGAGCAGATTTACCGCAATAGTATCCGTCGAACTTGTTGCTGCACAGACCATCTATAGGTCAGCGGCTTAAGCACGTTGTAAATTTAATTTGTTTAAAAAATAAATTGAAGAGTATATTTAAGAGTTCTACGGTACCTATGACTAGCTTACATGATTTGTAATTACAGTATTTTTCATTACAGTTTCTTTAAACTCATTCTTATAGCTCAAAAACTTAGTTCTGTTTGTAAATAATACCTTGCATAATGTATTGTTTCTTCAGCAATACACAATTCTTTTAAATCTGTTGAAGTAAAACGGGCCAACAAATTATGACTTTTTCAAAAAATATATTAATGTAGCCTACTTGTCATTTAAAAATTGGATAAGAATTCAACAAATATATTTTTTCCGATAATTTAAACTGATTTCCTAGTACATTTAAATTCGCTTTCATCCAAAATATTTTGACTTAATTCCCACGCCTTAGCATTAAGTGTTATTTGGAGTAGAACAGATTATCGAACACAGCATGTCTTAGAGCAAAATTTTATAAAATATTACAGCTGGGCATTTTACTTAAATTATGTGACAGTGATATTACTAACTTTTACAATAACATAATACAAATATTTGAAATGCCAGCAATATCTTAATGCATACTTGAGGTTTAAATAACTATTTTTTAAAACATTTCTTACAATTATTTAGCTAATCCTTAAATAATTAGAGGAGTCATGACATAAAATTTAGAGTAGCAAATTGTTGTATACCTTCCAAGTGCCAAGTCCAATGATTGGCATTTCCTTGCCATTGCTGAGCTTAACATTGGGAACTTTAGCCATTTCTGAAAAGGGGAAAATATACTTTAGTCAGGAAACATACTATATTTTAATACATTGGATCTGTGCACATGTGATAAAACTAATCTAATTTGACTATAATATCAATATAAAATATACAGAAATACTCCTTAAAACTCTTTAGTACTTTAAAAGATTTAGTTCTTGGTGTCTTGACTCTGAAGTGCTAAAAGCAGATACGTAAATGCCATTACAGAAAAGATTTTGAAACAACAAGTTATTGGAGTCATTTTGTGTTTGAAGGGCAGATTATCACACAACCTTGAATATATAACCTTTTCATTAAAAAGATGTGCTAACTTCAGATAAGATATCTTCAGTGTAGGAAAGATTAAAATGTGATTGTAAAAGGAGGTTAAGGTTACACACATTCCTTTCCATGATAAAAAAAATGAACTAAGTGCCATCTACAAGTGCCATTTCTAAAATATGATCTGTTATACATAGGAAAAAAAAAGGGAAATACTTGACATTTAGAACACAGGGTTTCATTAAGACTACAGGAAAAAGAGAAGACAACAGCTTCGTTATGTAACATATTTACATCAGACCTTTCATAGCTTGTTAAGTTTTAGTTTGAATATTTGTGACACTAGAGATGCATGAAGGCTATTAGTAACGTGGGTTGTAATTTAGAACAAGTCAATGACATGCCAACCCCCGAGTTGGCACACAACACAACCTTTAAGGGCAACATTGTAAGCAACGTTGGGACTTTGGAGCATATTTAACATGCACTCCATCTACAGAGGGTATTGTTTGCCTGACATTTTTTACTACACAGGCCGTTTACAGGTTATTATTTTGGCAATGCACAAACCTGGGAACCTTTTGCATGCAAGGTGTACACCCTAACCGTTTGGACTCTACAGCCCCTTTCAGGACTAGAGGTTTATTCGAATTGTATACTTCTATTTAAAACATATCTATTTAATAAGCCAAGCTAAATACAGATTGGTAAAAAAATGTGGGCTCCTTGAAATTTGCTAGGATAAGTCTAGGCTTCTGGATAGATAGGCCTACTCAGTACTTGGGCTGTATTTATATGAGATCTCCACCAAAACAAGATGACCGGATGGGTCTTTATGGTAGACTTATATGCTGGTCGAGAAAACAGTTATAAAAGAGAAAAAAGTTTCCTCCCCTTTGCTTAATAAAGTTATCTATTTTGTTTGCTTCTAAGTGGTTATACATCGAAATAGAACTACTCATTGATAACTTGAGACTGGCCTTCAATTTTGAATAGTATGTTTAGATGCCAAAGCTGGTACCTTAACCGGAATCTAACTACTAATATGTGACATCAGGACTTTGAATCATCTGGTAAACGTTTACCAAGTCTATTTAACAGGAAGATTTTCAGTGTAAACTTTTTAGGCAGTAAAGCTTAACAGGATGGCAAACCTATTTGATCCCAGGTTTAATTTAAAGCATCCTTATCCTAGGTTAAATGGACCTAAGTACAGCTGTGATACAGTGGCCCCTTTCTTCATTTGTGAACTGGAAAATTTAACATAGGGGTGGTATGCCGATCAAGTTGTATGAAATAGAAAGTGGCATGTTTAGTTTACCACATTTGACATTAACGAAACGCGAATCGCCAAATCGAGACCGCCTATTATAGCATATGGCTGTGCCACAGCATATGCTTACACCTTATAAAATTGGTTACTCTATTCTCTTTTACATATACCTTAAAAATAAACTCATAAAATGTTGTGTAACTAAATAAAATGGTTTTTGAATGTTTGTAAACTAATCAAACACGGAGCAAATAGTCGTTTATTCATTAATATTATCAAAACACAAGAAAATAAAAGAAATACAAACTTAAAAGACACGTCACATTTTCACACACAAAAAAAAATTGTTAATATTATTTATAAAATATCTTTTAAACATTTGGCAATTATTCGTTATTTAATTTTAAAAGGCATACTGGTGTAAACTCTTGACGTAGAAAACTAAACTCAAAAGAAAAAAATGCTTACATATTGGAGAGAAAGTACAATTTCAAGCGGCAAATGCACAATATGGAGTAACTAGCTAGCAAAGTGACTAGTTTTATCTCTGTGCCGGTATAAAATTCTAGAATTTTAATGTTTACACGAGGCGATAAAAATAGCTGAGTAACTTGAACTCAAGTTAATGTAAAGTTCTTTTTTTGGTAAATAAAAAGAGCACTATTGTGTCGTGGTGCCATCTCTACGGAAACAAGTAAACTACTAGCTAAAAGAAAAGTGGGAAAATTTCTGACAGCCTAATTTTAGACTTGTTACAGAGATTTAGCACAGCTATGTTTGCTTCGTAATTTTTTAAACCAAATATTGTTATAAAATAGCACTGATTGTTTGGTTAGGTTAGGTTTAAATTGTCGTTGCACTAGAGCTGCACGAGGGGCATTGATTGTCTATAAAGGCAAATAATGATGATTTTAGACGAAACAAATTTGATTAAAGTGATTGTAACTCGGTTTTCGATAGATACAATTTTATATATTTTTTCATAGTTGAGCATATAAATTTTTCAACTAATAGAATTTGATTGTCTATTTAAGAATCCAAAAACAATTTTCTTGGCCTAGTTTTTATTATTTTTTGTGGCGTTGAGGAAATGTGCCGTCTCATAAAGTCAAAATTGCGGGTTCGATTCCTTTGGGTCCTTAGAAAAATAATCGAGTGCAATGTGCTTTATTGTGTGCTGGCTTTTTACATTTGGCTGCTTTTATTCCTCAGAACTGAGAGACATTTCTTTGTGGCACCATATAAGCTTTTCTCGCAACCAATTTTGACGCTCATATTAATGAATCTAAGATCTCTTTGGGTATTAAAGTATGTTGAGCAGAGCCTTTTTTAAGAAATTTCTGCCCTGGGCGGAAATTAAACAACTGCCTTTTCCTTTGAACAAAAAAGGTACTAATTAAAACTAGCTAAATAATAATAACTGCTTGATTTAAATTTAATTACCAACTTCAATTAAACTAAACCAATCAACTAAATTTATACCTGTACAATAGATTTTTAAAAAAAAAAATATGTTTTTGTTTAAAGACTTATACTTATAATTTAATTGCTCTATAATTTATAATTTTAAAATTACTGTTTTTATAATTTATTTACGTAAAGATAATTAATTGCTTCAAACTGAACTACATGACCGAATTCAAGTATATGAACTGCTAGAAGAAAGATTTGCATGCTTGTACAAGTTTAAACGCATGGAAATTGGAATAATGAAAGAGAAAGCCGAAGCATTAGCTAAAACTTATCCCAAGGATTTGGGTATTGACATCGTAAATGAACTAAAACATAAAACACCTTAATTACTTCATAACTGAGAACTGTTTTACTGATGAGAATTCATTGACTGCAAGATCACTAATTAACAATGGAGTAGTCTGTATATTTAAAAATTTTATTAATGCATTAAGAATTTTTCTTTATTTATTCTGCTCAAATTGTACTGGTGAAAGATCGTTTTCTAAGCTGAAGCACATAAAGTCACACTTGAGATCGATGTTACAAGGAAAAATGACAGCACTCACTCTCATGCCAATTGAACTTGAGATTTTAAGAGAGTTAAATTTTAAGGAAATAATTTCTGATTTTGCTCACTCCAAAACCAGAAAACATATATGTTTTCTGGAAACCTTGACACTATAAATGACTAAAAAAAATATATTTTAGTCATTTATAGTGTCAAGGTTTGTCAGTTTTTCAGCATTTTAAAGGTTTATTTGGTTATTTTAAGGCTTTTGGGGGATTTTTTTGGGGGGGTTGGAGGGTGGTTATTTAGTTTTGAATTTTTAACAATGCAGATATATATTAATAGGAGCTTCTGAAAAAGTGTTATTGTTTGTTGTTGATTTTGTAAGGATTATGTCTGATTCTAGTTTCGCGTTTTTGAGCGGGGGAAAATATTTTTTGGAGGGCAACCTTAAGGGGGGATCATAGTTAACAAAAACCAAAAAATCGAATTTTTAAAACCAGTATTATCTGATAGATGGAAGCCCAATCTATCGAATAAGACCAATTTTGTATCGATCGGTTAATTATTTCTTATAAAAAATTAAAATTATAAAAATAAACAAATGTGCCACGCCTCCTTTGAATTACTAATTGTATATTGTATTATTTATGTATTACATTATAAAATATGATTTTTTTGTGTTGATATTTGAAAACTATTCATTGGCTCAATGTAAAAAAAAAAAAATTCTGACGATTTACATGAAATTCGGTTAACAAGAAATTTTTCGGTGGTCATTTCAAGTTCGTGTAATCGGGATCGACTGTATTTGTTTTTCGCGTTTTTCCCAAAACTATAATTTTCAACACTTAGGTACACTTTTCTCCAAATCTATTGAATATTTTTTAATAATTTTTTGTGTGTGTTATAAAACCATTTTAGATCTATTTAAGTCACCTAATTTAGTCTCACAAATTTAAAAAAATATTTTATCATTTTACACTTTTCTTCGTTGAAAATCAGAATTTTTATGAATTCAGAATATAATGTTCTTAAAATAAAATTTAAAAATTATTTTAGGCAAAAAAAATAGGTGACTTAATTAGATCTAAAATGGTTTTATAACACACAAAAGAAATTATTAAGAACTATTTAATAGATTTGGAGAAAAGTGTACCGAAAAAATACTTGTATTTTTGAAAATTCGTAATTGTATGTTTCAAAAGATGTCTTTTTTCAAAAATAATAATTTTTAAAAATAAGATTCTTAGGTGTAAATATAATAATAAAAGTACAATTTGTAATTTGGTACAATTGTTTTTATTGCACCATAATTTTTAAATGATTTAGAGCCTTTCGAAATCAATACTAAGAATTGGTCATTTTTGCTGTCGCTAACTATGATCCCCCCTTAAATCATTTGCAAACTGCCCCTAAAAATCTGCTGCCCTGGGCGCCCGCCCACTCCGCCCTCCCATAAAAAAGGCCCTGATGTTGAGATTTACTTTTGCCGAGAGAGCCAAAGCAAATAGGTAATCAAGGGATCTTAATTGCACGACACAATCATATAACATGCGTGACCATGGTTTTCCCATCCAGAAAATATGATGAATCATTAGGTCTCGATCCAGCCAACTTGGGCTCATAAGGCGGACACGTAACGGCAGTACTAGTTTTGGCAATTATTGCCCCCTTTCATTTGTAATAAATCATTCAACTTTTGATCATTTATTTTCTCTCCATATTTTTAAACAGCTAAACATAAATTTGGAACAAAAAACCATTTGCAACACTAAAAAGCATTATCAAAATTTGGTACTTTTTGTGATTAATTGAAGAATTACTTCGAAAGAAACGTTCGAAGAATTGCGCTTATGTTAGTAAAATTAAAAAAAAAATATATGAGTAAGTGAACTTTCAGAAGAAATACATACATTTGTTGTAAAACTGTATACCACAAACCAATTGTTAAAATTGCTACATTTTGCTCATGATGAGATAATTTTAAGTGACTTATTTAAGCAAACCAAGTATTTCTTTATAGCATCGATTGTAGGGATATACTGAAAAAAAAAATTAAATCTGTATTAATTTGAATCAGTCTTTCGTATTGAATGTGTACTTAAGAAATTACAATTAATATAGTAAGTTAAGGATTTTAAAGCAACATAAACCGTTGAAAACTCGTTGTGAGCAATCGTCACACGATTTCTAAGTCATCAGCTAGTGTTTTTCCTTATCGGCGTATATTTTTTTGCGGACTTTTGAGATAGCTGTAGTTAAGTAAACATTGCACAAAATGAAGAAAATAAAAAATAAAAAACATTTTGGATTCAGGAGTTTTTCAACATTGTTTAAAAAAAAGAAAAAAGAACCTTTTCATTATGTAGTGTACAGTATACAATAAAAAATACCAATAACACGTAATTAGCAAAGCAAATTGAAATTGTACAATAAGAGTAGAGTCGGTTATCGTTCAAATTTTCCTAACAGTTCGAGTATATCGTAAGTGAAAGTGACCAGAATTGGAGGGCCATGGGGCCAGTGTTGCCACCACATTAAGGAGAAAAATACTACAAAAAATACCATTTAATTTTAAAATTGCAAAAATATACTATAAAAATACTTGAAAAGCGTTTCACGTTTTTTTAAAGTCACTATAAACTGATTCCAAACTGAAGTTAGCATTTTTAAGACATTTTTTTGCAACTTTAGAATAAAATTTAATTTTCTCGTGCATTTTTCTCCCTAAAGCGGTGGCAACACTGGCCCCATGGTCCTCCAATTCTGGTCCCCATGTGCTTCCCATCGTTAGCATTGGAGGTCACGTGATCTGCCAATCTAATACTTAACTATGATTATCTATACGGAATATACGCAACACAAAATAATAAACTTTGAGTGCAAATATTTTTGTGACATTTAAGGGAGCGATAGTAATTATTCTTTTATGTGAAAATGTTTACGATACACATATTCTACTTCCAAAATATGAAATATTTTCAACATGCACGCTCAAAAGAAAACTAGGTTTAAAATATTAGTGCACATTTATATCCCGTTCCTTCTTCCCCAAACTCATTTTGAATAGTTACAATAAACGAAATTCAAAATTGAATTCATATGACATAAATTTCCTAAACATATACACATTTCACCTTAGAATATATATTCTCAAAACATTCTTCCGCTTTTCTTGTTAGCTGATTTTTCTTTCTTTTCTCTTTTTAGAATATCACCATAAATTCTCAGCAAAGTTCCGGAGAAATATTCCAATTTTAAGTCTTCGGAGTTGCCAACTGCTAAAAAGTAAATAAGTAAATAAAATGGCGGACCGTTTGGGAAGCAGAATTTATCGATTCTTGTTTTTTTAGGTGAAAGAAAATTTATTCTTTGTCAAAAACGTTTCCTTGCTACGTTAGGTCGTGTAAAAAAATATGGAAGAGCGTTGAAGGGAATATATGCGAATAAGTGAAAAACAAAATAAACTTTTCCGATAGTTTCATGTCGTAAAGTGACTAAAATTTGTTTTGGGGGAAGGCGCAATAAATTTAAACCCAAAATAAATTGATTTTCATTAGCCTCGGTGAAATTGAGTGCCAATACATTTGTATTTTTATTGTATTTACACCAATCTTTAGATTCAATTTCTTGTTTTTTTCTTTACGTCCCCAATAAAATTTACGTGTTTGTAGTTAAAAAGGAAACTTATTGGTTTCTGGTGTGCAAAATAAACAGTTATTAAAAGTAGCTGTGATTTTTCTAGCCATTTTAGATGAGAAGCCCTTATTTTAAGGAAAGCATTGAAATAAATTTGAAACGATTTTTTTGAACCTAAATGCAATATTAAAGATTAGAAATCATTTATGACCTAGAATAAAAGTCAGTAGTTCTAAATTATGAAGCTTACGTGGCTGTGTTAAAGATTTGCCAAGTGGCCATTTGCATTTAACTCGTACTCTTGGAATTCTTTTGGTTAGAAAACATACTTACTGGTTTAAAGTTATGATTGAATGAAATAATCTTTTTCTTATTATACTTTTTTCAAAATTTACTTAATCTTCAAGTTTAAAAATGGAGGAATTTATATGCCTTAATGAGTATTTTGCAGTGGTGCATTATTATTGTACAGCCCGTGTAAAGCCGGGAATAAAAAGCTAATGTTACGAATAAAATATATCAGTATTAAATTATAAGCAATATGTAATGCATTTATTAAAACCATTTATTAATTAAATCCTTCAAAATAAGTTGTAACACGTTTCGAAAAATTTCAGAATTTTAAGGTTTATTTCTACTAATTAAATATCTTTATTTTCATCTGAAACAGTACTCAAACTTCATAAAATATTTCCAACAATATTTTGTTTTCATAGAACATGTGTTACTTGTCGAAGTTATAAATGACGACTTAATATTTAATTACCTGATAGTTTAATGAAGATCTTTCTTTTCCTAAATCGAAACCTTACCAGATAAGTACAGCTGGGGAAAAAAAACGCTCCACCCCACGTTTCTCAGCTGCTATTGGACAAGGAACTTTGTGAAAGGTGTCATTTTTCAGGAAATAGCGTAAGGAACTGAGAACTGGCAACAAAAATTGTATAAGGGGTCGTCTACATATTAAAATGTGTACCAACTTTGAAAATTCCAATGGCAACACCCAATTTTTTTTACATAAAAATGTTCAGCACCTTCAAAATACAACATGTGTAAAAAAGAATTATTTATTTTGCATTATTTGCTTAGCTATAAGCATTCAAAGTTGAACGCCCATAATGTTAAAAAAGTTTCATAAACTTTTATTCATATCTCCACAAATAAAAGGAATTAAAGAAAGTTTTTTTTTTCATTATATACTTCTTAATCTTCCAAAAACAAATCACACAAGTTTTTTCATCAATTTTTCAGTTTTAATAATTTTTTATTTAAATTTAAATAATAAAAAATAAAACATGAATAGCAACCCCAAACTTTTTTTACATAAATCGATAAAGTAGATCAAGTAGAACCAAAATCCCAAATTTTTTAATTCAAAAACAATTATTTGCCGAGTTATTGTAAAAAAACTGAAAAAGACGAATTTTAGGGATCGTGTAAAAAAGTACTTGGCGAATTCGATCCTAACTTGCATTATCGTTTGGTGATTAAAAAGCATTTGTTGATAAATGTTTATTCTAATTATTGATGTCTGAAAAAAATCTAAAAATCTTTTCTTATTTCAAGTGCATGCAATGTATTTTGTTTGTCGAATTAACTTTAAATTATATCGATCACTATGTTTTGAAATATGTGTTATTTCCAATACAATTTCAGGAAGTGAGTATCAAAAATAAATATGCTAAAATATAATTGGAATTCGGTTTTCAGTACATTTTATTGTTACCACATTGCTTATTTAAAATTATTAGTGCCCACCTTCCTTGATTATAAATCATTGCCCAATCATTCTGAATAATTTTATTTTGCTTTCCGTAAATATCGTGTTAAGGTTGTAACCCTCGTTTTGAAATACGTGGTTTATATTACCGATAAAGGGTGACAAATTTTAACAAACTTTTTGCAGCAATATTAATGCAACAAAAATTTGCATAAAAAATGTGAAACATTTAATAATATGTTATAATCATGCAATAATCATGTTAGTCAATGTGACTATAACTAATCGCATTTGAAAATCTGTTCGTTATAAATAACCGTATATGCGACTTAAATTTAAATTAAAACTTTTTATCTTCTAGTCTTTATTTTATTTCTGAATTTATAATTTCAAAATAAAAAAAACAGTAAAGAAATCACAAAATTAGTGAAGAAAGTTAAATTCTAGCATCCGTTGGCGAGATTATGTTAACCCAGTTAGTTTGTTGTTTTGAAAAGACGCAACCCAAATATTACTGTTTTCACTATAGAGATTTCCCCCTAAACGAGTTCAAAATTAATGCTTTAATATCTCAGCAAATAATGCAAACTAGATAATAATTTTTTATACATGGGGTATTTTGAAGGTGCTGAACATTTTTATGTAAAAAAAATTGGGTGTTGCCATTGGAATTTTCAAAGTTGGCACTCATTTTAATATGTAGACGACCCCTTATGCAATTTTTGTTGCCAGTTCTAAATTTCTTACGCTATTTCCTGAAAAATGACACCTTTCATTAAGTTCATTGACCAATAGCTGCCGAGAAACGAAGGGTGGAGCGTTTTTTCCCCAGCTGTACTTATTCCGATCTTTTGTTTTCACTTATACTGATCTGTAGAAGTCGTTTTGCTACGGCTGTTGTTTATGTGCAAGAAAGCCAACTTAAGGTAGGCGAGTACCCAAAATTCTAAAATTTTTACTATTACTTTAATCTTTTCCAAATTTGGCATAGTGGTTTCAAATATAACGAACAATGCTTTTTGGGCAATTTTTTTTAATTAATTGATTTATTTTAAACGGTGTTTTTCAACTAAAAAAAGGGGTTTACGTTAACACTTCTAGCATAAAATGTTTTACTACCTGAAATATTTTACAGATGCTATTTTAATACATATCTGTGCAATGAACCTTTAACATCTGGTGTAAATATGCAAGCTTTTTTTAAATGTCCAAGTGTAAGTTAATAGAAAAAATCTTTTTTGTGTGGTTAATTTATAAAATTTTTCTTAATAACTTCTTTTTCTTGTAATTTGTATGTAACTCTAGAGGGTCATTGCATGCTTAAGTTCAAAACGAAGAATTTAACACATAATTAATGTTTTTAGGATGAAAATTCAATGTGGTAGACTTGTTAGCGTAAACCCTTTTTTTAATAGAAAAACACCGCTTAAAATAAATAAATTATATTTAAATAAAAAAGATTCCTAAATAGTATTATTCATTATATTTGAAATCACTATGCCAAATTTGGAAAAGATTAAATAGTAAAAATTTTCGAGTTTTGGGTATTCGCCTACCTTAACCACAGTCAAGAACATTGAAAATACCATGGAATAAACCATAACGGGGAGATACTAAAAAAACGAAGTCGCCTGAAAGTATGAATTGATATAAGGTTCTGTTCAAAACAATTAGAGGAACTCATGGTTTAAACCATTTCCCCCCCACTGATTCCATTTGGAATCACAGCTTGCGATTTTTATTTCTCACTAAGTTCAGCTGGTACTTTTTTTATAGTTTAGATGGAAGAATTATGAAGTTTGAAGAATTGAATAATGTTTGTTTTAATTATAAATAACAATATGGTATAATAAAATTCACACCCAAAAAAACTTTATGAAATAAATTGATCCAAAATATTTTTCATGGTTTTATTCTTAGACGTTTTAAAATTGATGTTAACTTTTTTTTAAACAAATAAAGTTTTGAAAAAATTGCTATATAATTTATTCAAAAATTATTATTCCAATTTTCCTCTCTGAAATTTTTGTAAAAAATTAAGATTTTATATCTATATTTTTAAATTTTTTATTTTAGATGCATAATGAATCTATTTCAAAAGTTTTAGATTTTAAGAATAAAAAAAATAAGCAGTTTGAATTGAAATAGTTAACAAAAGTACGAAAAGTGCTCCCCTAATTTTCTTTAGCAGTGTATGAAATAATTAAATTTTTATTAATTTTATTCTGTGTAACGTAGCTCAGAATTGCTTTTGGTATGGTGATTAAATGGCTTCCTTAGAAAACTGGTCTTAGACCTGGTCGATTTTTCGTTTTATTGGAACTTCCTAATCGAACCGAAAGCAAAACATAAACGCATATAGGGTAGACTTACGTTCGCTAGTGAATGAACACCAGGATATAATGACCAGGACAACCTACCATTGTCAGATTGCTTCCTACAACTCGGTAGGAAGTCAGTGTTGCCATTCCATGTAGTGGAATGATTTTCAATCCTTATATTTTAATTATATTTACCAGATGTTCATTCACTGGGGCCTGTTCACTCACTGGTCAGTCTACCCTATTATAGTAGGCACAAATGCTAATTCTCGGGGATGATTTCTGTTTTTGTGTGTTCATTTCGTTTAAAAAAAAGCTCATACTTAAACAGCTTGAGAAACAACCAAATAACGTCGTATGTAAAGATAGGGACGAAAAATGACTTCATGTTTATTGATAATGCTCAAACTTGCATGGAGAAACATTTTTAAAATATCGCTAGCATACACTCTAAAAAATGAATGCTCAAAAACGACGAAATTTTCCTTAATTTTGACGATATGTTTACTGGCTGCTGCTCCGAGTTTTCGTTACCTCAAAGTGAGGAAATTTGAATCGTCATTTTATGAGGATTTGAATTTCGTCTAATATAAAGAAATATTTCGTCATTTTTGAAATGTGAGTACAACAATGAGATTCAGTTTCCTCAAAATCGAGAAACAGAATCGTCAAATCGCTATCGTAAAAGTGAGGATTCGCGTTTACTCAAAAGTCGCGTTGATAGTTTGACGATACAATCCTCAAAATTAACGAAATGAGCTTGAGGATTCATGAATCGTCATAAATGAAAGTGTTACTGCTAAGAGTGTAATGATGTCATTTTCAGGAAAATATTTAGCGTGTGTAAAGATAAACTCGGCGGAGATATATATTTTACATTATGACGTTATATCCATAGTTGATGTTCAAACCTGCGTGGGCACCGTCGGTAAATACAGGATTACCTCTATTCTGTAGAGAAGGACACCATAATTCGAGGCTTTAATAGCTAACTTGGAAGGTAGTATTCAAACAGGAACTTTAATTTTTGATTTACCCCTTTCTCTCTCCTTATACTGCCAAAAAATATTTGATATGTGGCACAAACAGTATGAAGCATTTCTTCAATTATAAACTAGGATAGACCAAGATTGATGTAATTTGTTTCATTTGTTCTTTACTGTAGGAAGGTACAATACTTTTCTTACTTTTAAATTTCCTGCGGACTTAATAATTTTGACCTATTTTTTTGATTGAGTAAACTATTATACGATTTTCATTTATTCTTAATTCAATAATAAATATACATAAATTAATTTATACTTAAGTAATATATTTTATCTGTTTTAATTGCAGAAATAAATTTGTAAAGCAAATTATCAAAATAAAATATATTGTTTAAATTGATTTGTTTTTCAAAAGTTAACTCATTGATAGATCGAAACTAACTTAATATTTAACTGTCTTCAATAACAAATAATTTGTTGAAATGCTTGTATCTTTTAACTTGATCAATTCCATATTTGCTTTCCGTATTTTGCATCAAAACTTAAGACAAAACATAGAATTAAAATGCACTTATCTCATGTATACGAATAAATTTGTTGACTAGATTTGAGAGCATTTTAATATTATAGTACGTTCCATTGAAAGAAGCAAGTACACGTTTCTGTCTGTAAATCTTTAATTTGGTGACCTACTGATGACCCTGGTACATATGTGGCGATTACCACACACGCAACCTCAATATTCCATCAACGACTAGGTGGCGCTGATTTACCGCCCACGTTCATACCACTATTTCCAATTACATCGTTCATAGTAGTATATAAGCCGAGATAACTCATCTCCTCCCTGAGGATCCTTTTGGGAAGACAATGAGTTAAATCGAAGTCGCTACAGTGGTGACCCGGACGTGATGTATGAATCTTTGAAAAGTTTGTCCCGCATTTCGAAGCCCAAAAGGCATAAAGACGTATTCGAACAGGCCAAACGGTGTTGTCACGGCTGTTTTAGGAACGTCTTCAGGGTTTACGGGAATCTGGTGGTATGCTCGGGATAAATCAACGGTAGAAAAAATTGTTTTGTTATGAAAGAGTTGGGTACAATCTTGGATGTGTGGGACTGGGTAACGGTCAGGAACTGTGTTAGCGTTCAAACGGCGATAGTCACCACAAGGACGCCATTCGCCGTTGGATTTTTTAACCATGTGTAGGGGGCTGGCCCAAGAGCTTTTCGAAGGGCGAATGATGCCCTGCGACATAAGGTATTCGAATTCCTGACGTGCAGCAATTAACGTGTCAGGATGAAGGCGGCGCGGTTTTGAAAACACAGGTGCACTTTTAGTTTCAATATAGTGATACACAGATGGGGATTTGTTAGGTGAGGTCACTTGAGATGGATTTATTAGCTCGGGAAATTTAGATAAAAGTTTATCATATTTTGACTGGCCCAAAAGAATCGAAACATTTGTGGACGACTGGCTAACTGTGGAAGGTTTACCGACAGTTGACAATTTGGTTTCGTTGTCAATGAGACGATTGTTTTTGGCATCTACCAGCAAGTTAAAATGTATGAGAAAATCGATTCCCAGAATAGGTTGGCTGACATCAGCTATAACAAAGGTCCATGTAAATGACCTTCTCAAGTTAAGATCGACTTTTAAAAGGGTAGTGCCAAAAGTGTCAATTTTTGTGCCGTTCGCAGCGTACAGGGAAAAGTTATTGGAAATTCTGGCATTAGGTACATGTGTTTTGGGTAACACAGATATATCTGCACCAGTATCAACAAGAAAATTTAATTTAGAGGAAGGGTCGGCCAGAAGAATACGGTTAATAGAGCGGTCGCGATTGTGGCCTACGAGCGATCGCTCATTCGGTTTTCCGAGAAAGCGCAAGGCGCATTGCAGTTTAATGCACGAGATCCAAAGTTAGTGTGATAAAAACACATCCCATTTTCAGGCTCCTTATAGCGCCCACGCGAAGAACTACGCTGACGACGTCCATTTCCCTGCCAATTACGCTGCGGGGATCTGTTTCGTCTTTCATCACCACGGCGTACGATCGCCGCAAGTTCACTTACTTGTTTCGTAAGTTCGGATATTTGTCTTTCGACATCAGAGGCGGGTGGGATGCTAACGCTATTTACATTTTGGGCGGGTGCGATGTCGTTTATTCTGTCTGCAGTTGCGGCTAGTTTTGGTAGATCAACGTCAAGAGTGGCCAAAATGCTTTGGATATTTGTAGGCAGCCTTGCTATCCAAAGGGATTTCAAGAGAGTATCGCCAAACGTATCGCCGGCCAGCGCCTTCATGCGGGAAAGCAATTGAGATGGGCGCTGGTCACCCAATTCAAGCCCTTGAAGTAATGTGCGAATTCTTGACTCCTCACTTTGGGAATTTAGCTCGATGAGCCTTTTTTTAACTGTCTCATATTTGTTATCAGTGGAGGGGGGGTTTAAAATTATATCACTAACTGAGTTTAATATGTCCGATTCAACGGACGCAATGACATAATTAAATTTGGTGGAATCGGCGGTGATATTAGAAAGTTCAAATTGTGCTTCTAATTGTGCAAACCAAATTGTTGGGTTAGGTTTCCAAAAAGGTGGACACTTAATTGAAACACGTGAGATTTGGGCATCGGTACCGTCATTGGTAGCCATAGTGACAAAGAAACAAAACCAGAATAATCGAATGGGTAGGGGAATACAGAGCAATAAGGTACAGCAAAAACAACAGGAGAATTACTGCTTACCACGGATGCAGAAGGTGTCTCACGTTCCAGGTAACCACTGTAGCGTAGGCCCTATGAGACCTATACCATGTGGCTTTAGGTTTAGGAATAACGTTGATAATATTTACTAAAGTTTGGAAGGTTGCGAAAATATGCCATTCATAACTTAACACATTATTAATTATTAGACTGAGATTGATTAGGTTGATAAGATTAATTTAGATTGAATATTGAAGTAAAAAACATGAAGACAAGATTCAAGTAAACGCGGTCACGCTGGAGTTTTTCTAAAAATCTATTTATTTCTGTCCTGTTGCCAGAACGCAAAATGGAGGATTTTTACTTGTACGAAGAAAAAGTAGAACTTTTAATATATTTAGATTGTTTTTTTTTCAAAACAATTGTAAACCATTTTTTACAACTTAAAAAAATTCAACTGTTTTGTCATTAACTTAAATCAATATTTAAACGACTTAGTCCAAATTGCCGGGTACTGTCATATGGTAACGGCGAATTTTCTACCGAAACGCAATCTATTGGTTGTATGAATAAAAACTGTAAATTATCAAAAAACGGAGTTGTTTTTGAAAATAATCTACATTTTAAAATAACTCAGCTACTGTGTACTGTGCATTTAAGCGAGTATTTCATTTAACCAGTCTTAATATATACGTTATATCAAGTAACCTCAAATAAATTAATATATCAATTACTCGATATTGAGAGTCATTCATTGTCTAGAAGCAAATTTCGTAACTTCCCAAGGTAAGGCGAACAATAATAATTCTAACACCACAGATTAATATCTTCTTTTCTTATGCTCGAATAAAATATTCCATAACTTCACTTCGCTTACTAAGAGGACCGCACTGATTTAGTGCGCAATTTAATTCGCAATCACTATGTTGGTTTCACAGAATTGTTACTAACATTTTGTTAAAAACTTTGTATATTATGTATATGATTTTTAAAATTATTTATAGTAGGAGACAGTAAATCTTTACTTTCTCTGACTGGCAAAGTACCAAAACCAACTCGTGAATTCACTTATGTGAGGCCCGTTTTTGCATAGTATACACTATCTTAAAACAAACGAGCGATTTTAACTCAGTCTGAGTAAATTTTCACTTCTCCAGTGTCGAAAATGCACTTCTTCTACAGGAGTCTATTTCACTCTTTTGTTTTAAGAGTGTAATAACAGTTTTTGCTCTGCGAATTCCGGAAATGTGTTGTGGAGAAATTCAACAAGTTCTTTTGTATGTTTGTCGCTTTCAACGAACAGAGAGTTTGGAATTGTCTCATCAGTAATACGTCATAGCGTCTTGAAAGGCTTGTACATGTTTAGAGGGTGTTGAACAAAAAGTTACATTTTGATCAGTCAGTTTATGGGCATAAATCGTCTATATCATTGTCTCCGGATGCCTACCACTCAAATTGCAAAGCCAATTCTACAGACACGCCCTCAAGCTCTATTTGATTCATCACCAACAAAATTTATTATTTTTAACGTCTAAGGTGCAAAAAATTTCATTAACATTCAAGAACCTATAACATTGGTGTACATTAACATTGGTAACAAAATGCTTCTTTAGAACTTTTAGCAGCAGCATTTGAAGGCTTCGCAAGTGACCACTGTTCAAGAATATGAGTTCCATCTCCAAAAATAAATGCATAGTGGGACATCAATGCAATTTACGCGAATCTAAGTAAGTTGAATGCCAGTTTGAGTCATTATATTAGGACTTTACTTAGGTGTACAGAGTTCTGAAAACATTTTTGGCACGGAAACACTCATTAATCAAGGTTAGCAAATGCAAGGTGGATCACTATAGGTGTAGAAAGTCCACATTTGGTACTAAATTGCATTAGACAGTGAACATAAGCGTTCAGCAAAATTGCAAGTTGTCGTTACTCTTAGTTGTACCTATAGTACTACTAACTCCTCGGCGTAACAGCCCATTACTGATCTAAGGCCTGCTGTCGTTCAAAATTCAGCTATCGCGACCAAGGGCCTGGGGTTTTAGGCATTTGTCCCGGTTAGGTGGTCAATCTCACTCGGGACCCCAAGTGATTAGTTCCCATCACGCTTGGTCCTCATTTTATCGACCCAATTTCAGGATGAAAGGTTGATTGAATCTCGCCTAATCCGGGATTCGAACCCCGAACATGTGGCCCGGCAATACAATGCACTAATACTGCGTCACTTGGCCTCGTACATACAGTACAAGATAAAAAGACTAAAGCCTCGGTTTCCTCGGAGTCCGTCAACAGATTTAAGCGGTCGGACAAGTGCGGTGAGTGACGTCATATAAGCTACTGACAATGATTACGCTAGAGTGGTTTCCTCGGGAGCGTTACCGGACAACTCAACACGACCGCCAGATTGAGTTGCTGTTGAGTGCGTTGGGAAAATCCTGATAACAACGTTTTTTGCTGTTGCGCGGTGTGCTTGCCCAAAATTAAAAATTTGAGGAAATGACGTAAGGCGAGAGTTGCTTTACGCTTGCCGAGGATGAAATGCTCATTGATTTTGTAAGAAATCACGAAGAACCTAAATTTTAAATTTTTGACATGTAAAGGCGAAAACCATAGCAACAACAGAGTTAGTTGAGTGAGTTCGCTAGGTTTCCAGTCTCGTGTCAACGTAACGTTCCGATGAATCGGTGACCGGTAGGGTGACATCATTAAGGTATAATAGCGGTCGCATTTTTCTGGTGACATACTCCGAGGAAACAAAGGCTTTAAGCCTTTAAAGGAAAGCTCGTTCGTTCAGCGAAGTCCGTACACCATATCAAAAACTGGTTTTTCAAGCAGTTTTTGTTGGCTGAGTTCTTCGAGTCGACCTGAAAATAACCACCACTTTTAAGCTGTTCAAACGGCTGCTCCAACCATAAACGAAGTTCAGTTGTGACGTCATGGCAGAGCCTCCTCGTGCCTCCTCCTCAAATACCACGATAATACGGCTTTTAAGTTTGTGATGTCACTTATGACGTAGCCGTTCTCTTGTGTTACGTTTTTGATGAACCAAAAGTTTTTTCGAAGAGCAACGTTCGTACCGTCTGATAACAATACCACCTTGATTAGAAGGCCGGCGAACTAAATGCTTGACGTCAAATTAGTGGACCGATTCTGTGGTTTTGACCATTTATCATTCGTGACTAGTTCTTGCATTTGAATAAATTTTTAAGATAAGATGAATCAAGATGCGACGTCATCTTAAGATATGACGTTATTGGTCAACAAATCGAAATTGGTCTACTAGTGTGACGTTGGGTTGCTTAGTTCTTTGGCCTTCTAATCTAGGTGGTATTGCTGATAAGGGCTTTAAAATGTCATTTACAGCTTTGTACATCCACACCAACAAGCACTCGACAGTCATAAACACCTCGGCCAGCAACCCTTTTCATTACGGCATACAGCCAGATGCGAATTTTCCGAGGCACGGAAAATCGATTAACCGAAGATTATCAGCGGATGAGAGAAATCGGTTCGATTTTCCGCCTCTGCTTGAAACAGATTCCGAGAGTGGAATTTAATGTTTATAAATCTCTTTTCCCGGCTCTTTTGTTGCTGCAATATTAATGGGTCTCGAACGCATTTGATAATAATAGGGAGAAGCTGTTAAGGTTTTTTGTGTGTATTGACAAGAGGTGTTGTGAGAATTCACGAGGGAGTGGTGGAATTTATCGATGCTTTATTTCAATAAAAGTTCGAGAAGCAGGATATGATTTAATTACACTTTGCATACATAGCATAGAAGATGCAGCTTTCAGATTAGCCATCCCGTTTAGTTAACATAATGTACCAAAGTCCTTTTTTCACAATTTATAGGCCAGAGATTAATTAGAATTTACTTTCTACGTTACACGTTGACAATCTGATAGTTGTGTGCGAATTAGTTGAAATGTAGACTTGATTTCTCAGTGTGAGAATAAAGTAAAAATTTTAAACCTTGACTTGAAACTTGCCTTGGATTTGAAACTTAAATATTGAGGTGCTCATGGAGAGTCAGCGTTTCTCAATCTTTCTTAGCTGCAATATAATTATTAACTTGAAATTATCCAAAATTTTTTTAGCTTATAGTTTTTATTTATGAAAAAAGGTGCAATTACTTCAAAATGTAATGCGTTAGCTAGCGACTAGCTCCCAATTTTTTTTAAAACAAAAATTAGGTTAGATTTGAATTATCGTCGCACTAGAACAACAAGGGTTATTGGCGACGGGCGTCTTATTTCAGAACCACATTCAAGTGACGAGCGGATACCTGAATAGACGTAACCAGCGGAACTATTAAGGGTGACATCGTACGCAGCGCTAGGACTTTGAAGGATATTTCGTGCATTCCCTTACACAGGTATTATTCCTCGGACATTTTTGGCTGACGAGCCATTAGGTCGGCAGTTATTTTGCCTATGTCCGTACCCTAACCTGGGACCTTTCGCATGCTAGGCGAGTGCGTCATTTGCTAATCTCCCCCCCCCCCACCAAAAATTAGGAAAAAAGTAACGGATCACTTTTGAAGCAAATGGTAGGTTCAGTTGAAATATCATCGCACATAGCTACACGTTGGCTAGGGGCTTTATGGATTTGAAATTTTGAACTGAGGTTAAGTAACAAGGTTAATACCTGAGCTGGCATCCAACACAACCTTTTAGCGACATCGTGCACGCTATGATGACTTCGAACTCCACGGACTTAACGAGCTCCTGTGTATCAGTTGTGGTCGTATGTCCTCCAGGCCGTAGCCTGGAAGGCAAGAGGGTTGTAGTAGCATCCTTTGGCACAAGGCTTTGAGTACCCATGAGAGCGTGGATGTCTGACTTCTACTCCGAGATGGCACCACCTCCTCAATTTAATCATGTCGCTGGAGGGGACGACCTGCACCCATGGTAAACTGCGCTATGACCGACCACAGGACTTTCGGATCCACAGATTTAACGAGCACGTTATCCGCATGTACTCTGGACAACACAAATATTCATTCCTTAGCCGGGATTCAAACCCGGGCTCACTCACTTGGCAAGCGAGGGTCGAAATCACTATACTAGCTGGGCGACTCTGGTGTATCAGTGTAGTCAGAGTATGTTTGTTGGTTTTTAGCAGCATTTTCCGTTTATAGGAAAGCATTGTGGACAATCCTGAATTTACTCCAAGGTCAACTGGTATCCGACCGTGGCAGTTTGCATTATGTCCTATGCTATATCAACTGATCAACTCCTGGCAACCCTTATTTAGTATTCCGATATTATCACTATAGCATCCTTTACCAATTATCCAAGTAAACTTCCTACATTTCCCAACCACTGAAAAATGAGATACGAGAAAATAAATGCCAATAAAACTATGAGACAACAATACTGAATTCCGTCGCTAAAAATAAAATGAATTTGTGTAAAATCTTAAGATCTACAAACATTCAATTGATCCGACAAAAAACTTGAAAAGAGATGAATGACAACGGGAATAAAAATCTCAAAAGTACAAAAGAATCTAAAATTTCCCATTTCTTATAAAATATTTAGCGATAAACTCTCGCCGATAAGGAAAAGAAGGAAACGTCAAAAATAATAAACGCTGGGTGATTTTGCCTCTAAGAAACGATTGCTGGGGAAAAAAAGAATTTTTATGCCCTTTTCCTTTTTACCCCACTCCAGGATATTTCTTTTCGCGGATTGAACAAAAAATGGATTTTATTGTTGTTGACCTCATTTTTGAATTTTTCATTTTTTACAGACTGTTATTGAAAGGAAATAGCTTTTAGAAGCACTTATCGTTCAGTGTTTGGAGGGGCCTTTTTGAAAATGGCTAATTTTGTATATGAATTTTTTGTGTGAAAATTTTCAGATAGGAATTGAAAACCTTTGAAATATGACTCCAAACTTTCAAAAAGGAATTGGCTAAAAATATTGGTTCAAATATTCAAATCGTTTCTAAATATATGGATAAGAATGCATTTTTGTAAAAACTTTTCTTCTGGAAAATTTTGATGTAAATAAATCCTTACGGAATCCCTAGCAGCACACGTTATATGAATTTTTCCGTTCCAAAAATTTTCCAAAAAAGTTTCCATATTTTGGAATATAACGGGGATTTGAGCTGGTTTTAAAAAGGTATACGACTCTACAACTCTCAGAAATAACACTTTCATTTTTGACGATTCTTGAATCCTCAAGCCTCATTTCGTTAATTTTGAGGATTGTTTCGTCAAACTATCACGTGACTTTTGAGTAAACGCGAATCCTCACCTTTACGATCGGGATTTGACGATTCTGTATCTTGATTTTGAGGAAACTGAATCTTATTGTTGAACTCACATGCTCAAAAATGAAGAAATGTTTCTTTAGATTAGACGACTTTCAAATCCTCATAAAAATGACGATTCAAATTTCCTCACTTTGAGGAAACGAAAACTCGGAGCACTTGCCAGTAACGGAATCGTCAAAATTAAGGAAAATTTCGTCGTTTTTGAGCATTCACTTTTTAGAGTGTATGGATCTGTTTTTCTTGCTTTGCACCACCTAACAAGTTAATGTTCTTTAACGGTAAAATATAATACGATACAGAAATCTGTTTTGCATTTTTCAAACCCTTAACGAAATTCCAGCTACACATTAGATATTCTGGTTAATAAAAAAATCTGCAACACATTTAAGCAGTTAAAATCATGGAAGTTTTAAGTCTAAGAACTAAGAATCGCTATGTTTCATTGATAACTATGTGAACTAAATTATTAGCGACTTCGAAGACTTTAAACAATTATCATTAATCTTATTTATATTAACCAATTAGTTAGGAAATATCTTAAATAGTTAACTGCTATTAATTATTATTTAAGATACTTTATTTGTGTTACTGATGGGGCACACAATATTTTTTTAAAAATAAAAACAGTTTCCTACTGATCATTAACAGAAAATTTGTTAAAGTTTATAGTCTTGATCCCTTTAGACTAAGCTATGGCAGTTTGTCTTCAAACAAACATTAATCAAAAATTCTGAAAACCAAGTTTGACAGCTTTTGAAAACTAGCAAAATTCGAACAAAGAATATTGACTATCGTTATATGAATAAATAAATTTGTTTAAATTAGTTGAAAAGTTTTCTTTTACCATCACACAAAATAATTAAGTTTAAATCAAGCGTTTCCACTATTCAAACTTGCTATAACAAATAATTCTATAACGAAGATAAATCACCCGTAAGGATCAAAGATTTAAATTTAAAATTAGTTTGGTATAATATTATAAAATTGTTCTTTTGTGTAATTTTTGCACAATACTATTCAAATTGTGGATCCCCCCCCCTCTATTTTCGATAATTTTACGACGAAATTTATTTGGGCTGAAATAGTAATTTAAATAAGAATATACAAATGTGAATGAATTATTACATTCCGTTTTACTTTCAATTGCCTAATATTATATATAAAGTAATGAAGGTATTGCGATATGGTAGAAAATTGGAAAGGAAGTTTTTGTATTTTTTCCATGATTTTCTAGATGCAGAATTATAAGTGTTTTTAACAGTGGTGTCTGTCAGAAATCTCTCTAAAGTTCAAACTAAAGGAGCTAAAAACCTCAATTTTTTTATACGATTTCCTAGTACATGTCATAATAAGGATTTTGAGAAAATCGCGCATAAGCAAATGGTAGCGGCCATAAAATATTTTAAAATTTAAACTTATTAAAATTTGCAGTTAGAAAGTTATAATCCCACACTATAGTATTTTTGCAACCAGTGTACAACGACCAAGCCCCAATTACTTCCTACCTCATCTGCGCAGAATGGGAATGTTTCAGACGATATAAACATCTTGTTTTCATATTTATGCTTACTGTGATTTCATTGGTTGCTTCGGCTTCACTTTTAAAATTTACAATATAGATAAAACGAAACTTTTATTTTTATGCAAGCTCTTCTTTAACAAATGTTTTAAACAACCAACAGCACAACAAAAAGTTGGCATTTAAAATTTAATAAGTAAAGTATTCTTAGGAAAACTAATCATAGAATTTCAAAATTATACACTGCTCAAAACAATTAGGGGAGCACTTTTTAATTCCAACTTTAACTTCACTCCCAACTTTTAAATTTTTATCCTGTAAATCTAAAATTTGTTAAATAGGTTCACTATGCATTCGAAATGAAATAGTAGAAAAAAGGAGAAAAAATCTTAAGTTTTTAATACTTAAATTTAAAGGGAGGAAATGGAATAATAACTTTTTAATAAATTATAACAATAATTTTTTTAAAACTTTTTTTTGTTAAAAATAGTTGAAATATATTTGTAAACATCTAAAAAATGCAAGCATGCAATTTTTAGGGTAAATTTATTTTCTAAAACTGTTTTAAAGTTAAATTTATTTTACCATATTTTTCATATTTTCATTAATATAAAAAAATATATTAAATTCTTCAAAATACGTTATTCTTCCATCTAACGATACATAAAAAGCGAATTTAACTTAGTCAGAAAAAAATCACAAGCTGAGGATTCCCAATGGAATCATTGGGAGCAAAAGGGTTTAAAACATGTGCTCCCCTAATTGTTTTGAGCAGTGTAGTAATTCCAGGCAACAAATGACAATAAACCGTCGGAGCAGTCAGCCACGACGTGAAACAAATCCATAGCGTTCCGGTAAAACTAGTGCTAGTTTACACTGCTGCACTTGTAACCCCACCAATTTTACCTGATAAAATACTAATTAAGCTAACTGATTCTGTATCCGCGAAATTTGTTCTTTTCAGTAACGTTCTTGAAAATGTTTTTGAGACCATATTTATAGAAGATACTTCGTTACTGGAAAGGACTCGGCACAAAGCTAAGGGTTAAAAAAGATTGCGGTATGAACCATGAAAATATTGGGTCAATTTTTTTTACCGTCATATGTCAGAAAGATTGAAAACTATTTTCATTAAAAAGAAATTTTAGAAAAGGTCAATAAAGAAAGGCGCAAACTTAACACGAATATTACCAGATCAAAATGCACTGCCTTAAATTGAAGAAATTACATTTTAAACGCTAGACAAGGGTATAAACATTATAATTGCAACAGTTATCAATAAATCACGAAGCTCCCTCCTTACAAAGTTGCTTTTAATTGCAAATATGTATGCACATAAATGAATTCAAAAGAAATTTAAACATTTAGTAACTGCTGTAAATACGACAAAATGAGAAATTTTAGCTTTTATAAGTTATTAAATATTTGTATTTGAACTTGTAAACCTACTAAAACATTGGTAAACTTGAATTACATTTTGGGATATTCCCAACTAATCATATTCTCTCTATATATTTTATATTTACGCCAACATGCTTCAAACTAAGTAATACATCCCTATGTGTCTTACCATTGAATATTAAACAGGTTTGCGTTCACCATGAATGCGTTAATGCTATCTATGGGTTCGCCGTAGACGTTTTAGTATTCAATGCAAATAAAAGATACAAACACTTTCCGGTATAAAATAATAACCTTTAAAGTCTTTATTTCTCTGTAAATTCAAATAAGTTCTTCTGTAAAACGGGGAACGTGGTCTTAGGTATTGATATTGGGTTATAAATAAATCCATTGGTTTGAATGAGCGGCATCTGACATTTTAATGGGTTTTAGAAAAATTGTTAAAAATGAAATTTTCAGATATTTAAATGAAAAACCGATTTAAGGTAGGCGAGTACCCAAAATTCTAAAATTTTTACTATTACTTTAAAATTTTTCAAATTTGGCATAGTGATTTCAAATATCATGAACAATGCGTTTTGGGCAATTTTTTTTTATTTAAATATATTTGATTTATTTTAAACGGTGTTTTTCAACTACAAAAAGGGGTTTAAGCTAACACTTCTAGCATATTTTTTTTTTACATTAACTTACCTTAAATCTTTTACAGATGCTATTTCAATATATATCTGTGCCATGAACCTCTAACTTCTGGTGTAAATATACTAGCTTTCTTTTTAAAAATGTTCAAGTGTAAGTTAATCGAAAAAAATCTTTTTTTTGTGTGTGGTTAATTTATAAAATTTTTCTTAATAACTTCTTTTCTTGTAATTTGTATGTAAGTCTAGAGGGTCATTGCATGCATCAGTTCAAAACGAAGAATTTAACACATAATTAATGTTTATAGGATGAAAATTCAATGTGGTAGACTTGTTAGCGTTAACCTCTGTTTTTTTAATTAGAAAAACACCGTTTAAAATAAATAAAATATATTTAAGTAAAAAAAAATGCCGAAATAGTATTATTCATTACATTTGAAATCACAGAGTTGGATTGAATAATAGTGGCAATAGACCTTCCCGAGGGCTATTGGGACGGGTGTTATGATTTAGTACTACACTCAAGGGACGACTTAACGCAACATTTAGGAGCGACATCGTACGGAAGCGTTGGGACTTTAGAACATGTTTGAAGTGTATTGTATTATTAGGGGTTCGCCTGTTTACGAACATGGAATGTTTCGCATACTAGGCAAACGTCTTACTGACTGGGCTCCCTAGTCTCTTTTAATAGTCACTGAGCAATGGGTTTCATGTATATTTCATATATAATAACAACGATTTCTGTTCGGGTTATTAAGTTAATTTATAAATGATTCATTTTGTTAATGGCTTCATTTTGGAATAACTCGTCTTTTGGTGTTGTATGTTTAAGAATATGAAAAAGAATTACATAACGACTTTGCAAAAGTACAAATATTGTTAAAATGAAAATGTAACATTCCCATTTTTAACTGTTTTGTAATTTTAAAAGTTGTGACACTTTAAACCTGTAATTTTCGAAGCATAATATTGCTACGTTTTAATTAAAATATGACATAACACTGGTACGACAATTTCTTTTCAGAAAGTCAAATCAGTTTGGTTTGGTTTGAATTATCGTCGCACTAGAGCTACACGAGGGCTATTGGCGACGAAAGTCAAATCAGACAATTTAAATTTTTATATTTGATTGCCATTTTTATTTTTATAAAAATAATAAGAGTTTGTTAAAATACTTTATTCTACTGAGCCAATTGATTTTTTTTATCTATGATACCAGTTATCATTTTTTCAAAATAAACCATAGAATTATGACCGGGCACGAGGGTGGGAAAACAAATATAATTCGATGTTGGGTCGCCTCTTCTTCGAGTTGCTTCTTTGAATAATTCAGGCCCTAATTTGCAAAGTGGATGCATAAAAATGCTAAAACGTTATTCGAATAATTCGGAGATATTCCTTTGTGATGTTGGGAGCAAACACATTTAAATAAATGATGAATGGCTTTTGTAAAACTGTTATTGTTATTATTACTATTGTATAAAGTGCGTGTGAATGGCTTTAAGATTTTTGGTTTATAGGAGCAGGGAGTCCGTGTTTTGGCGGTTTATCTTTCACTAGAGTTTTTTTTGTCAAAACTTAATTTGGTGATTTAAGTATCATTTAAAAGAGTTCGTATGTTCGAACGAAATTGATTTCGATTTGCCTGAAATTTGATTTTCTCCTTGATAAAAAGCGGGATACCCAATAATTTGAGAAAACATTAAAGATGTTCTTGTCCATACAAAAATACAAAAAAGGTACAGTAACTTAACAATGAAGCCAACATAAAAAAATTCCTTGAAAGACACACTTAAGATAGCGAAAATTATACTACTTGTAATACCCAAGTTGTATTAAAACGTGTGAATAATTCATCAACAATGTTTTCTATATTACGTGTGTCAATGAAAAAAACATATGTGGTTGAATATAATTGCTGGTTTTAAAATGTGAACTTCTATTAGTAAAATTTTTTTTTAGTTTTGCTGTGTATTTTTGGGATAAAATTGGCTTAAGTTACCCTTGCATTTTTTTATTGTATTAGGTGACAAAATGGTACATGTAATTTTTGTATATTCAGAATATCTCTACACTCTTAAAACAAACACTCCTAATTTAACTCAGTCTGAGTGGATTTCACTCCTCCAGACTGGAAAATACACTTCTCCTTTTGGAGTGGATCCTTTGTGTGTTAAACCTCCGACAGGATCACTCCAAACGAGTGATTTTAACTCAGTCTGAGTAAATATGCGTGCCTTTACGGTGTCGAAAATGCACTTCTCCAACTGGAGTGGATTTCACTCTTTTGTTTTAAGAGTTTATCTTTGATGTTATTTGATTGTCAAATTATATGTATAAATAGTCTAATTTCATGTCAAAACTATAATTAAATTTATTTAAGTAACTCACTTAATAAGAGAGTAAATTAAATAATTTCTTAAAATGAAACTAATTTACTAAATTATCCTCAAGCAAAGGATTTAGGAATTTCACAAAATATCCACTAAGAAATTATTTCTTATTAAGCAAGGAATTAATTAATCTTGACGCGACAATACATTTACACACGTTTAGTCCAGAAACAATGCCTTCTCTTTCGAAGAAGAAATGTCAACAATAAATTCCCCTCACTTCTAAATGCCTCCTCTAATTACTCCTATAATTCACATCCCTGTTTAAAGTAATTAAATTAGCAACATACAGAACAGGAAGGCCCTCTGCTTGTTTACATTTGTATTGCAAAAAAAGTTCCATTGTCACCAAATTGGAATTTTAGAACGGGATAAAAAAGAAGATTCACGCAGGACAGTCGGAAGATAGAGGAAACTTTTCAACTGCTAATTAGTTGAACGGCAAGAATCCGGTATTTGCAATAGGTCCCTTTGTGGGTTTGAATAAACTGTAACAGATGTTCAACTGATGATGTTCAACTGGAGGGGTGGGTTGATTTAGTTTAGTTGAAGAGCTACACGCGGGCTATTGGGGGACGGGCGTCCTAATTTAAAATCACAGTGATGTTTAGTTTGAATTATCGTCGCACTAAACCTATACGAGGGATATTGGCAAAGAGCACAGTATTTTAGAACCACACTCAAGTTAGGCAACCAACGCAACCGTTAAGGGGGACATCGTACGCAGCGTTAGGACATAGAAAGGATGTTTAACGTGCACTCCCGCCCCACGGGGTGTTATTCGTCGGAATTTTTTACTTTATGGGCCGTTTATAGGTCGGCAGTTATTTTGGCGATGTCCGGACCCGAATCTGGGACCTTCCGCATGCTAGGCGAATGCCTAACCTACTGGCCTCCCCAACCCCCTACATGGAAGTGAAGTCGACATCTGAGTAGACAACCAACGTTACTTTTAGGGGCGACATTTTCATTTGGACGAGTTTTAGGAGTCAGGCCAAAATATGTGTTTTTTTTTATTTCCAAACTTTAATGGGCATGTTTCAAGTCTTGAGTGGGAACAAAGGTATTGTTTTTATATTTGATTTTGCAGGAATCGCATTTTTTGGCTTATATAAATAGCCGTTATCATTATCTAATAATAAAATTAAGAATTATTATAACTTCAAATTTCTGAATGTTAGATGCATTTTCAGACACTTAAAACGTGATAAATTCAACCACATCAAATTTTGCTGTATCGTATATATTTCTACATAAAAACAAATTTACCATCTGTCAATAGTTACAGAATGAACTAAAGAAATTACTTATTTTATTTACATTTTCATACATTTTGGACGTGATAAACACTCCTTTCAATCACTTAAATTTTAATAAATTGCAAGAATGCAAACAAGTTACATGTTGAGAACTCAAAAGAGCTCTTTTGGAAAAAAATATAGAGAATCCTAAAATGGAACTCAGCAGACTCTTGCACTCAGCAGACACTTACCTAAAGTTTTTTCATTGTCTTTTATTGAAATAAAACTTGCACCTTGTACTTGATTTCGATAATTAAAAGGACGAAAATAACAAAGTATTATAGTCTTCCATTTCACGCAGATGTTTGCATTTACAGGGAAATGCTTACTTCTTTGAAGTCACCATTATCCAATGGTATATAACTTTAAAGGATGATTAAAGCAGGTT
The DNA here is from genome assembly GCA_023701765.1 of Hylyphantes graminicola. Classification (NCBI taxonomy): domain Eukaryota; kingdom Metazoa; phylum Arthropoda; class Arachnida; order Araneae; family Linyphiidae; genus Hylyphantes; species Hylyphantes graminicola. The sequence continues at coordinate 56,544,069 of CM043114.1, read as the reverse complement.
CATGGATTGAACAAATCGTTATGATTAGTTGTAGCAACATTCGAATATGATTTATTGCACATGAACTATATTCATTCCAAATGCTCAATCTTAAGAAAATAATTTATTAAAATTGGTCCAAAAAATTGATTGTGATTCGAGTTTAGAATATTCGTGACTTGCGAATGATTGACTATGTATGTGACGAAAAATTTGAACCGATTGGAGTTTATGTAATTAGAAGTAATTTGATTCAGTAGTTTGTTTTAAATGACATGAGAATTATAAGTTATAATATAAATAAATATATTAGTTACAATAGAATGAAACTAACATACTTAGATTTCAATAGAGGGCGCTGTCTCAAAAGAATTTGAACTAATCCCCCATTCTTTTAAAACTCATTCTTTCTGTTTTTGTGTGCTTTTGACGAAATTTGTCTTGGCAAACAAGAAAAGGATTTCTAATTATGTTTACCGTTTTCTCGTGTTGAAACTATCCTTTTGTTGTGAAGAAAAGTGCCGTTTATTTGCCGATGGTATTTGAATAATTCGGTCTTTTTTTCTAGTTGATGCTTACTATCAGAGAATTTATGTCACTTGGGACATTATGGTCAGAAAGCGTTATATTTTAAGAAGTGTTTTTTAAGGTCTTAGTTTCTATATTGTGTTTGAATAGGGGAAGGTGGGTTCCCTTGGACCTATTTTGACTTTTCAATTTTTAATTTCTTTATTACCTGCAAAAAGTTAATAAAAATATTTTTACTATATACTTTATGTTGTTATATACAACATATATTTATTTTAATATGTTATTTAAATTATTTCAACTATAAAAAAAATAAATACAGAAAATTGTAATTAGGACCAAGGTACACCACCGGCGGTGTACCTTGGTCCAACCGGTAGTGTACCTTGGACCAATTATTAACAGGTAGAGACTCGATTTACTGTCCGAAAACCAATATTTATGACCCACATGAAATTCAAAGATACATTTTACAAATTATTCTTATTTCTAGCCAAGATTGTAGTAATTGGTTATGTTAGGTCAATTGGCTTTAGTAAGGGATTTTATTGCCTTAGTTTTTTTATCGCCTTTTTGGCTTTTTCAGCTGCAATGCGGTCTTTCTCAGGTGTATCCGTTAAAATGCAGCATAAAATTAAACTGTCATTTCATGCCATAGAAAAACATTTGGCTATCTTTCTGTCATAAATTTGAAAAAAAAAAACCTCAAATATTTCACCCTATGTTTATACAACTAGGCCTAAACTTAAAAAGGATGTTCTGCTTAGATATTTATTATAAAAAACATCGCTTTAGAAGCGCATGCAATAATTATTTTCTATATTATGTCAATATGGTTAAAATTTTATAGGCCTACCATAGATCTAAATAATTAACTACGGAAAGATTATTTATCACACCATATAAAAATTTATTACAAATTTCCATTCTACATAATTTTACAAATCAGGGTTGCATATAAATAGCTTAAAATACTTAATTTTTCAAAGGAAAAAAATTACTTGAAATTTAAAAGGGTTTTCAACAATCTGAAGCACATAAGACCTATAGTAGTGTACCTTGGGCCAGTCCAAGGTACACCACTTGTATTAGGTTCGAGGTACACCACTTGGATATTAAAAACAAAATAGTTAATCATCATGTTAAGGTTGGACTTAACTTAATTTTAAGCACACGGTTTTATAACTAAAACTTTGCTTTATATTGCATAACCATCGTTTCTGAATAAACACTACATGTTTGAGTATAAAAATACACTAAAGAATCTGACAAAAACTTACTTTTGAACTATGAATTTAGTTTTTTGAAACCTCTATAATAAATTGACATTTTAAACAAACAGATAGAACTTCACTGAGACCCCTGGTAGCAAATACTTTAACTGCATGTGTTGTTTCAATATCTAAGCAAATTGAGCTAGAATCAGCATAGGTTCTAGGTACACATATGTCCAAGGTACACCACTTACCCCTGTTGTTTTCTTTTTACTTTCAATTACTTAATATAAAATACAAGGCAATGAAAAATCTAAAATGGAGATTTTGGATTTTCTACACGTTTTGTGGAGGGTACTGAGTCAAGATGTTTTTGAACATTGGTCTGCATGTCTGTTTGAAAACCATTCAACAGGTCGAGCTAAACGAAATAAGGACTAAAATTTGGTACACGATCAGTTACTAGTACTTGTCGGACGTCATAATAAGTTTTTAAAGAAAATTGCGCTTGTGCAAGTTAAGCTGCAGTAGAACTTCTTCGTAAAACTTTTTTGGTTTCAAAAGTACTGCTGGAAATCGAAAAAGCTACAGATTTCAAAATTAGCATACGAGTTCCAAATACTTGAAGTACGTCATAATCAAGATTTCAAAAAATTGCGCATGCGCAAGGGGTAAATGCCATAAAATTATTTGTTTTTTAAAGTATTGAAATTATCTTATAAGATAAATAACTACCTTTAAAAGTCTATGTATTGATTTATTGAACAAAAATAGAAAGCCATTTAACCTTACACTCCCCTAATTTTTTATAATTTTTGCACTGTTCTTATATTTTGATTAATGCTAGTAAAGCTAGTTTTTGTATGGAAAAACACATTTATTACAATATTATTACTTAAAAACTAGTTTTTCAGCTTCTGAAATGAAAAAATATAAACAAAACTTTAACTGGGATCTATATTGTAAAGTATCATATCGTTATATAACTTGTTATTTAACAAAATCGCTAATATTACGTATTGACTCAAGAGAAATTTTCGAAGGCATAATTAGCGTAATAATTTGGTAAACTGTTGAAGAAATGAGAACTAATCTTCTTTCTATAAAATATTTAAAGGAACTAGTAAGTAGAACTAGTTAGTTTTCAGACTAGCTAGTAGAAGAAAAAAATAGATTTCATAAAGCTTAAAAAAGTTCTTTCATGCAACATTTAATTTTACAAAAGATAAGAAATTGTTTTTATTATGTTCCTCAATTTTTTCTTTATATTGAAAGGATTCAGCTTGAAAATAAACGATTGACATAATAGATAAAAATTCGTATTTCAAAAATATTCCTCTGTAACTATTCAATGTAAAAGAGAATATTTACTTCAGGAGCAAAATATAAATTAAATTTGGTTCTAAGCAATTCATTTTTATGTGTTTGTTTATGAAATCATTTAGTTTTTCAAAAATGTTTTATGAAGCTTTATCATAAATATTTAGGAAATAATACTGAGAAAACAAAGTAAACTTGTACTATAAGTTGAAAAAAAAAGTAAAAAACCCTGAAAATATTTGTTACAAATACAGTATAAATTGTTTAGTTAAATGTGAAAGTGTTATTGTTTATTGCATTTTTAAAATAAAGCAATATTACGTAAATGTTACAGCATTTCTTAATTCTTTAAATTTTTTGATAAATCTTTTATAAATCAACCATATAGTTATTTTTATGTTTTACTACATTTTTTACAATTTTATAAAGCGAAAAGTAGATTTACATGATGGAAGAAGGGCAGATATAGACTGATAAATTATATGCTTATGTAACGAATGGAACATTTCTAGTACATACTTTACTCAAGATCCAATATAATAATCACATATTCAGTTTGTATTTTGTTATACAGTACTCTGTGTAAATGCCTAAATTTAAACTCAAATAATAATATCTATTGATTTAAGTTTACCAAATTGAATGATTTAAGAAAAGTACAATAATTGTGGCGAGCAGCAGAAAACCGCTCAACTCGACTTGGAACTGAACCAGAACAATAATATTTTTGAAATGTGGAACTTATTTTGATTTTGAACTGTTCGGCATCGACTTTTTCTTTTACGAATGTTCTAAGAACGATGTTTTCGAGTTATATGATTGTTTTTCACGCAATACATTTTACATTTTAATGTAAATTCTGAGAATAAATATAGTAGGAGTAAACGTTGAGCTGTGTTATATTTATCATCAGAGAAGAATCTGAGTTGTTACACGAACTGAGCAATCTAAATAATCGGAATTCTGTTCCTGTTAATTTTAGATACGTTGGGTTTTCGTGACAATAATATTTCCTAAGAGGCGAGTAACTAGTTTTTTTTTAAATCAGGAAATTTCGTCAAAAGCAAATTATAGTTAGACAATTAAACTTAATTGTACTTAAGTCAAATAGACTAATTAAAACCGCAAACAATTTCAAATCGAAATTTATAGGTAACAATGGATTGAATGGGGTAGCAGTGTTTGGTAATAAACAGTTAACTTAGAAAACACTAATAATTACTGTTTCAATTTTCTTTTGAAACAATCAACATATTCAACTTTGTTTCGAAACAATATAACTAGAACAAAAGCAAAGGTCACATTAAGGTATCACAGTAAAATTTGTTGGTAACAATGTCTACGGTGGGAAGGATAGAGCAGTGTTAAGCAATGAATATTAAACAGTAAACTTAAACAACATACTCAACTTTGTTTAGAAACAATATAACTAGAACTAAAGTAAAGGCGTAAACCGAAACAAATTAAGCAAAATTCCAGAAAACGACTTCATGGTGAAACTTACTGATAACAATGCAATGGGGGGCTTGACAGTGTTAGGTATGTCATTTTCTAAGAGAACCTTCCTTTTGAAGCAGAAAAATCTCATTTCGCAAAGCAATCTTTCGGAATTTGTCACCAACAATGACTTTTGTTCTTTTATTTTGTTTTCTTCTAAAACTCCCCCTTGCTTATTGAATCCATTTTTCTTTTCGTTTTCTACTTGGCGAAAGAATAAGTTTGTCATTATAAGCTTTTTCTTACGAGTTTTCTGTCGGTTTTAGTTGAGATTGTTGTTCTAGAGATGAAAATGAAACACTTTAGATTGTATTTCTATGAGAAATACAATACATTAGAAGTGTGCTTATGAAATTTCATTTTGAAAATTATCTGTTGTGGAAAGTGGAGTCATTGTGAAAAATTGGTGTTTTTCTTCCAAGGCAATTGTTAAATAAGTTTTATAGTTTTTTTTATTAATTTTAACATCATTTTTCAACAACATAATTCTAATTTAGAGCTTGTTCAATTGATATTTGTCATTTTATAATTGTTATCAAATTACTATCAAATCAATTTATATTGTTATAAAATGTGATCACATTTATGTTATTCATGAAATACATTCGATAAATTAGATACTGCAATGGTAAATACAATTTGTCAAATATGCATTCAAAATTAAAATGATTAAAATGTACATATTGGCAAAATATTTTGCTATTAACATTATTAATGCTCAATATTAATGTAAAATTATAATTTGAAATCAATTGTAACTAGTTGAAAACAAAAGGTTTTATTCCTTTTATTTCCTTTATTAATTTTTATTTTAATTTATAAAGATTCATGTAATCTTGTTTATCCCGGAAAATAAAAAAAATCACTTAATATTTAGTGATATTTTATTATAAATCAAAATTTGGTAAAACAAATCGGAAGCAATTCCAAATAAAATTAGCTAAATATGCAAAACCTTTCAAAATTCAAGAATTAAAGTTAAATTATTCAAGTATTATTCGATTGGTTTCAAATCAAATGTCATACCAAAGACACTGATAATTATACAAATTTGCTAAGCTTTCCTTTCATTTGACATAAAAATGTTCATTATTTTCATTATAATCTACTTGCGATGGCAATCTTGAGGTATCAATGCCAAAAGAAGTCATGTTCGTGAATTGCCAAATGTTTTAATTTGTGTTTTAATGCGAATTTTAATTTTTTGAACTGATAATATTTTATTTATTTTCAATGAAGTATGTAGATGTAATTAAATCCCAAAGTTTCAAAATGCTTTCACAATATTTGTGTTGTTGAAATGTTTGGCAAGGCATTTTACGTTTTCTGAAGATTAATAAAAACTTGAGCTTTTTTTGTGCTTTTATTTTCAGTACTTAATTTTGAAGATATTTTCTGAGACAGTTGAATTCACTCATTTTTACAGCGATGTATATTGAAATGCAATTAAATCACAGGGTCATTATTGTTTTGAGTGAATTTTAGCCAAGATTTACTGAATTATTTGATTATGCATGTAACTGGAGTATTAATTAAAACGAAATTGTCCTAAAATTGAATAAATTTCCTTCTGAACCTCTTTTCTACTTTTTTTTAAAAAAAATCTAAATTTAAATAGTCCACTCCCTTAATGGGCTTGGTAATTATGAATTTCTAGTTTCGAAGTTTATTTCTGTAACATTACGTATCGAATAAATTAATTGAACCTAAATTTAGTTTTTGAAAGCATCTGAGACACTAAAGTTATGATTAGATATTCTGTTCTTCTAATGAATAATGAAATTAAAAAAATTAACTTTTCCACAGCTTCAGAATCAATATACAATATTTCAACAGATCAACACATCAAGACTCAGAAATGTACCACAAAGACTTTAAAATTAACATTTTATAAATTAATTTTACAAAATTACATATTTTACATTGATAATTAATTAATAGTATAAATGTAAAAATGTGTAATTTTGTATTCTGTAAGAGAAACTTGGTTGGGATGTAACACTACGCGACTTTCAGTTACAGTTCAATAAATCAGTGCACTCATGTAAAAGCATTATATCCCTTATAAGATAATTTAATCAACTTAAAAATACATAATGTTTTGTAATCAAATTTAATTTCAGTGTTTTCTAACACAGCTAAACACGTACGCAATGATTCAGCTGGTTAATTTCACCATATGACCAAAAGTAAGGAAAAAAGTGATGCCACTTCCAACTCATACAACTTTCCCAATGCTGAGAAAAAGGTATAGGGTCATGTATCCATATGGGTCAAATGTTCCCGATTCCTCCCACATTTTAAACCAAAAATGTTCAATGGAGCTAGCCCTTGCGCCTGCGCAATTTTCTCGAAAACTTTATTATGGTGCCCGACAGGTACAATAAACTCGTTTACCAAATTTGAAGTCTACAGCTCTTTTAGTTCGAACAGTAGAGTGATTTCAAATGGAACAATGTTTAAAAGCCACTTTTTTGGAATCAGCACCCTCAAAATGCGTAGAAACACAAAATCTCAATTACTAATTTTTTGACCCATAGCTTTTATTACCTTATATTTCATGTTATATAATTGAGAATAAAAAATTAACCAACCTTTAGACTGTTGCACCTCAGTGCGTCACAAATCCGTTATTATAAAAAAAATTAAGTTCATATATTCTCACTTTTAAGCACATTTACACTGATTTGCAAAATGTTTAGCAAATTTCATATTTAATAAATATATTCCTATATCCACTCTAAATATATTTAACCTATTATGTACATCATCCAAACTTCGCTTCGGAAATGTTTATCGAAACCTTTCGGGAATCATTTCCTAAATTGCAAACTTTTGACATCCCTATTCATTGGGAAACATGTGTATTGGACACATCAATGACATGCGTTAGATAAGTGTATTTATATCTAAAGATCTAATGCATGTTTACAGAATATAGGAATTAGACTGATTTGTTAAAGTTAATGGACAAGTCTGATGCAGGTCTATAAATAGGGTTGTTAGAATAGTTGTCTAACTAAGTTTTGGGAGTTGTTTATATAGTAAAAAGTGAAAATATTGTTGATTGTCTTTCAGTTTGTCTGTGTATTCATACTCTTTCACAGGCAAAACCACAAATTTACCATTTGCGATTCGTCAACTTGGAGCTAATTGTTTCAAGATTGATTCTAAATATATAAAATTATCGCAAAAAATAGGCTTAACATTAAAAAAACTATCAAATTGAGATATTCAATTGTTATTCGTTTTAGTTACAATCTCGAACACTTGATTTGCGTTCTGTTGAGCAATTCAATTGGTTTAAAGGGTAGACATAAAACACTATCAATGTAATACGTCCTCCGAATATATCTACACACAATCTCTGAAAATTAATGCATATTTGCTCAGCCAAATACCACGCAATTCAACGTAAATTACTCCAAATATTCGGAGAAACTAGCTTTGTAATTCAAAGAATCTAGAATTTAGATGCGCACAAATAAAGTGTTTAAATATTTAAAAAAAAAGAACATTAAATCCAATTGACAAATGTATCACATCTCAAAATTGTCATTTAAATCACACCTAAAGAATTACCTTAAATCACATTGAAGCTATTTATTTTAAGGGAATTGCAGGCTTTAAACACAACAGTTTGTATTTTTTCATAAACGTCTTAAACATTTTAATCAGTTAATGTTGGTGTAATGTTACTTAACAGCACCGAAGTTAGCTGGTCCATTTTTATGAATAAGCGTTATACAACATGCTTTCCAGTGTGCAAACATTCACCACTATTATTCCAAAACGCAAAAATGTCTCGAACAACCTTCATCGAATTGACGCAAATTTCCACTGACAAATACCACTCAGGTCTACGTAGGTGTTTCCCGTTATTCGGAGGCACAAGCTTAGAGATTCAAAGAACCATGAACTTAGATGAGCACAAATAAAGTACTTGAATAACTAACAATATGACTAATAAATCAAATTGACAAAGTAAATCGCATCTAAAAAAATGACATTAAAATCAAATCGACACCATTTATTTAATCTGAACTTAAGGATTGAAATACAATTGTCTATACTTCCTCGTCTTGTACATTTTAATTACTTAGATTACTAATACGTAACTAGAGATATAGTAGAAGGCTGTTAGGATGCTACCAGTTTTAAGGATTAACGTTTCATAACAAGTTTATTCTTCTGCAAAAATGCGCAACTATCCTTCTAATAAGCACAGATATCGCAACACAACTTCTTTTAGAATTGATGCAAGCTGGCATTACTAAACCCCACTCAGGTCTACGTAGGTGTCTCCCAATATTTGGATCCGCACGCCTTAAAATGCGAAGAACACGAACTTACATAAGCACAATTATGCATTTAAATGAATAAAAATATTACTACTAAAGAAAATAAATCACATCTTTAAAACGACTTTTAAATTGCATTGACACTATTTATTTACACTGAACTTTATTTTTTAAATACACCTGTCTAATTTATTTTACGAATGTCTTGAACAAATTAATCACTTAAAATTGCTGTTACGTGCCTTGATACAGTGGATGGCTGCTGGGATGCTACCAGTTATATGAATTAAAGTTGGGTACAACACTTATTAGCCCACAAAAATACACTACTATCATTCCAAAACGCACAAATATTTCAAAACAACCTCTTTTAGAATTGATGCAAACTTGCACTAGCGCATCCCACGCTGGTCTACGTAGGTGTCTCCCAATATTTGGATCCTCACGCTTTAAAATGCGAAGAATCCCATGCGGTTTTGGGGCTGACGCTAGCCGCGAATTCCGAAGTGTTAAGCTCCCCGGAATAAATGTTTATTAATGACCCAGGGTGGCACAAAAGAGTTAATCCGCATTTGCATTGTGGTACGGCAGAGATCGATGATAAGGTTATAACAGAGGTGCACAGATTTGTTGACTGCGGCAAAAATAACTTCAGAATGCTACTTGTGTGAAATATATCAGGATGTACTGAAATGAACTGAGATGCACTAGATTTGCTAACTAGTAAATAATAGAACTTAGTAATTGTACATGGGTGAAGCAAGTATTACATTATTTCGCGGGTTCGAAGCCCTGGCTGAGTAGTCGGATTTTTTGGATGGGAAAATTATTGGCGCGCATGTCATATGATAATGTGGAATGTAACAGATCCCTGGAGGGCTCATTTGACCTGGTTCTCTCGCCAAAATTAAATCTCGGCATACTTTAACATCCACAGAGAGCTCAGAATCATTGTAATCTGTGCGTCAAAATTGGTAGCGAGAGTCGCCTAGATGGTGCCACAAAGAACGGCTCTCAGTTCTGAGGAATGTGCCGAGTCTGCAAAAGGCTTGGCCGCCAATGTTGCAGCCCCATTAGAGAAAAAAATATATTACATTATTGCTGAATTTATTGACTGCTAAAAGACCTTCTTAATCATATAAGTGTGATGTAGACGTCACAGACTGTGAGCAAAAAAAAGAACGAATATGACAAAATGTCTTTTAGAAAACTAAATTTACCATTTATTTTAATTTTGTAGCATTTTTCTAGTGGGGTAGTTTTTAAAAAATATTGGTACAATAGTGCGGCTACATAAAAGCAAGTCCCTATTTAATCGTCAATGAAAACTAATAGAAACACAAAACTTTACACAAATCCTTGTGGAAAAATGGTATTTTTCAATCCCTTTACCAAGCACGAAGAAATATTATCGATATAAAAATATATGTTCGCAAAATTTTTGATTGCTAAAAGTAGTATCAAAATCATTGCAGTACCAACATGCAAGGAGTAGTTTCAAAACAAACATTTATCAAAGTACAACTGGACTTGCTGGCCAAAAATCCACTAAGTTTTTTATTTTAAATTCTTTCATCCTATGATGTGTACTTCAAAGAATCTCCATGAACTATAATACCATTTATATTTCAAAGAAATGCACTCAACATATGAAGGGATATCTAAATGGGGATGATATGGATAAGGGTATGACCCATGATATACAAGAAAAAAAAGAATATTTTTAAAAAAGTAAATTTAAAATAAACGTTTTAAGGCGTATTCTACGTTTTCTCATTTCATGCGATATTTGTCGAGGACCGAACACAAACAAATAAACATCCCCCAAAAAACGAAGCAGAACATATATTTCGCATTCCAAACGAACAAGCAACCGATATTTGTTTTCGTTCCATCAGCCTTCTTTTATTGCATGTTCCAACCGAGGAAAAGTTAGACTTCGAAAAAGAAGCGGCAGCACTTGTTCGAAATAAACTTGAAAAAGATATATGTACAAGAACGATAAAAGAGCAAATGAAAATAAAATTGAACAAGGCACCGTGCAAATTCATTTTTAGTGTTTCTCCTCGGCAGTAAGCTCGAAAAAAAGGCAAAGAAACAACAAACTGGTGTAAATATTTGTTCTATATGCCCAAAGTTCTTGTTCTGGAGGTAGAAAAAAAAACTTCAACAGGCGATGTCCAATAATCAATAATCTCAACTGAAAGAGCTTTTTCGTAGTGTTGACTCGGAAAAAAAAAGACTTAGCATGTTTCCTAATGCAAATAGTGTCTTTCTCCATGTACAAGTATCACCAAAAGAAGATCTGTATGCTGGAGTGGCAAAGAACATCGATTTTTTTTGGCAGAGTTACCTATGCAAGGGAGATAATACTGTATTTTTTTTGTTTGTTTAGGGGGTGGAGTGCTGTTTGTGTGTTTGGGTAGGATATACTTCTGTTCTAAATTTTTTTCAAAATGGAGAATTTAGAGGATTAGGCCTTTTGCAGACTAGCTGAATTCCACGAAACTGCGAACCATTTTTGTGACACCACCCAAGAAGGCTTTTATTACCAATTTCGACGCGCAGAATACAATCAATATGGAGCTTTGTGAAAATATTTATTTTTCGAGATTTTGATATAGCCTTAAGTACCCAAGAAAAATGAAAGTAACTAAGAATGAAAATAATAAAGAAATAATTAAGTTTTTTTATCCCCTCCCCCTAAGGGATATTTTATATGTCACATAATGATCTGACACTGACATGCGTGAAAGCTTAAGATAGTCAATTCCATCTACCAGTTTTTGGTGACAATGGCAAGCATTTTAAACCAGACAATGGTAGCATTCGTAAAGCAAATAGGGAGAAACAAACTTGTTTCAATTTCTGCCGGGCAGGTAAACTGAATTTACCAAAATAATGAATTACACCATTTTTACTCGAAAATAATGTCTTTCAGCATTCTTAGAGGAAGAGTTGGAGTTATTGAGTGCTTGCAATAATGGTTTAAATTATTACTCTGCAGTAAACCATTGTTGAATGCACTTAAAAACAATGGTTTAAACTATTACTCTGCAGTACCTCCCATCCAGGGACATGCCTAAATTGACGACGTGGCGCCATCTCGGAGTAAAAGTCAGACATCCACCCCCTCATAGGCACTCAAAGAATTGTGCCAACGGATGCTACTGCAACACCCTTGCTTTCCAGGTCTGAAGACATACGACAACAACAACATTACTGTGCAGTATACCTGCCTAGGGCAGAGTTGACATCCTATACTAAACTTTGTTTCTCATCGAGTAATAAAAGTTTTAGAAGAGGATATACTGAAAAATGTTAAGTGATACAGGGTGTTTTGCACCTTGGACCCCTAAAAAAAGGGACTTAGGGACCTAAAGTTTAAAAAAAGGGACCTAAGGGACCACTTTAAAAAAATCGACAAGTGCTTAAGACTTGTTGAAAATGAGAAAATTGCTCATTAAGGCAAAACCCAAGTTTTTCTTATCAAACCAGACTAAAAGAAACACAAGAAAAACAGAAGACGGTGTAAGAACATCATTAGTGTACAGTCCTGCAAAAAAGTTTAGGCACAGACGCAATTCATGAAAAAATCGTCAATGTTACTATTTTTCAGTAGTTTTTTTTTAAATATATATTCTTTAGGCAGCATGAAAAATAAGTTGAAAATTTTTGCCAACAAATATAAATAAATTTGGCTTCCAGAAACAAATTAAAAATTTTATAACTTTCCTTGCTACAAAAGTATAGGCATAAGTTTCAGTTTTATGCAAATTCTATACAGGAAGTGATTGCGAGATCTAATACGAGGGTTTTAAAGCTGCTTTAAAAGGTAGAAGGTAATTTTCAGTGCTCAGAACCATTCTGAAGTCAACTGAATTTTCGTACAAAGATATTTTAAGGATATGGACCTTAAAATTCAGAGGTAAAATTGTTTATGATATTTCCACTGACTGAATTAAAGTGTTCGAAAAGAGGTATTTTATAGAGTTAGCACGTGGCGATCAACATCCACCAAAATCGCGGTCTGGAAGACCTCGAATCACCAGCAAACGAGAGGACAGACAAATAAGAAAATTGACTTCAGACAAACATTGCTCTTCAAATCAAATTAAAAGCCTGATTGTGGCTCAATTTTCACATAAACCTATCAGGAGGTGCGTCAATGAATCTGGATACTTGATAAAATCCAAACTGAAGCACAAGCCTAGCTTTCTATCTCATCATAAAGATGCAAGACTGCAATAGACTCAACAACACATGTCTAACAAATATCCAAGAATATATATTTAAAAAAAAACTACTGAAAAATAGTAACATTGCTGATTTTTTCATAAATTGCTTCTGTGTCTAAACTTTTGTGCAGGACTGTATTAAACTATTTCTACTTGCTTGGTAACTTATTGTCATGCTAAAGATGAGCAACTTATAAGATAGTATACTAACAAGTTTGTTTCAGCATGAATACAAGGTTAGGAGAAGAAACATCAATTTGCCTTAGATCTTGATGAAGCAGTTCCACAATTTGCAATGGGGCTGGGGAGCCCAGTCAGTTAGGCACTTGCCTAGTTTGCAAAAGGTCCAAGGTATGGGTCCAGGCATCCCCAAAGTAACTGCCGATCTATAAATGGCCCGTGTAGCCGAAAATGTCCAACGAATAACACCTGTGCAGAGAAGGTGCACATTAAATATCCTCCTAAGTCTCAAAGCTGCGTACGATGTCACCCTTGACAGTTGCAATGGGTGCCTATTGAGGCGTCGGCTTGTGTCAAAACGAAAACACTTATACAGTTTGCTGAAGGGCGAAATTGAGGATTGAACTTGACCTTGCAGAGAAACTGGAGAACACCATTCCACAAACACAAAATGAATGCACAAAAGACTAATCTTTTCTGTTAAAGCGGAGAGGGGGCGGGGTCGAATAAGCAGGTGTTTATCCGATCCACGCAAAGGATTTCTCCAACTCCAATTTCTCCCATTTTTGAGTGCACAGAATATCAGGAAAAAAAATAAATGGCGCGCGCTAGTCACATGGTAATATTTTTTTTAAAAAAAAGGGACTTAAGGTACCAAACGTGAAAAAAAGGGACTAAAAGGGACCGAAAATAAAAAAAGGGACTTTAAGGGACTAAGGGACCAATGCTAAACGCCCTGTCCTAATTAAAGCTGGTAGTAGAAAGTTCTTCCTCCAACTTTATAGAGTAAACGTTACACCATTAAAAACAGAAAACTAACATCACGAGGAATTATGCTTATACTTCCAAAAGAATGAAGTAGAGCACCACCAAACGGAAAGAGATTACAACACATGATTCAAATTATTCAAGAAGTGGGGAAACGTTATAGGGTAGACTGACCAGTGAGTGAGCAGGCCTCAGTGAATGAACATTTGGTAAATATAATTTAAAAAAAATAAGGATTGAAAATCATTCCACTATATGGATTGGCAACACTGACTTCCTAACATGTAGTAGAAAACTATCTGACAATGGATCATTATATCCTGGTGTTCATTCGCAGGCGAACATGACGCCATAAACGTTCATTCACTGGTTAGTCTACCATACCACAAAAATATAGCAACATTGCATAATTATTTTTCCATCATTAGTCCATCTCTCCTCTTAAAACTGAATTTATATGTTTTAGAACACATACTTAGTACTTCTGGAGATAAAAGTACATATCGGTTCTAAAAACTGTTTATTTTGTCCACAATCCCATAAAAAAATAATACGAGATAAAAAAAATTCTGAAATGTTAACTGTTTCCGTAACGAGTCACAAGCAAACGATAAAAAGGAACATCAGATATGAATGGAAAATAAAAACAGGGAATATAAAGTTCTAAAAACTTGAAACGATCTATGGAAAAAGGTTCCTGTGTCCCATTTGCGTCATAGTCCGTAACACGACAAAAGGAAAGCAAGACCCTTCGTTAGTTTGATAAGGCTGTAACTGTGGATTTTGTCAAATATGAACTTTAAAAATACCTTGCAACATAATTTCTTAATTTTTTTCGACTTTTTGACAAAAACTTTAAAAGAAAATATTGCTTTAATAGTCGGATATAAATTACTGCGTTCGACAGCGCCTCCGACCATGGTTCAACGTCTGCTTCAAGAGTACCTTCTTAAAAAATCGATATCTATTTTTTTATGTTCGCTAGTATGGTCCATGGTATTCTGACCACATTATTGTTGGTGAATGTGTTTATTTTCCTTCAAGTTCTTGCCTACGCTATACTTGTGTGCAATAAAATTATTATTACAAATACAAATATACAAATACAAAAATTGTCGACCAACAACAGACCAGGAGCCCAGCAAGGTTGGTCCAAATAAATATAATACTTTACCAGTTTCAAATGACTATCAAGATTCTTCAGAGAATAAAGGACAGAGAATGAAGGAAGTGCTAAAAAGACGGGACATTTTTTTTTTTTCAAGGTTGGATATGGATTTGGTCAGCTACCGTGTTGTCAGACCGACGGCGGAGGAGAGGGACGGTATTCGAAAATTTTCTTAGGGGTCTCTGGCAAGGGTCCAGAAGGGCCACCCATTAGGTTGAGTGAGAATACGGACGATATTCGTCAGACGATAAATGGAGACAGGGACGCAAAAGAAAGCAGAAGTGAAGTGAATTGGGTCAAGATCCGTTGCCATTTTGGTGCAATTGAATTTTTGCGACTGTTCCCAATCTCTCCCCCTCATCTCCCGTATAATACGATTAAAGTGGGATGGGACAATGCTGACTCTGTAGGGGTAGCAAGAATTGGCGAGTTATCTACCTTGGTTTGGTTGGATTAATGTCACACAAGTCTTAAATGAGGTCTATTGGGTGGACTTGGTAATTTTGAAGTATGGTAAGTGACGAAGTCGACATCTGGTCTGTTTTCTAACTTTGCTTAGTAGCGACATCGTACTTGGGGTCGGTACTTTGGACCCACAATAGATTTAGCCTGAATCAATTTCATTTAGATAATGGCCTTATTTGCTTTTGGAATAATATTGTTAATTTGCATTTGGGTCAAAAAGAGGACAGAACCTTAGAAACATATTTTCCGTGGCATTACGCCTTTACTCATCATTCCTCGCTGGCTCTAACTTGGCCAGGGATTGGCTTGGGATCAGCCATAGTCGCACTAGAGCTACACGAGGGCTATTAGCTTCGGGTTTCCCATTTCAGAGTTCAGACTACAGTCAGATGAATGAGTGGACACTCAATGCAACTTTTAAGGGTAACATATGGGGTGTCAGGACTTCGAAGTATATTTAACATTTACCCGGGGTTTTATTCGACGGAAATTCCTTGGACTGAACCTGTTAACTTTCGCATACAAGTCAAGCACCTTACCGACAGGGCTCTCCAGCTCGACCATGGCCAGGACAACAGAAGTACAGTTTAATAAGCTACTAGACGTTTTTGCTTTAAAAACCGATTTTTACTACAACTGATACGAACACCGTCAAAAACAAAATGGTTCAATTCATTATTGTAGATTCTGCAAATAAACTAGTATCTCGGTTGCACAGTTCTCTCTGTCCCTTCTCACTTAACACCTTAATTATTCATAATCCTTTCCATAATACAGATATAAATACAAGAATTGTCTACCAACAACAGGCTAGAAGCCCATCAAGGTTGGTCCAAAATATATCAAATTCCTCACCAGTTTCCAATAGCTATCGAGATTCTCTTTACAATCTTCCACTCTCTTTGAATACCCAACATATTCTTGTGACTGAAGTTTATTCTCAAAGCAAATTTCTCCAGACACTATGAAATCGAGTTGCTAAAAACAATCGACTGAAAACTACATAATTAGAACGAATGGTTTCTTTCCTCTGAAATATATCTTTTATTCTATTTTAAATCAAATAAAAATACTGCAATAACTCATTTCGAGCTTTTCCCACTTAAGTGACTTTTTTCATCCTCGTATCGGGCGAGAGGCGCTGCAATTTCAAATTTAGTACGAAATTGGCTTTTGAGCTTTCGCTGAGGCGATATTTCCTTCACAATGTTTGGCGAAAACCCCTTTTTCCATTACAGCAACCCTGGGGCATTTCCGTGATTGCAAAGGAAAGGACTCTTGGTTTATCTACTTTTTTTTTACTATTGAGTTTTTGCTTTGTAAAAGTCCAATTCGTTTTCCGTTTCGTCAATTGACTTCGGGAAATTGTGACGAAGTTAATACAATAATTACGGCTAATTTAGAAGGATCTCTTGATTATGATGTGTTGATTTTCATTGGAACTGTAAAATTTACTCTGATGAGTCAGTCGATGCGTTAGCAATTATGATGTGTTTATTTTTGGTTTTGTATTTTTATCTTTGAACTTAAAAATGTTATAACTGTAACCATTGGCTTTCTATTAGATAACTCTTATCTAAAATGTCTTAATGATTTTAGTTTTTTTTTGGTAGTTGTTAACGCTTTATCTTGATGTTTGTGTACAAGTAAAATGTTCGTTAAGTATAAAGATCGAATTTGAGTGATATGGCATGGAAAAAAGTCACAATTAACAGAAGGACTAAAATTGCCCTAACGACAGTGCATTGAACAATTACAATTATGAAAAACAGTGATTTTTTTAAAAATAAATTTTTAGGAACTTATGTTTCGGAAAACATTTAAGGTAATTTTTCCGTAGTGATATAGGATATTGATTTACTATTTTGTTTACGGGTATCATTATTCGTTATATAACAATTCATTATCTATACAAATCAAATTATTATTGTATTAATTCATTAAATAACAATTCATTATCTATACAAATCAAAGCTAATTAATCTCAAGATCTTGTTTTCTTCTAGTCTTAATTTAACTTAAAGTTAAGTGTCTTTATTTTGATTTCAAACCCAAATGGACTTTCAAATCGGCTAACTCCTTTCTAACATTAATTAACAGACATTTTGCTCTTGGTGCTCCACATTATTACAATAAGTTTTTCTATTTGTAAAAATTACTGACCAAACTAATCAGATTTGTAGCGGAAAATAATTGTTAATTTGTGTAACAATTCATCAACTACCATGCAAATTGGACTTCGTAATATAATTTACCCTTTCCAATCACATTCTTATAAGTACGTTCTTTTGTAGTATAACATTAGCACTGATGATTTCAGTAATCTTTTAGCTTTTTTGTTCCATGTGTATTTGTATGTTTTTATGCATCAAGATATTAAACATCTGGTTGGCAAAACACTTTATTATTGGTGTGACATTAAATCAATTAATTATCCATTCTTTGTATTAGTAACTGTTAAGAGTTTTCTTTGGCATCTTCGAAATTGGTACTATGTAAAACTTAAACAATAAAAACGCTCTCAAAGAAAAATTATGCACGCTTCGTTTTTTTGTCCTAAAATATTAAAACAAAAAATTCAAAAACTCAACAGACATAACCCCTTTTTTACATTTAATGTAATTCATATGCAAATTGCACTTCGAAACAGACTTTAACCTTCCGAACACTTTGTCATTTACTTTCGCTCGTCATTTTACTTTTGCTGCCAGACATCAGCAATGGGGACTTGGGCAATCTTTTCGCTCCGTTTGTCCATTTGTATGGGGACTAATGAATATTTTAATGACGCTAGAGTTAGGGGGGAATGCCGAAGCCTTATCTTTCGTGTTCCGTCTGCGTTTTACTGATTGATTTTGTAATGAATTGACGAAGCGTACAGCCCCGTTGATGATAAGTCAATGCCTTTATCAAGGCTATTATCGCATTAAGAAATAGGGGTGGGACGGTTTTAAGGGAAATATTTTGGTAGTTTTTGTTCAGTTCAATGTGACTCATGCTTTACTAAACATGGAGGTGTTGATCGTATGATTTGCTTATCTGCGCTTGTCTGAGTTTTTTTTAAAAAATATTTTTGTATAGGGAAGTAGGATATATTAATTAGTAGATCTGTCAGTTTTTCGCTTATTTGATCAATTATTGTTATATTTATTTAAGCGATATTTGTTTATGATAAATTGCATAATTTTATAACATTGTTTTTTACTTCTTGTTCGTTCAATAAACGTTAGCTTTGGTTTTTTTTTATAAATCACCTATATAGTAATACAATGTATAATTGTAATAATGCAATGTATAATTTACGTTTTACTTGTCGATGTACATTAGCGTGGTCGAGATTTACTACAAAAAAGAAAGAGAAATAATTTGAGGGAGGCAATAGAGAAATGTTGATGATGCTAATCATAAGATATAGTCTTAATAAGGTAAAGTACTTTCATGAATTTTTTTTATTCAATGATTTAAAAAAAATCCCAGGGTTAAAAGCGCTCGAAATGTTAATTACCAATCAACCTCGCTTACTTCTAAGAATGGACGCCTTTCCAGTGTTTTTTTTATCATTGTAGTCTTAAAAAGCAAAGAAACCGGATTTTGGTCGGGAAATGTGTGCTAGAAAATCTTTTTCCCATTGGATTAACACAGGGTGGGGGGAAATTTATTTTTATTTGGAGACTCGCGGTTATTCAGTATCATTTTCCCTTAATTTTTTTGCTGTTGATCATTAATTTACACTGCCTAATTATAATAAACATTTAATGAAACATGACGATGAGTTCTTAATTTTATTGTTAAAATCAAACGTTTTGAGGTAAACTCCCATATACAGAGGTTCAGTCAAGCGCATTGAATAACTACATCAGCGTATTGCCTCAATCCTAACGTTTGTTGTCTTCCAAAATTCCTTTTTCAAATTGAACAAAGGTCACTGAACAATGGTAATGATAATAAATAATGGTAATAATAACAATTGTAATAATAAAAATTGTAATAATAACAATGGTAATAATTACAATTGTAATAATTACAATTGTAATAATAACAATTTTAATAATAGCAATGGTTGTAATAATAATGGTAACAATAGCGATTGTCAAAATTAATCGATGGTAAAAATTGTCTTTGCTAAAATTAAACAATGGTAATGGTAAAAAATGTTATTTGTTCAACCAAAACAACGGAAATTGTAAAACAATACGAATTGTTTCAATTAAGCAATGAAAATTTAAACAAACAATGGAAATTTGTGTTATCAGTTGACTTTATCATACATTTTTTTAATTTGCCCGTCAACAATAAAAAAAGCACTGTTTTTCGCACAATTCATCTTTATCAAAAGTCTTGTTTGGAAAGAGTTTCAATTCCTAAGGGAACAAGATGCTTGTCTAACTTTGGAAAAAAACAAGTTTTTACTTGTGTCTGAACAATGTTACAAAAAATGAAACTGAAAATTTTCCTTAATAATTTCTCATCAAGTATTGCTGTTTTAATGGTAATGAGTTTTTTCAATAACTGTTAGTGCTGCTTGAATAATAAATAAAGTATATGTTAATAGAAAGTTATTAGATGAGAATTAAAGGGATAACGCGAGCTTTACAGGTTTTAGAAACCCAAAGTCTTCATAACAATAAATATCATTAACCAATTGTTTAAAAAGTAAATTTTAAAACTATGTAATGTTTTTTTTATAAATTATTTATTATGCACCAAATCGTCGTTAAGCGTGAAATCAAACACAAACCTCACTGCTTCATAAATACAGGGTGGTGCAAACAAAAGGGGCCCCGGCATAGAGACAGGAATGCATTAATATGCTGGGTGAAAAATGATTGGTACAATATTTTAACAAAACAAAAACATGTTTTATAAGCTATATGCAACATTTTATACTATTCTATCATGCAATGCAAGCATTACAAATTTACGGAATTGATATTTGCATAGACGCGGAAAGGTTTAAGGTCGTCTAAGGACTCTTATTTGATGAAAATTTCAGATCCGTTTTCACGAGTATTAGTTCCGATACTTATTGCCACACCGGATGCCGATAGCGACAATATTAAGTCTAAGACAGAGCTTTTAAAATCGGTAGCTTATAAAAAAATTGGCATAATAAAACTTCAGCAAAAATTATATGCATTTAAGATTGAAATGCGATTAACTTTTAGAAATTGGCAATACAATTGCTAATTTCACCAAAGTTTGCTATAATACTAATTTGTCGGGGTCACCAAATTTTGCGTAAAATTGCCGGGTATGCTTCTTTAAGTTAACCGACAATGCTTAGTCAATGGGAGCTTTTTCACGCCACTTTAAAAATATCGTAATTACGGGTTTATTGATGATATTCGTTTAAGTTTGGCGTGTCAAGTGAATTACAACTTTCTAATTACAAAATCCATCAAAACATTAGTTTCGAAATAAAATGTCGCTTGACCCTTTTTTGCATTCAATGATTTAAATATGATCGTGTTTCATTGGAAGCAAGGCAAAAAATAGCAGTATGGCTGTGACTGATACAAGCCTTAGAATTTCGTTCTAACAGCTTTCCATGAATCGACGTTTCTCGTGCGAGGAAGGCATTTGAAGCATACGCGCTTTTTGCATGACAATTCTTGAAGCTTCTTTTGTATCCAGCATTAGATGTTTTATTGCAGTGGGTCACGTTTCGTTCTTCTACAGTTGAGTTCCACTCAAAATAATGGTTCTTGGAATATAAGACTG
This sequence comes from Hylyphantes graminicola, assembly GCA_023701765.1. Classification (NCBI taxonomy): domain Eukaryota; kingdom Metazoa; phylum Arthropoda; class Arachnida; order Araneae; family Linyphiidae; genus Hylyphantes; species Hylyphantes graminicola. Next base: position 56,522,690 of record CM043114.1, on the reverse strand, counting down.
TATTTCAATGGCCAAAAACATTTGAATTGTTACAATGTTAATAATGTCAAATAACACAAACGAGCTAAAATAAAGGTGCTGTGATACACTTATGTGGTTGTTTAATGGACATTAACCGTAAAATAATAGTATTGTTAATGTAATAAGGTAATAAAAAGCAGATCGTCTCACATTTTCTTTTACGACGTCAATGTGTCATAGTTTACTATGTTTTTCAATTGCCATGTCCACACTACGAAAATAAAAACTGACAAGCAATGCACGCGCATGGAAATGCAATGGTAGAAAATGTATATGCATTTCCATGCGCGCGTATTTCTTGTCAGTTTGTATTGTCGTAGTGTGGGCATAGCATATGGAAATGATCAATTTAATCATTTTGTCAGATAGCGAGTCGTGGTAACAGAAATGCTGAATGAAAATAAATCCCCTATCGAGCCTTGATTGGTGAATCAAAGTCACATGAGAAAGGCAGGTATGAAAGCTTGAAGGAAATGCTTCACTTGTAACAAGCCAATTTTAAAAGAGGCATCAACATGAATTTGTTGTTGCAAGTGAAAACACAGCAACAATGAAATCGAAAATATAGCAAATTTAATTTCAGAAACATAATGTTACTTAAAGATTGCGCTAATAAGTTAGGTTTGAATTAGCGGTGCACTAGAGCTGCACGAGGGCTATAGGCGACGGGCGTCGTACTTTAGAAATACAGTCAGGTGACGAGCCAACACCTGATTAGGCACTCAACGCAACCGTTAAGGGCGAAATCGCACGCAACGTTATGACTTTGAAGGATATTTAACGTGCACTCCCTTACACGGGTTATTATTCATCAGCCATTTTTGGCTGCACGGGCCGTTTATAGGTCGGCAGTTATTTTGGCGATGCCCGGACCGGAACCTGGGACCATCCGCATGCTAGGCGAGTGCCTAACCGACTGAGCTCCCCAGCTCCAAAGATTGCGCTAAAACAGCAAATTGTATGAAATAGGTCCACTCTCTCCCTCAAAATCATTTACCAAAAGTTTTACAAATTTACGGAAAATTATATAACTTTTTGGAACAATGTTTAAGTCCATTGTGTAGCTGCTGCTGTTTGTGACTTTCTTACATATTTTAAAAAAGAAATATAAATACAGTTTCAAGTTCTGCGATTTGAAGTTTATTGTGCGGTGTAAGAATATATTGCAAAACAGAAATTTCATTGGAGTAACTTCTAGCAATGAAACAAGTATTTATTTTGCGACTGTAAATGGATTTCTGAGATTATAACAATTTATGGAAAAAAAAGATCTTTAGCAAATCCAATTAGTTTATTAACTTCAATATTGCAAAGTCCGAATCTTGATAATTATATTTTAGAATTTTAATATTTTCATTTAAATACAAATTGGAACACCATAAATACTTCCAATAAAACATTATTTAAAAGAAAAATGAATTAACCGAAAAATTACTATTAAGAAAATAAAACTACTTAAACATGATGAAAATCTATCATGATACAGTTTATGAATAATTTGATCAATTAATGTGCAACTTTTTTTTCCCACAAAGGATAAGAAATGAAATTAAAAAGAAAAAAAAACCGTAATATTAACTAATTAACAAAAGTGGTCACAGATAAAGATAGAAACAAGATTTTTTTTCATACATTTACACTTTACATACAAAATATCCTTAACATTTTCACCAAAGTAAACAGTATTTACACCTCTTGTGCTATTGAAAAATTTTATGACATTTGTTTTCAAATTAAATGCTAAAATTAATTGTTATTTTTTTGTGAAATTAGATTAATTTTGAAAGAAGAAAACTAAGTAAAGCCCAAATTAAATTTTCAAATTATGTTATAACTTAATGTTAAAGAAAATAATATTTTTTGTCTGACAAGTTTAACATCCATGTCGTTGTAAAAACCCCAAATGATAAAATTTCCATTTTAATTACGTTAATTTAATTATAATTCATAAATGTAAAATAGTCAAATGTGCTGAAGGAGAAGAATCCTGATGAGCAGGCGTAATTTTCATAAATTGTAATCATTAAAATTTATAGAACGTTAAAATCTCCCTTTTAATTGACATTTAATAACTTTTAAATATTAATAAACATTAATGCTAATGACTAAGACCATAAAATTTAGATTACAAATGGGTATTCCTACGCAATCTATTAAAATTGTAATTTTCTCAAAGAACGCTGATGAGATCATTAGTCCCTTTCAACGAAATCATTAATTTTTGCGCGTCCGAGGAAAATAAATTCAGTTATAAAACTTCGAAAAATGGAATTAATCTTAATTTTTTGGAACGCTACAGTATGCAAATATCTCCCAAAACCTCTTTTCGTAAATTCCTTCGCATCTCAATTTGAATAAATAAAATTATTTCCTTTTTTTATCCGTCATCTGCTAAAGGCAGGAACATTTTTCTTCAATTCCACTTTTAACTTAACCGAAAACTCATTTCTTCAATGCTAATCGATAATCGGGAACACCGCCCCAATCCCTCAACAGATGGCGCCAGCGGTATCCTGCTTTCCCGAATATTACTTTCCGCTCGCCTGTAAAAGCGGCTGCACTGCGAATCACAAGCTCAGTCTCCGCAAAGCAAGCGCCGAGTTCGGATTCACTTTCTAAAAAGTTCGGATTTTTTTTTCTTCTCTACAACATCTCATCGCCGATCTTTTGTCGTGTTGCTTCTGCCAAAAAAAATAAATAGGATAACTTTGGAGGGAAAAAAAAGAATGTAGTGACCGTTGATGTTCTAAAGAGAGGATTATATTCGATATTTTCCATTCATTTCTTCCGTAGAAGCATTCGAAAAGGGATGAAAATGAAAGCTGACGATTTACTCGGATTGTGTGTCGGCCGGATTTGTGTTCTCGTGCTTTTGTGCGGGATGTTCCACACTGGATTCACAGCGAGAAGTAGAAGCCGGACGCACGGTAAGCCGGATTTTGTTTATTTACTCTCTCAGCTGCTTCGGTTCTGCTGGAGTATCCGGGTTTTCGTAGCCGTTTGAAACATATCAAAGTTTAATCCCTTTCTTGTCTCGCTACCGGGAAATTTACGGGGTAAAGATTCGCTCTCTGTTTCTCGCTCCCGTAAAAAATACGGTGTCAGGTTTCGCTCTCACTCTCGCTGTCGTGGCATTTATGAGCTGAAGTGTTCAGTAGTAACACTTCAGTAAGATTAAAAGTTACTTAAATCCACTAATTAAAACACCGATAAGATTGAAAAACTTTTATAAATTTCAAACCGAAAACAAATGAATAGAAAAAAATCTGTTAATGCACAATTTTTTTTAAATATCTGGGATAAAAAAAACACGCACTTTTATGACCGTTGTCTTGACATTTTTCTACCGTTACGGAGTTAAAACTTAATAAATCGTTATAACAAAGTCTTAGGTGTGTTTAGGCGTTCAAGTGCACTTGTATAAAAAAGTTTTGGTGGTGACATTTTGTAGGAGACCACTATACGTTTTAAGGAACTCCATACTTTCATTCGTTGTGGAGTTTTTATTTCTAGTATTTAATGGAACCATTGTGATGTATTAGAGGGTCGGTGCTGTTCTTTCAATGCTTTGAAACTGCTGATACAAGTGGCTATTGACTCTAATTTTGGACAATGGAAACATGCTTTGCTGCTTTTATTCTTCAGTTAGCGCAAGATGGTATGATGGTTTATATCGCAACGCCTAATTTCAAATTGCAGTTTTGTAATCTAAAATTTTTTTTTTATTAGAACAATACAGATATAAATAGTTTTGAGTTGAGGTATTTTTTTGGATAGATTCGCAGATAGAAATTTTTTTTTAAAGTTCTGTGAGCTTTTTTGCAAATGACGAATAACGCAAGTTTATCTCATTACGAGTGAAAACCATTAACACATTCATTTTCGAATAAAAACGTTACCATTAGGTTTTTAATTTTTTTTTATCATGTAACTTAATTTATTCTATTTTAATTTTTTTCGACAATTGTATACTTTTGCCTAATATTTTATTGTAGCTAAACTTAAGTAAAAAGCTCATTTTCGCTAGAATTTTTTTTTGCCGACCGTCTTTAATGAGTTAAAACAGTTATACGAGACTCAAAATTGTTATCCGCTCATCAATAAATGTTATTCGATTCGAATACTTTTCTAAAATGGAATCTGCAAAAATCCACGTAAAACAATTTTACATGAGTTTCGGCCATTCGCCAACATATATATTTGTGGTAATCTGAAAAGCAACCAAACGGTTAATAGTATTCTTATTCGAGTATCCAGAAACACGTTAAAATAGTATCATTTTTAAATAAAATAAATATTTCAAAGTCTATTTGTATTTTTTCAACCTAATTTAGTATTTTTCTTATCTTCTAATTTGTTGTATTAAGAATTCGGCCGGGTAAAGTCCAATTTTCCAATGACGAAACATTCAAATCATAACAGTAAACTTGGCAAGTATGTATTTTAAAACATTTTTAACACATTCTTTATCAAAAGTATGGAATCATTATTCAAAATATATATTTTTTCATTTCATTGTTTATGGTTTATTTCCCATTGAAGTTTTCGCAACTTCAGAAATATTTTGCATAAACGTTTTTCGTGGTTGTTTACTATTTTGTTTTTACACTTACTCTTTCCATTGTTGTGTTGAATGAAAATTAAAATCATTTTTTCGAAGCATTTTCTTCATTTTAATAATATAAAAAAATTAAATCGGCTATACGTTAATTTTACGTTCGAGTTTATTTTATTTGATGTAATATTTTTTATTTACATTTTACGTGCTTTTAGTTACATTTATTTTAAAATCAAGATATTTATTATCTGTTAGCCATAGCACCTCTTAACTTTAAAGCTAATTTTCTCGTTTTCAACTTTTGTCATTGCACGTTCTTCAAATATAAATAAAAAAAGAGTGAAAAGTTTCTTACTCTACTTTTACGGACTTTCGAGAGTGTCGAAGGAAATAAATTTAAAACTTTTTTTCATTCATTTCGATATGAAATATTTGACGTCGGTATGTCTGTTCAACACAAGCCTATTTCACGAAATGGTAAACAATTTGAAGATTTTTTAATGCTATTTTTTTTACGAAAGTCAAAATGAAAACTGCCGAATTGAATCAAATCATATGTAGCAAAATATTACTTTTACATGACATCTATAGTTTGAATTTTGTTATGAGTGTTGGCATATAAAATATTTCCATTCTATTAATAAGTAGATGATTTAAAATTTTTTATCTAACCAATAATAATAAAGAATTAAAAAACTGTTACTAGTTAGTTTTCATTAAGATTATTTGTTAGTCTGAACTGCTTTAGGTTTCTTTTTTATTGTAGTTTATTAAGTAATTTTAAAGGGTTGAATGATTTAAACTACTCTTTATGAGCGAGTGGTCGTGAAATACGTTATCCCCCAACTAAATTTTCATTTTATCGACGCCGTTGCCTCATAATAGATAATCGTTGCTTAAAACAACGCAATTTTTAAAAAAAATTTTTAGATAAAATCATGTAACAATGGTAGAGAACAAATTTTAGAGCTTAGATAATTGACTTAATTAAAAAAAAATGTCTTGTTTTTCGACCACTAATTTTTCAAGTTGTATTTGGTAGGGTAGTATGAATATAAAATATAAACTATTATTTTAAAATGTATCGATGCAATTTTTTTAAGAATTGAATAGTAAAACTTTCAGTGTTAATGTTTCTAGGCCAGCTCTTTAAACTGTGTACTTTCAAATCTTTTAAAGGATTGATTAAAAGGAAATAAATTTTATCTCTCGGTTATTATCTTTCTGTTTTACTCTTGATTACGATAACTTTATATTTTGCCTCATTCAAATAACATTTGAATGCGACTTTTTTTACTAAATACCTTATGTAACACAAATGATATAATTTCAATATCTTTTCGATATCAATGCAACATCGAATCGATTCCTAGAGGTACGGGAAGATTTTCGGTACAATATTTGCTTATCTGACTTTCGCATCATTCAAAAGCATAAATCATTGTTACCGGGAACTTCCCTTGGAATAGATAACAATCTTTAGCAAATGACACATCATGCAGATAGTGCTGTGATATTCATATACATCCACACAATATTTTTTTTCATTTATAACCATTGAAAAGCATTTATTGTTTGATATTTTTCATAAAATTTGTACTATCATTTGTGCATTGCTAAGAATAGAGTAATTTATATTTTAATTATTTGCTTTAAAATTTTGTTTTCATTGACCATAGACAATTCTTATTTGTTATTGATGTGATTTAATATTCGTATTAAGGAAGAAAACAAAAACCATGTGCAATAAAAGTTTGACGATGCTCTTCTAAATGTTAAAATGCTTCTTAAATGTCATTGATAATGTTCTCCTAAAAACGTAATTTTTCCCCCTACATGCAATTAAAATAAATTTGGTTGTCATTTTATTGCTAACTTATATATATTACAATATATTGAATTTAACATTATAGAAAAACCACACATTCATAATGCGCAATTTTTGTTTCTATTCTGTTTTTGAGAAGTTTAAAGTGAGATATAGTGAATTTTAAATGCCTTTTCCGTATAAAATTTTCATAGAGTCGATTTTTTTTTCAAAAATGTCATTATTGCATGTAATTTACATTAAACTAGGTAAATTTTTAAATGGTCAGTCGTAAAGCATTTCAAGTTCTCCAAAAATTGCATTTTATTGATTACAAATGATTGTAAATATCCTCCTGAGTCCGGAATTACGTTTAATTTCAAGTGTGCGTTTTTTTAAAATTCCTGATTTACAAAATTTGTTTATAATGCTAAAACTTTATTTCGGAGGTCTTGGAAAAACCAAAGTTCCAAAGTTTTTTAGCCGTAAAATTAAAGGCATTTTTTATTTAAAAATGTTAGAACGTAATTTGATCACAAATATCGGACGAAAACTCTGTTAAATTATAACAAAAAATTTTTTTGGTCATAATATCTTAAATTCCATTAAATCGGGAAATCGGATTGTCCCTTATAAAATATTTAAGATAATTTTGTAAACAAAAACCTTACAAAATATACTTTTGAATGTATATTTGTTTTAAAAACATAAAAAATTATCTATTCGTTGGACTTTTCTGGGGTTATCCTGAGAATACTTATATGTACCTGTTTTGAAAATTCCAGTAAAAAAACTTCAATCGTTTCAATTTATTTTCATATAACCAATCTATGAACCTACCAATAATATTCGAAACGTACCAATAATATTCAAATAACCAATCTACAACACGTTTTAGTGGCTGCTGCTTTTGGTATGCGCAAACCCAGACAAGGAAAAAAAATCTACGAATTCTCAGTTGAGGGAAAAACCCATAAAGTTTTCTTTAGAAAGAAAACATTTCAAGCTTAGAGGGAAAAAAAATCTGACTGGATAGCTATGACAGAAAAACGCCCCAATCGATACCACTGCGATCGATGGGTGCTATCTTGGATAGGTTACAGACATTCATTCGAAAGGATTAAAAAAAGTACATTTATTTTAAGGCCAGTATGGCTTGGTGTCTAAATGCATCTTGCTGCGCTGGTTAGGTTAGTTTAGGTTGAATTATCGTCGCACATGTGGGATATCATGGTCGAGCGTAGTAATTTAGAATCGCAGTCATCGACGAGCCAACATTTGAGTAGGAATCCAACGCAACTTTAAGACCGACATCGTTAACAACGTAGGGACTTCGGAGCATATTCAACGTGTACTCCCCGCTACACGAGTATTATGCGTCCGACGGTTGGCTACACAAAATCTTTCATTTTTTTATTGTTAAGTTTGATTTATCGTCACACTAGGGCAACACGAGTTCTTGGTAACAGGTAACGTAATTTAGAACCACACTCAACAACGAGCCGGCACCTTAGTAGGCACCCAACGCAATATTAAGAGCGACACCGTTCACAGCGTTGGAACTTAGGAACATAATTACCGCGTACTCCTTCTATACGGAGCATTATTCGTCGGATCTTTTTGGTACACAGACCGGTTATAAGTCGTTCGTTACTTTTGGCATTGCCCGGGACCGAACCTGGTACACTCTTAAAACGAACGAGCGATTTTAACTCAGTCTGAGTTAATTTCACTCCTCCAGTCTGGAAAATGCACTTACCCGGATGGAGTGGATTCTTTGTGTGTTAAGCCTCCAACATGATCACTCCAAACGAATGATTTTAACTCAACCTGAGTTAATATTCAATCCTTTCAGTGTCGAAAATGCACTTCTCCAACTGGAGTGGATTTCACTCTTTTGTTTTAAGAGTATCTTTCACATGCAAGGAATGCGCCGTTACTGACTATATTCTTTCAATGTGTTGTGATTAACAATAAAAATCAGGATAATGTTTGAAAATCTGTGTATAAGTCCTAATAAACTTTAATTCTGTCGTTCTAAAATGTTCGAATTCACTATAAATTGGAGTAATATTCTTGGAGCCGCTACAACATTCAAGGGCTCCAGACGGCACTGTGTCGACTCGTAGAGGTTTCAGCATTAACGGTGGAGGTTATACCCATTGCTGACGATAACAAACTGCTCCTTGCTGATGCCGATCGCTGTTTTCTTGCTTCTTCCTCTTTACGCTTTCTTTCAGTTTCAGTATCCATTCAACTATTGGCATAATGGCCAGGCAGGTTGGTCTGATATCTATAGTGCTCAATAAAGTAGGTGCTATTTTAGTGTGTCAACGATTTCCACTAGAAACTTGAAGTGTTTGACTTTTGAGGACTGAAAGCGAAGCACCCATCATGTCCCAAATGCGAAAATACTCCGTTTTGTCTCCAGCACATTTTGAAATGCCTGGGGTTTTCACGCGAAGAGGGCGTGAAAGGCCCACACCTGCTTTTGGACTTTTTGGAAACTTTTAACCCTCTAATGCATACCGTTACCGTTTGGTAACAAGTGACATAATCCCCGTTATTCTATTAAATTAGAGCTCGTCCTAGACAAATCTGTTTTTTTTTTCATCTATTACATTTCTTTTTAAAGTTTTAGTTACAAATAATCCTCATAGATGACAGTAGTAAAAGTGTATTCAAAATTAAAGAGTGAGGTTATTAAGTTTTGTGAAATTACGTTTTTGGCAGTATTTAAAGAATAATAATATTAGTACTAAATACTAATAAATTGTTTTGAAAAATTAATCATAGTTGAAAAGGGTTATTTTGAAATATTTTTAGTAGTGTTCTAGTCATTATTATCAAAATTGGAATTTTGCTGTTGGTTTTTGTCATATGGAAAAAAATTTAAAAATTGAAATTATTTAAATTCTAATGCAGTTAAATTTTTTTTTTAGTATTTTTCCCATAAAGTGTGAGTATTAAAGATACATATATATTGTTTTGGGATGAAAATAAAAATTCATGCATTAGAGGGTTAAACTCATGAATCTGGTCTACTTCTACTAGATCAGATGGGGATTAGTCCCTCCCACAATAAATTGGCGTTGTGTTTGTCGCGGTTTGCAATAACTAGGCTCGTCGATCGTGTAACAACGATATCGTGTAACATCTCTATTGAGGTGATAATTTGAAACTGATGATGCTTAACACTGTACAATATAACATATTGGATTTTAAGTCTGTCATTGTTCATTGTGCGATTTCGCAATAAATTTGCTTTGCGTCGGTTATATCACTTAATCGCGGTTCGGAATAACAAGGCCTTTTTTAAGCAATATTGAGCTATATCGAGACGTTAGTCAAACCAAACTATTTCCTATAGTCGGTCTTTAGTTAAATTTTGCCTTATACAGCACAATGTATTCTTTATTTACTATATTCGTACATACGACAACAAATATTTCTTGTTTTCGAAAAAGAAAGCAATACAGAACGAGCGTAACTGATTATTTTCAAGTGTGTTAAAAACCGGATTTTCAAAGAACCCCAATTAAACGAAAATTATCCAATTTTTCCATTAACTTTTGAGATGATGATGCTCTTAATGATCATTAATGTGTGATCTAAAAAGGATTACGAAACTTTTAATGGCATCACCGGATGTGTGAAACACTTTTTTTTAATTCTGCGTTCCCAATAACTTTTTGATAGCTATTTTATTAATTTAGGGTTTTATACTTTGATGAGTCATTTAAAAATATAAATTATTATTTTTTCTGCTTTTGTTTTGAAAAGGGCAAATTTAAATTACATATTATAGTACTGGTTAAATTGTTTTAATCTTTCTTTATTAAAATAATTTGCGTTCGAATATTTATTCTATTGCAATTGCCCGTACATTATTATTTTTTAAAGCTATACTCTAAAGCCGTTTGGTAACAGTCAGTTGGTTTTCAGTTCATATAATTTTTACCATTGACCGCCATTTTGTTTTCGCAATTTTTAAATTATTTTAATTCATTTGAATTTTCAAATAAATAATTAATAAGGGCCCTACGTGCTAAAAAATTAAATATTAATTCGATTTGAGTAAACCTTAATTTAAAAGTAAATAAAAGTACACTTGTTATTAGATAAAAATATGTATAAATTTACAAAAGAAACGTGTTTAATTCAAACGTTCGTTCTAACACAGAGAAATTAACAATTCATATTTTTATGAAATGTATTTTATCACAGTATCACAACACAAATTAAACAAACTCTTATATTTAGTCTTGAGGGAAATTATATTCAAATCTTATCTTTGTATTTGTAAATGAAATTAGCCAAAAGAATACGGCTCGTTTTAATAACACAACCAAAGTATTTCTTTTAATTTTTCTTTTCATAAAAAACACAGCAGAAGTATGTATTCGTTTCTCCCTATGGACTTAATGTAGATACTATTGAAACAAATTGCATTTCGTAGGAAAAATATTTTTCTTGCAAAAAATTATAAAAATGATTCTCCGTTTCATTAAAGTATGTTTTGAAAACGGTACGAAACGCGAGGTACGAAATGAAACTAGTTATTTTTCTCAAAATGATAATCCCGTTCAAAACTCTATGGAATTATCTAAGTAAAGTTTCGGCTAGTGCATTTTTTATGCAGTTCTTAAGAGCAAATTAGTTCTGTTTGTTAGGGTTCAGGGAAAAGTATTCTTATCTCTTGGATTACTGATTAATTTGGTAATGAATTTTTAATTCCGTAAAAAGGAATGTTTCTGGTTAGTGTTACACGTAAGCTAATTAAGTATACTTTAAACAAAGTGCATTGTTGTAAAGATAATTATTTTTATGTTATTCAAAGTGCTGATTATTTTTGTGCTTCAGATTTTACGCACTATTCCATTTGCGAAAATTAAAATAACCGCTATGGAATTAAAACTTATCAAGCAAAGAATGTGGATGGTGATATGTTTAAATTTTTAATAATAAAATTGAATAAGGCATTTTATTTTTGTAGTTAAATTAGTACATTGATTTGTTTTGTAGGAGATTGGAAATAGTATCTAATTAAGAAAAAAATCACAGCTTGTTTTTTGCAATAATTTTGATAATTGTGTTTCTAGATTTAATTGTGACAAATTGTCTTATTATTTTGTGCTTGGAATTTGTTCTCATTTTGTGTTATAATTAACAAAGGACATTGTTTTAATTTTTAATAACCTTTTTTTAATTAAATTAAATAACAATGAAATTCATTATTGCTTTTGCTTTTTTGAACTTTTAACATACATTTTATTACGTACATGCGCCGCACAACGATTTGCAAAAATTTAACATCCGATTTTTTTTTAACATATACCTTCACCTACTTAACACTTTCTAATAAAAACTATAAAATCGAATTTAAGATCACTTAAAAAGCCCGAATATTAAAAAAGTCAATTTAAATAACAATAAAAACTATAATATCGAGTTTAAAATACCACTTAAAAACTCCCGAATATACAAAAAGTTAATTTAAATAATAATAACCACGACAGTCTCACACATTACCCAAGACATGCAAAGAAAGCAATTTCTCTCGAAACTTTGACAGCCTAACACACGGTTAAATCAAGCGTGACTTCAGCCCATTTGTAAAAAGAAGCATACGAGTGCTAAAAACACGTAAAAATCTTCGTGGAATATTGCTGATGGCGTTAAACGAAAGTAAAATTCGTTCTAAAGGGGGAGTAAAAATAGAATTTGTTTTGTCAGGGACGTTATGTATGAGTGACATGTGTACATGTCTCTGCTAATTGCTTGGTTGACATGCTTCAGAATGTAAGGTTGTGTTGTTGGGATTGAATTTAATGTTGAAGGATTACAAGGGAAATGTTTGGAAAGTCTTTTTTTTTAATTTGTTTCCTTAATGTTGACTTGAGGGGGCGTTTTTCTGTCTGACAGAAGTAATTGTAAGACAGAAGTGTGTAAAAAACCCGTAATAAACTTTTATACAAATGCTCTCTTATTGTTTTTTTATTACAATAGGCAAAATATATCCTTAAACATCCATATTGCCTGTTTGATAGTAGCTTATTACACCTTAAAATAGGACAATTTTATAAGAAAACGGTCATAAAAGTGCACTTTTTTATCTTTTAAAATTGAAGAGCTTAGTGAAAGAACGTGCTAAGTGACAAAAAGCTGAAAACAATAAATTAGAGCTTGAAAGTTTTTAGTTTTCACTTAAATCCATTAAAAATGGTACTTGTAAAAATGTTCGAAACATTCAGTTTGTGAAAAGGGGGATACTTGTTATCTTTTAAGAATGGAATAATAGTATGTTCATTGACATGAAAATCTAAATTTTTTCCAAAATGTCACTTCGCTCGTTCTTTCACTAAACACTTCAATTATCTATGAATATGTGTATGAACAAATATGTAGATTCATCTTCAATTTTTCTTTTGTTTTTATCTTGACACTTAAAAAAAATATATTTCTATGAAAATCTAACGTTCAGGGACTTTTAATTTTACATTATCATTTTCATGCGAGCGAGAATGATCGGGTTAAGGTGGCATGATTAAAAGTTAGATTTTTAATTTTTAATGCATCGATATACATACGTGCTGTGCACACTTTTATAGTTAAGTTAGGATGGAATTATCGTCGTACTAGAGCAGCAAGAGGGAAATTGGTGACTTGCGCCGTATTTTGGAACCACAGTCAAGTGACGAGCAGACACCTGAATAGGCACCCAACGCAACCGTTAAAGGCGACATCTTACCCAGCGTTAGGACTTTAAAGGATATTTAACGTGCAGCCCCTTACACGGGGTATTATTCGTCGGACATTTTTGACTGCATGGGCCGTTTATAGGTCGGCAGTAATTTTATCGATGCCCGGACCCGAACCTGGGCCTTTCACATGCTAAGCGAATGCCTAACCAACTGGGCTCCCCAGCCCCCTGAAATATTCGGTAACCTAAACAAAACAAGAATTTTAACAAATACCTAGAAAAAAATTAAATAAAAAAATATTAACATTAGGAAAAACTTTATATTGATCCAACACAAACGTACTCTGCAATTATATTGCCCCATTCAGATTAAATTTTCTTATTCACTGCACATATTGCGCTGACCCTTTCACTAATGCAACATTGCAGCTTTGAAATGTACGAATGAATAATGGATGAAAACACATCCCCAGTTATTACGCCAAGTGCCTCAATGAATATTCATTTTCAGGGTGTGTATGTGATGTTACGTTTGATAAAAAAGGAAAAACGGTGTTTTGTGTGATTAGTCGCAGTGAATTAGTAAAAATGCTTTTAGAAATATTCATGTTACATGATCTTACGTGCCTATTGAAAATATACTACTTCATTTTGTTATTGTATACGTCAGTTGAATAAAAGTACAATTTTTAGGTGCAAAATTTACTAAAAATACCCTATTATGAACGAAATCGGAAAATTAAGGATCGGCAAGTGTTATCCAAATTAAAATTAATTGCTATGTCTCTCAAGTCGGACCACAAGTATCGTTTAAGCGCTAAAATGACAAGAATATAATTGAATCGTAAAATGATATTGTTAAAATAATTTTATTCATTTACTGTTATTTCCGTCCCAACCTCAGTATAAGTACATTCCAAGAGGCATCAAAAAGAGGTATTAGTGGTTTAATCAGGAAAAATAGAAAAATAAAATACTTTAATGGATAACGGAAGCATAACGCTTCTAAAACCATTAGGATTGCCAATAAATGGTTGGTTTAAGTTATGGGTCACACTTAAGAGTTTCCGTTCAATGGCAACAGCAATTTACAAATAGTATTACAATAATAAGAGGAGGTAACCGAAAAATATTAATTTCTTCTGTTCACCGATTGCTGCTGTTTCCACGTGACAATGAACCACCAATCTAAGTTCGATTAAGATTTTATTAACATTTTAACATTTAGATTGCTTCACAGGATCTGAAACATGCCTATTGTTACCAAACGCACTAATAACGAAAAATATAAGAACTAAACAATATAAAAAAATATATGAACCAATATACCTTCGATGTAGCAAAAAAAGCCTTAGAATTGGCAAGTGTGGACTGTATTTTTAAAAAACATCTTCTTAGTAAGCATTATGCTATCTTTTAGTATCATGATGGTCCCACCATTGAACTTTGATGACGTGCCTCAACTTTGCACAAGCGTTGTCTTTAGCCAATTTTTCGAATAATTATTTGTAGAGACATTACAGTTTATGCCAACGTTCTGGGTATTTAACTTCCTAAGGGGAATTAACTCCTCTTAAGAAGAAAAAAAAATTACATAACTCCGGAAGCGTTTACAAAAAGTAATTACTCTTTCTGAGAAGCACCGTAAATTAACCCTCAGCCACTAGGGGGCGTTTTGGGGTATTTCTTTTTTGAAGATGTGGGCACGCACTGATGATGTTAGTGATAGCATAATGTTGCTCATAACAAAGTATTTTTTTTCTATTATTGTCGCTTGAATAATGGTTATTTAATATTAACTAGTTTGAAGAAATTTTGATAAATCCTTTCGAAGTTGCCTATTTTTTTTTTCCTTTTTAAAGTTAGAATATCCCTCTAATTCATATTTTTTTTTTACTCCAAAAGTATATATTTACTTTTGATGGTCAATCGTAAAGGGGAAAATGTTTAAAATAATCACATGAGGCTAAGTTAAAAGTTTAAATTTTTGAAATATTGGCATCTTCATAGGCTTTATTATAGGGAAATTATATCCCTTAAATGTCTACAACATAACATAATATTGTATTTAAATAATTAACATTTTTATACTAAAACATCAGTATTGCTTGAAATAGAACAATTTAAAGGACTTCAAAAGTATTTCAAAGTTATAAATTGGATTAGGTTGCCAAATGGCAACACTAGAGGGATACAGTCACGTATGCCTTATTTGGCATCCAATAGCCCGATACAACCTTGGAGATACATTAGAAAGGGCGTTTTACTAACTAGTTAGTATAAGGCATTAATTAAAATTAATTACGGATGGTTAGTCTCGATTGGGTACTGATATATGGCGCAGTGAGTGGAATTCCGGTGCTCGTTATGGGGTGCGAATTGGATAGGTATCCGTCAATTTGCAATTAGAGTAATAAGGTTTTTTTAGCATTTCGTTACTACCTATACATAAACTATCAACCATCTGTTTTTTCGCTCTTTTCCAGTCACATTTGCATCTAAAAAATAAGGGTTTTATGTAATGCTTTGTTAACTGTTTTGTTTTAGATATTCGAATATTAAAATGTGTGTTTATGAACATGTCATAAGTTTCAGATTAAAAAAACAACAACTCTGGATTGTAAAAAAAGAATATGAGGAATCGTAAATCCACTTAATCTTGACATCAATTTGCAAAAAATCAACAGTAAATTTTTCGGCATTCAATTTCATTCAGTTAAAAGTCTTTATGCATTTTCCTATTACAAAATAGTACTATTAATACATATTTAATGTACACAAAATGTCAGTTATCTCTAAATGATCTCAAACTATTACCAAAAATTTAACCTACTAACAACCGTGTCTAGGCATCATCCCTAAAAACACGACCTGTCTAAAACAATTTTGTTAAAAATTCGTGTTATATGATGATTGTCTCACACAAATCGTAAGGTTTTTTACAACCACATTTCGTTCATTTAAATTGTGCAAAAGAACACTTAATTGTTGCCAATCAAAGTTTTTTTTATCATTTTAAATTTTAAGGTCAAAGCGACATATTCGGTTTTCTCCTTTATTTTAACTTTTCAGATTTTAATGACGGCTTCGATTGATTTTCATTCATTTACATCTTTATAATTTTGGATTGTTCATTTAAATTGACATTTCACTAAGGAATGCATTTCAATAAAAACAATTATAATTAAATACAATTTTGTATTTTAATATCAATATGTTTGAAAAGTATTTTAAACCTAGGTCGCTTATTAAATTATTTGCACGCATTCTAAAGATTTCAATTTAAATATCGAGCATTCCCGCCATTAAGTTATATCAAAACACAAATAAAAGCTTCCCCAAGCTTAAAAAAAAACCGACATATTTATTATTCAGGAATCAAATAAAATGCAATTAAGGCTAAAATATTTTCCCCTATGAAAAAATAATGTCTTCGAATTCATTACTGTTAATGCCAACTTAATGACGTTACGCAGCTTTAGTTGAAAAGAGGCACAGGGTAGAGGGGTTAAAAATGAAGAAAGGATAAATCTTCGATCAACCTTCTTATTTTCTGCTTTGTTTTTTAGTGACTTAAAATGGCTAATGGGATATATTCTAGGGGCTCTAAGATATATGGATGGTCTAGTTTCGAAACTCTTTCAAAGTGAAACTGAGATTTAACCTCTTGCGACCTAGCGTCCCAATTTGGGGAAATTTTTTTAAAACCTCCCCACAAACTATTAAGGCGTTAATTAGTTCCGAAATTCACCTGATCCGATAGAAGACCCAAACATCAGTTTTCAGCCTTTGATTACAGGTGTCAGTCCTTTATTTCTATAAAAAATGATGTTTAACAAGGGTCAATATGATATTAGAGTTCTTAAAAAATTATTTATTTTTCAAACATTTCAAAAAGTTCTTTTAGTAGTTAATTTTAAAGGTATTTTGCATTAAAACTAAGTTAAAATAATCTGTTGACTAAGTGATACGGGCTTTTTTGTTGCATTTATAGCAAAAGAAAATGTGTATTTTTAGAGTTTAAGACGTGTCTTTAAGTAACCATAAAACATAGGGGAGACCGGGGCACAATGGACCACTTTTTCATTTTTTGCACTATAAGTACAAAAATATTCATCCCACTTGTTTAAAAAAAAGGTGTATATATTACGTATATATCCTGGTTTAAAAGTAAATGACCTAAAAAATATAATTTCCAATATTTTTTTCTGAATTCACTTTTTTATTACAAGTGAGAAAGTGGTCCATTGTACCCCAGGTTCGGGGTACAATGGACCACATCATGGGGTACAATGGACCATGGTATTTTTTGCCGAAAAAAATTGATCTGCACTCTTTAAAGATTAACATGCATATAATATAATAATTTTCTCTTGACTTTTAAGTATTCAATTGCATTAAAATTTCTTTTAGAGAGAAGCCTGGTCCATCACTTCTTTTGGCTCTGTTCCTTCACTAGTCTTTCTAATTCTGTTACGTGGCATTTCTGATAAAAAAATTAGTAAAAAGCATTATATTTATCTTTAAACTTATAAGATCATTTTAAAGTTTAAACACTTATTTATTGCTATACAAAACAACACCAAAAGTGTAGGGCCAAACTGTGGATCAAAGAATCTTCGTTTTTATGTGAGATTAATTTTTTAGCCTTTTTAAAGCCTTCAATTAATATATGTGGTCAAACATTTTACTAACAAAATTTCCATTTTGTGCATTTTACCAATTCTGAAAAAATTTGCTTATGTACTTAATTATTTATAACTACAACAAATAACTCACATTTTTGTTAGTAAAAAAATCAACGGTAATCAAATATTAATTAAAACATTTATGATACTGTACTTGTACTTCTGTTATGTAAATGTGTAAATTTATTTTTGTACCAACTCAAATTTCTAAACTTCTTGTTTTAAATAATTTAACACTCTAATATCACATTCAATTTTAAAAATACTTTTCTCATGTAAAACACTTATTGTTTGTAATCATACATAAATTAAAACATCAGTTCACTAATAATTTGTTACATCTGGTTAAAAAAAAAACAAGCACTATTAGTAGATGGGGAAAAAACTATTACATTCAGAAGTGAATATTAGAATATATATTAAAATATTTTACTACTATAGCAATTTTAACTTTTACTAATTAGGAAGGACTTGCAACAATATTTTTTTTATTTATTCTGAAACTAAAAGTATTTCTAAAGTTGCATGGGGTACAATGGACCATGGTCCACTGTACCCCAGATTTTGTGGTCCATAGTGCCCCTTATTGTAGTTGAACAAAAAACAAAATTAAAATATGCTGTATTTTGATTTCAGAAATTAATTTATAGATTATATAGAAAGACAAATATCTTATCTTTCAACTATGCTAAGCCACCTTGTCCAACTAATGTTACTTTAATGATGAGAAGATAATTTCTAGGAGCGAGCTTTTTTACTTTCACCTGGTTAATACACATCAAGAATAAAAAATGGCAAATGTGCGAGTTAAAAATATGGTTTTTCATAATAACTAGATCAAGACTATTATACCATGTATGAATTATAATAAGAACTAATTTGGAAAATATACAAAATAAATAATAGGGGGTGGTCCATTGTGCCCCTAGGTCCATTGTGCCCCGGTCTCCCCTAAATTAAAAAAATTCTTTGAAAAACTTACTTTTTAGCATATATTTATATGAAAAGTATGTTTAAATTATAAGAATATACGTGTAGGTTTTACTCGGGTCTCAAGAGGATAAGGCACGGCTCGTCCATTGGTTAGTTCGTATAGAATAAGTAAATCGTCAAAAGTCGCCAATGAACGAACCGGACCGGATCTCAGTTATACTTAGGATAATACGAGCTTTGCTACTGGACTCTGAAGATCCAAGTTAAAAATGATATAAAATGAGGTTATGGAAAATTAGCAGGTAGTTTAATTAGGTGAAGTTTTACTGACTAAGGTTTTATAAGGACTTTTGTTAAAATATGTCTTGCATTTTTAACATTACCTTCAATTGTTAATGTAACAAATACTTTTGGCCGGTTTTTGAGAATAAATTCTTATTTTTGACCGCAACGAATATATCAGTTGTTTTCAATCATACTTTTTAGTGATTTAATGAAAATTTAATTTTTATAATTTTATTAAAAAAGTAAAATTCAGTAAAATTTAATCTAATTGCACTTTTATGCTATTATACATACAGAAAAATCTTTCTAGTCACTTTTGAATGCAAATTTTGCTTTTTGGCTGTTTCGTTGATTTCACAACTGTTTTTTCCTCCTTCATGCAGAGGATAACATAATGGTTAAACCTCGTTCTCGGAATCGGAGGTCCCGCGATTGAGTCCCGATACTACTGAAGACCCACCGAGTATGTGTGGAGTTCGTGCTGGTTAAATCTGTGGGTCCGAAAGTCCTGTGATCGGTCATGGCGCAGTTTACCACTTGTACAGGTCCCTGTAGACTACTTCCCTTCCCTTCAGGGACATGTATAAATTGCGGAGGTGGCGATAGATGACAGCCTCTGTCACATGTGTGCGTTGTGTCTCACTTGACGAAAGTTTGTAAGCGGGTCTTTTCTGACCAAGCACACAAACCTAAATATATTTGTCTACCAACCAACTAATCTTTCCATTGCAACTTTTCGGTATTTCGAGCATAAAACATGTATGTAGAGCACACATCTTATAATAATCCTCCTCAAAAGTTAACCCACGTCCCGTTTTTTTTTAAAAATTGCGTGTTGAGGCAAATTATCCATTTGTAAGCATTTGACGAAAACTTGAGAGCCGGGGCAATTATACCTTCCCCCTATCCTTTGACGGCTCATCATTTTTAAGGGTGTAGAGGACGAAAAAAATGACATATTTGCTTTTCACATTACATACACTATCAGTTAATGGATAGACAGTTTTTTATTTCTTCTTTAGAAACTACTTATAACACATTTTTTCTTTCTCTTTCAAATCTGTAAGACATCCGTTTAAGGATTGCACGGAGGTCTTCTATTTTCGTCTTGGAGAAAAAATGAACACAAAATAAAAAAGTCGTTAGTGACAACATTTGTTTTTGTTTTTAGGTGTTGACGGCTGCTTGTCAGTTTTTTTTTCCTCTTACGACATTTTGATTTTTTTTTTAAAAAATAGTTAATGCTCTCCGTGGAGATGTCTCTAACGATTGATTAAGAAATAAATAAACGATTTGTTTTTATTTTATCGAGGATTAGTTTTATTTTTGTGATGAAATAAAGTGTTTGAAGTTGATGTGCTTGAAATTCGACGGTTTTATAAAGAGTTCAACTAAATAATGTTTTAATAGAGATTAACAATGACGAAATAATATTTTAAGTTTTTTTTTAAAAATTATATAGCTGGATAATTTAATGGTTTTAAAACCGCAATAATGTTGTAACTTCATTTGATAAATAAGTGTCTTACAGGTTGTTTATAATATTTTCATTTATTTTGGCTTACAAAAAGAATGAAAACTTTTTAATTTAGTTTATATTAAAGAAACTTATTTTATTGCTGGGCAAACAACAAAGTATGTCTCATATGTACAGTGGTCAGCTACTATTGCCAAGGTAAAAAAAAAAAAAAACGGAAAGAAATCTGTGCCTTAATACTGCATGCATTAACTTATAAACTTAAATAATTTTTTTTACAGAAAAAAACTTAGAGCTGGTGTGCTAGAAAACACAAGTAAATTTAGATATTATCATTATAATTAAGTTTCTAATTTAATCTCAATTTTTTTAACACGAAAATTATCAAAACATCGTAACTCCCCCCCCCCCCCAGCCACAGGCTGGCTTTCTAATAAATATATTCTTTGTCGTCACTCGATTGAAACGATGGACTTTTAGATCTCTAGTCCAACTGCACTCCCAACTAAGGTAATTTCGCACACAAAGAGTTCACAACTACTGTAGCAACACCTTTCTGGTTGCAGCCGTATACTTTACGAGGTTAAAGACAGAAAAACTACTTTTAAAAGTTCAGTTCATGTTCAAAACGAAAATTCAAAAGAAAATAAAAGAATTTCGCTGTAAATCTTTTGGTATTTTTTCCGTTAAATTCACAAATTTTTTACAATGTACATGTTTTCAATAACTTGTAAGAAATTTTGTTTGTGCCTAATGTTCTAGTTTCAATAATTGAATCACTACAAGCATCAAAGAACCAAATAAAATAACTACAAATCTTTTAAACCGACATTTATCGATTAAAGAACGAACACATACAAGCACATTTCTCTAGCAATCTTAATCAAAAGAAGTAAAGTCTTCTACAAAATAATACATCAAGGCTATCTTTTTCCAATGCTATATACTTTATTTTCTGTACGTCCAATAACTCATTCGTTTCCCTTATCTAATAAAAATCGAGTTTTTTCTTAATAAAAATCGAGTATTTTTCTCTTAATAAAAATCAAGTCCTTTCATATAAAGATCGAGTTTTTTTCTTCAAGAGACAGTGTGGATCGATTCTCTAAAATATATTTCGTGGCTTTGGTTGAATTAGAAGAACAGAGGGAACATAGCGTTAAATGTTCCGGACCATCTTTTGGATTACCCTAGTTTTAACGATGGACTGATTCCTTAAGTTGTGAGCAGTGATTCTTAATTTGGCTGCAACTCCCCAATTTGGTTATTTCTGGTTTAGTATTTTTGTCACTTATATAATTTTCTTCGTTCGATTCCAGAATACGTAGAAGGTGTTTACCCTAAGTAAAGATGTTCAGAATAGGGTAGACTAACCAGTGAATGAACGTTTAAGACGTCACGTTCGCCAGTGAATGAACACCAGGATATAATGACCGGGACAACCAACCATTGTCAGATAGCTTCCTTCTACATGGGAGGAAGTCATTGTTGCCAATCCATATAGTGGAATGATTTTCAATCCTTATTTTTTTAATTATATTTACCAAATGTTCATTCACTGGGGCCTGTTTACTCACTGGTCAGTCTAGCCTATATACAAAAAAATCGTTTCTACATATTCCTGTTCGTTTGGTGCTCATCTTATACGCACTTCCTTCTGTTCCTTCCAACCTCATATGGTACTGATTCTTGTTCAGCTGGAACTAGGTATCGGAAATCGGGTGCATACGAATCGTAGATTTTTATCCACTTTTCCCTTGTGATGCAAAAGGCAGACTTTAGCGCTAACAATCAAACCAAATAGTAAATTATTTGAAACCATGGTAGCCTTCTTCTAACTAACCTTAAACTTCAATACCAAATTTCTCCATGAACGTGGCCAAGGCCCGATCACTAAATATGCTATAGAAGCCTGGTCTACCACTTTAAAATTTGAAAAATCCCCAGAATCAACCTTTTTTTTTACACAACCGGAATATCATCTATTGCTCCTCATTGTACAAACAATATACACTCTTAAAACGAACGAGCGATTTTTCCTCAGTCTGAGTTAATTTCACTCCTCCAGTCTATAACATGCACTTACCTGGAAGGAGTGGATTCTTTGTGTGTTAAGCCTCCGACAGGATCACTCCAAACGAGTGATTTTAACTCAGTCTGAGTTAATATTCAATCCTTCTCAGTGTCGAAAATGCACTTCTCCAACTGGAGGGGATTTCACTCTTTTGTTTTAGGAGTGTAGAAATGGACCCACAATTTTTTATGACCACATAAATTCCTTTGTTTTGATTAATGTATTGTAAATGTACTTTTTATTTCATAACAGTTCCAGTTATATGTCTGTTGGTCCATTAGCTGCCCATATATTAGACTCGGAAAGCTGTGATAGTAGGCCGCTAAATAAAGGACAGGCTTCTCTTGCATTCAAGTCTTGATCGGACCATGAACGTGGATTTAACTCCATTCAAACCTCGACACTTGGCGAACTGTTATCCAGAATTCAGCGCCAAATATCGAGTGATCCCTAAGAAGAAGTTAAAATCCCATTTAAAATGCGAGTGCATTCGCTTCGATGAGCACGATTTGAATCGATTGGTGCCACTTTTATTGTCGCACAGAGGAAAAGGAATTTACGAGCTTCAGTGATTAGCCATGGCCGAAGATCTTGAGGCTCGAAGCTGATTCACGTCGTTTAACAATGGGCATCTTTTAAGGAGAATCAATGTGGGGGAAGGGTTGATCAAGGTTGAATGGGGATTGATGCGTTTAAAGAAATGTGTACCCATGTCATTAGTGGAGTTTGATTTGGGAGGTGGTTGGGTATTTTTATGTGACTGCCATATAAGTTGGGATAAAATAGATATTTTCTTTAAAACTTTCTTTTTTAAGTTTTAAGAATAGTCTAATTTTCTTCAGTTTTTCTAATAGAGTAAGTTAACATCATTGTGAAATACCCCTTTAAAGCTTTTGACGTGCATAAGCGCATGTTGTTTCCACAATCAATAATTTTTAACTTATATAATATTCGTTACACAATCCAATCACAACTTATGAAAAGGGTTTGACAAAATTGTAACTGACAATTATCTTAAAGTTAAATTCATTTATATTCCCGTCTCAAATACTCTTAAACATAAAAAATCTATTTATAATTCTAACAAAAACTTTAAAAACAATGGAACTTTTCCCTCTCCACGTGTCTCCCTTATAAATTTTATTTCCATAACTATTTTACCAAAAGTCAATCTATTTTAACCAACCCATTTGCAAAACACAAACGCATCCTTAAAAAAACAACAACCAAAAAAACCACCCAATAAATTTCTCAAAAACCAATTATTCAACGTCATTCCCACGCCGCAAATAAGCTTCCAGATGATTTATTCGCAGTTTATTTATAACCCCAGGTGTCACCATTTGTTTACGAATAAAATCTAATTTTTTTGTGCGTCTCAACCTTTTTCAAAAAATGACTCTGCGCGAACGTGCGTGATTAATGACCAAGAGGAGTTTAATTTTTCAGTTGTGAATGTCGAAGTCCTAATAGTCTACGTCATTAGGCGGACATTAACAACAGAGAACAATCGGATGGTGCTAGTCTGAAAGGAACCAAGCTATATACGTTTATTTTTTAAAAGGGTTTTACTAATATCAATTGGCCAATTATGTAACTGTAGTAGTGTAAAATACAATTCTATAAAGCTTTTTAAATTTGAAAAACGAGTTAAATTAAATAAAGCGTGTTGCATTGTTTTAGTCGCAATAAGTGTAGATCTATTAATCTATTTTTTTATTTAGTGCTGAAAGTTGTAGTGATAATCCACTTTTTACACAGGTGACTCCCACTACAAAAATGGATTTTTCTTTTCGATATAGCCAGTAGTATAATGAACTATTGAGTAAAGTATTTACGTTGTTTTGTTGAAGTGTTTACTTAACTTGTTTCAATACGTTTCCCTAACTTTTTTCCCCATACTTGTCTATTTACAGAGAAAATATCATAATTATTTTTAGTTTATTTTTTTAATTTTTAAGCGTATATCTATTACTTGAAACTAGCACACACTATTTGATAAAGTATATACTACCGTATAATTTATGTTGATACTATATTATTATACATATTAAGTTTGGCCTTTTCAACCAACCACATGCCAGGGTCATTCAAAGAGCTATAAAACAAATTATATTACAGACTCAAAAAGCTTGATGACAGTCACCTAATCGTATTCAAGGAAAGATACCACTTGGTTCTTTTCAAGCAGACTTCTTCCAAATGGATGTATCTATCCCATGAGCCCCTTCTCCGAGGTGGATTCTGGGTAGAGGTTAATTTGTGGGGGTAGTCTGTGAAGGGGGTAATTGCTTTTTATTAATGCGTCCTTTTTTGTAAATGGATTCTAGTTGGGAGTTCTTTTTGTAGTTCTTAAAATGGTTGGAATTCTCTGGTTGACTGTTAGGTTTTTGGAAATAAATGTAATTGTGTCCGTTCATTAGTGAATGTTTTTGAATCATTATATATTTTTTCAGAATAAACTTGTTTGTTTAAATATCATTAGAGTAAAGTAAATAAATTGTATTTGATTATTTGCTGTAATGTGGAGGCACATTAATAATCTTTAGTTTAAGTTAAAAGAATGTTCGCTTTAAACCAGTTGCTAAAGTTCAACTATATGAACCAATTCTTGAAATTGTTATATCATAAACGTTTCATTTTCAATACAGTTAAAAAACCTCATGAGTTTAGAAAGGTTAAGTTAGCAATATTTCTTATCCCAATTTAAGTAGGCACTAAAATTGGGTACAAAGTAGATATGCATATGTAATCTGTATTTTTATATAGATACATAAATGATGTTTATTTGGTATCAATATACAAAATAAACATTATTGTACACAATCCTTGCATGAAAGGCTAAGCATACACCAAAATTATTCGCAAAATGTTCTTTCGATGCAACAAATAGAATAGTGTCTATTTTTAAAGAGAAAGCATTATTAAAAAGAAAACAACGTGCAAATGTATCTCATAGTAAAATGTATCGCCAATATTAAGCTATTTACTACATAATACCGATAAATGGAATTACATACCGATGATAATCAAATGGACATTTATCGCACAAAAACTTCCGTTATGGCAAATCAGTACTATGTAATTAATAAAAAAATCTATTTTTTTTATTTTAGTATTTATGTAAAGTACGTTTCAAGAGCTTTCCAACGTTGCCTTTGGTATGTCTTTCAGACAAATTTAACCTAATTATATTTTATTGGATTTAAAAAAATCGATTGTTTGAATTTAGTTTTTATGTAAAATTCGTTTCAAGAGCTTTCCAACGACGCCTTTTGTATGTCTTTCAGGCAATTTTACCTTTTCTCACTAACTATTTTTTGTATCGACCCAAAATTTTTATAGGATAACCGTTTCAGGGTATTATGCTTACAGAAATGAGCATTTCTCAAAATTTGAAGGCGAAAAAAACATGGGTAATTTTGTGTTGTAAAAATGCTTTAAAAATAATAACACATTACTTTAAATAACATAATTTTTTAAAAACTACCTTATATAATGATAAAATCTTACATCAGTGTTTTGTCAAAAGCGCCATATAATGCACATAATTTTGTGTGTGTTGTTTTGTATGTTACTTTCAAAGAAAAAGGATCATGAAAAAAGTCAATTTAACATTAGCCGTATACAAGGTACCGACCTGCCTTAAAATAAAATTATTTGATTCTAAAATTTTCTTTATGAAACTGCATTTATCGGAGTACTTTTCTTAGGCAGACATTGCATGCTCGAGATACAGCAAAGGCTCCAAATAATGACGAATCCCAAGTAACTACCCTGATACAAGTTATCCATCTTAAGAGCAATAAATAACCACGGTACTCAAACCATAAGCCACACACGATAAAAATAACTTTTCCCACATAACTCCGTAAATCCCGCACCCTAAATAACGTGTATCCCGATATTTCTGGGAAAAGTCTCAATACTACAAAAGAATAACATCAGAAACGGGAAAAAGGGAAAAAAATCTAAGCAAACCAAATCTCTTAAAAGGTAATCTGCCCCGCATCATTTTTCATCTGCGCCATGCCTGAATAAAGTCTCCAGACATACGGACATGGAGTCTAAACAAGAGAAAGAAATTTGGCTAGGGAAAACAGTGAAGCTGTATGAAACTCGCCAAGTCGATCTTATTCTCTTTAACAAACTGTAAAGAATGTGCAGTTAAAAAATGACTTGTAAGCTCCTTAAGAAACTGAATTGTTTCAGGTTCAAGTATTCCCTTAAACTTTAATTAATGCATTTACTTCAATCGTTGCTCTGTTCCCACTGGACATTGATTCACCAATCGTAGCTCAGATTGAATTCATTTTCATTCAGCATTTCTGATGCCGCTCAAGATCCGAAACATGCCCATTGAAGTGTAAAAAATTACCGTTTAGACTTAAGCAAAATGTATTGTTTTAATTTTAATATTTGATTGCTTAAACACAATAATGACGATCTGCGCATCTGAAGACTAATTCATAAAACATTTGTATTCTTAAGTTTTAATTTTAAATGAAGTTTTCTATAGGAAAAATATTGTGGCAACAGTTAGTTCTCATTAGAATGGATGTTTCAGGTCTTATATGACAATAGAAATGCTGAATTAATTTCTTTATAGTCAATATTGGTGAATTAATGTCACTTAGAAACAGGGAACCAATCGAAGCATAGAGCGAAAGAACAGGAATGAAAGCTGGAAAGAAATACTTCACCTGAAACAAGCCAATACAACTGAATCGCCAAGTGCTTAGTTTGGGTGCATAAACAAAGCGATCAGGGATTCACTTGGCGACCGTTTTATACATTGGTTTCGTCCCGGTAACACATCCATCTTATGTAACCTCCATAAAGTCTTCAGACATACGGAGGACTTTCCAAGGGCCTATGATTTATTACCCGATGCGCTAGGAGGGTGTTATTAATTCCCGCTCGCTATGGGGTGACGGGTACAGTTAGGAAGACCCGTATCGCGACTGACTTGCTTCTATTAGGGCTGGAGTGATGGTCAGAAATTGAATTGGTTTGTTTGGTATCTTCGTCGTTATGGGCTGTGATCGTGACGGCTCTTGAGGGAGTTGGCATTGATTGTCGTAAGGAAGAGTCTAATTCGCTGAGAAGTTTGGGATTCAGCGAGTTGCTGATGCGTAATTGGTTTTCAATTAGTGTCGCGTCATTGCTATTTGATGAGATTTGAGATGGCTAACTCTGGAATCGATGAGCCATCTTACTCTGCATTATCCATTACTGCGATATTCTATTACAAGGAAATGAACAGATTCATCGTTGAAGGGGTTTTAACTTAATTTATGAAAACATATTTTGAGGCCTTCGTAGCAGAGGTATATTATCGACCGTCTCTCATCAAGAAGGTTCTCGGATTGTCCTAGAAATACTATTCTAGTCATACTGTCCTAGATAAAAAAAATATTTTTTCATCTAGGCAGCTATTTCGAATATTTTTTTTTTAATTTTTACAAAAATAATTTTGTACAAAATATTCGAAACAATTAAAAAAAGTGGGTTTATGGAGACCTATAAGTCAGTTAAATGCATCATATAAAAAACCACTGTAAAAATATTCAATACAGCCGGAGAAATGTCACTTAGAAAATATTCTTTTCTACTGTACTAGCATAGAGGTTATTTCGGTTTGGAAAGCCGCGGTCTATCAGGTTCATTCGAACTTAAATATTTTATGATTTGAAACATGTAATATGTTATTTTTTTAAAGTAAACTATAGTTACTTTAAATTATGTACGTATCGCTATGTTCTGAATTAGATTATCAGTTGGGTTACAAAACCTGTGCAGTTCGCGACATTGTGTTCAAAATTCACATATGGTTATTCGATTTTCAAATGTATAATGATTATATGAAATCTAAAAAGCAACCCACAATAAAGTTAAAATGTGTATTAATTTAGGAAAAGGCTAAATTGCGGGCACTATTACTTTATCCCTATGCTACTCTTAAAGCACTACCGTTCTAATAGCGGTTAACAATCTTTTCAAAACCCGGGTTGTAGACAGTAAAATTTATCGTTAATTTGTGATAGCCAACATATTGTTAATTAAAAATCAAAAACATCGTTGTTGATAAACATAGAAGTTGAGTTAAAATAATATTCAGTTTATACTCGTAGAAATATCTCATCATATTAATTTCATTCACAAAGGTTACTAATGCCGACATGGTACATGAATTGATTGATAACAAAACGTATTTTATACAAAACAAAATTGGTGTAAAAAAGTTTTAATTTTATTTTAAATACTTACTAATGCTGAAAGTTACTGCTTACTGGGTGTCGAGACTTCGGATTTTAAAGATGTGATATAAACAGAGAATCTTATCGGTGAGAAGCCGGTTGATTATTACCTGCGGCCAAGAGAGCACTTAGGACAATTTGTTTTCAAACGTGGAAATCTGTGAATTAGTTGGTTGGTTGGTAGACATATATTTTCAGGGTTGTGTGCTTGGTCGCAAGGACCAAGGCCACCTAGAAGAACAGGCCAGGACAGCTGTCGAACTTTGCCGAGTCACGTGACCAAAGATCCCTCCTTTGGTCACGTGACGCTGTAGAACTTTGCCGAGTCAGGTGACCAAAGGAGGGATAATTTGGTCACGTGACTCGGCAAAGTTCGACAGCTGTCCTGGCCTGTTCTTCTAGGTGGCCTTGCAAGGACCCGCTTATAAACCATCGTCAAGTAAGACAACACAAGACACACACAAACACATATGACAGATGTTGCCATCTGTCGCCACCTCTGCAATTCCGGCTTTCTATTTCCAGCCTCCTTTTAAGAGCATACACACAGTCATTTACGTCTCGTAATTCAATACCTTGGTCAAAGGGTAAGGCCGCAACTACTAAGCAGGCATTCTAAATTCTTAACGTTTTGGTTCCGAGTTTATAGGTATGATTAAATATTGATAACCCTACGTTTTAATGTAGCAAAATTCTTGATATATTTTTGAAAATTGATTTTATCCATTGGTAAGGCATCGTTTTGCTTATTAGCTTAAAAAAAAAGTTTTAATTAATTTATAGGTAATTTAAAAACTCACAAACATAGGACTTATTAATACATAAGCATACCGACAATTTTGGATGTGGGTTAGGTTTAATTATCGTCGTACGAGAGTTACAAGAGCCTCTAAGTTCGGAAACAATTGGTAAAGAATTGTTGATGCTAGTTATGAAACAATTAATTAAATTTCTATGTATAGGCTAACTGTGGGTAGGTCAGTTTCTTTTTTGAGATGTTAATATCCCCTTAGACACAATGATTATTTTTGAATATGATTCGTAATTTTATTGATTCCAACTCAGCCATTAAACACATCGTAATTTAAAAACGTGATCAAGCCGGTAAACACTTGAGCAGGCCCCCAACGAAACTTTGAGCAACATGATATGCGAACGCAGTCCGGACTTTTGACTCTGTCGGTTAACCCTTTCCTTCGAAGGATTTTTTGTTGCTCGGTTACAACCCTATTTGATTCTTAATAACATTATCGAATCCTTAGTCGTTCTGCTGTCGTGGGCCGTTTCAGTAAGGAAAGGGTTAAACGAGCAAGTCTGCCCCAGTATTCTAGAGAAGCCCCATGATTAATTGTACTCTAATTTCAGTTTTTTTAATGGCGCATTTAATGTACATTGTATACAAAATTTAAACCTAAACCAGCATATTGTCAAATACTTAGACAGACTTGAACAAAGTCTCAAATAACGAAACCGAACTTCTTATCAAATTAGACCCACTCATTCCCTAACAAGATCAGATTCCCTCTTAGAAACAATTTGATCCACTTACTGCAGGGCCCTACTTATCTACCAAACGATGGCAAGTGCTCACAATGGGTAAATTTCCACCAACCCCGCTAGAGAAGGCAGTCATCAGGCAAGACTCTTCCCAACTTCAGATCATTTTTTCTGTGTTCTTTTCGCTGAGGTAAGAGCATGGTTAAGATGTCGTTGAATATGAGGGATGTGTAGAAATAGGTTTACCGTTTGAAGTCGCGGTTAGCTGTGAAAGTAGGCCCATGAATAAAATTGGCGGGAAAAAAAGTGTTGAGTTGAAATTCTTCGCAAAACGAAAGCTATTGGTGTGTGTGAGTGGTGTTATTATTTAGAACCACAGTCAAGTGACGTGCTTACACCTGCAAATAGAATGTAATTGGAATTGAGCTACTTTTGACGTTTTTCAATTTTTTTTATTTAACTTATTTTGTTTTAATTTGGCTTTTCAATTTAATAATCCCATAACATTTTAAAAATTGAGCTTAAATTACTACTAAAAAATCCTTTTGAATTTATTTTATTTATATTTTAATTAAAATTTTCTTTTATTTATATTTTAATTAATTTAAGGTTTTTTTTCATTTTAGGATTTGGCTTTATAATTACAAGAATAATTTTAAATTCATTTTATTTTCTGTTTCACTTATCAGTTTACTGAATCAAATTCGACCATTTCAGCAATAAAGTTCAATTTTAAAAGAATTTGCTATAAAGAGGTAACCTACAATATCTCTATTATATAAGAGGAGTCTATCTTGACATTGTGATTTTTCTAAATAATAGACATTGGTTAAACTTAAACAGTTTTTTATGTGTAAAAATCAATTGTAATATATTCTTATTTTCTTAAATAAACTTGCAAATAGGCGCTCCATGTTTATTCGAGTATAAGTTTGTAGCTGTCACCAAGGTTTAAAGCATAACTGCTGTTTTACGCTTAAAACTTTGGACAATACTACTAATCAAACTTTAAATTTAACATGTTTTTATTTACAACTTGTGATTTTTTTTAGTGCTTTTTCCAAAACTTTTCGAAAGTTAGACCAAACATTTATGTGATGCCCTTGCCCATACTCGATTGATTACTTCAGGTATCATTAATGATAAAGAGCTATACCTTAGCTCTATCAGGGACCGGGTTGACTTTATCACTAAAGTAGGAGACCCTAATAAATTATTATAAGAAACTTTTTGGGTCTGGGAAGTATGGTATAAAATGCTACTCAAAAGTAGAGGGGCCACAAGCCGGACAAACCCAAATTAAAAGAAGAAGAAGGTTGACCATATATGTATGTCTTCTTACATTAGTTCAACTGATGTTTTAAGCGCCTTTTCAATAAAGATATAACACATTTTTTTTCACAAAGACACAAATTGCCATTATCATATTAGCTAAAAATAATTAGTTAATTCAAATTAAAATTTCATAAGCCCGAAATGTCTGGGCCATAGATCTAATACTTAGACACAACAATCGGGAAAAAAAGTTTCACTTAAAATCTCGCCAAGCATTCCTTTTCTCTAACCTCCGTGACTTTACCAGAAACTCCAGAAACTTTTTTGGTGTGTTCGGTCGCGTGAAGAACGCTCTTGTCGTTTTTTTTCTCTCTCTTCTTCCACTAAAGCGATCATCAATCTTCATTTCGGGCGCTGAATGTGTGGTTGTCAGGCCTGAGAGGGCAAAGGGCGTTGGTTCTATTGCTCGCGTGATGAGGAATGGCAAAAAAAGGGTTGTTGCCTAGAGTTGAACTAGAGTGACCCAGTATCGAGTTGTACTATTTCATATGCAAAAGTTTATATGACATCGAGGGCCCGACCATAGAGATGGAAAAACCGTGCGCTATCGCCCACTATCTAGAGGAGAAACGTAATGGTGAAAACAGAGTGAATTTTTTTTAATTTTAAATAGAGTAGAGTATAGCATTTGGAAAAAGGTGTATTTTTAGTCAGAAATATTTACCGCTCTAATATGTCTTCGAGGTAAAGCTGGAAATATATTATTTGGTTTATTAGGGATAGCAGATCCTTCGGGCTTACTTGACACAGTTTGCTCTTCAGATGACTGTTCATTATTGTCTGATTTTAAAGCAGATCTCGAAAACAGTGGCAAATTTGGAAGATTTGGCATAGTTGGAGCATCGGGCATGTTTGGGCTTAGTAGGTACATTCGGCACATTTGGCATAGTTTGAATATTTGGCATGTTTGGTATAGTTGGTACATTCGACATATTTGGCATAGTTGGAATGACTGGCATGTTTGGCATTGTTGTAACATTCGGCATGTTTGGCATAGTTGGAACATAGTTTTACCCATTGTAGCATTGAAGGTCACGCGATCTGCAGCTCTATTACCTTAACTATGATCTCTGTGGTAGGAACTGGTTTCCTTACACAAGTTTTGGCGATCACTCGCTATCATCGCCAAAGTGGCCTGCTAAGGAAACTTTTCTACAAAATCAATCGGTTTTTTCCGTGTACTCTTCATATGACCAGGATACAATTCATAGAAATAACAAAGGATTTAATAGTGTGGAAGGATATATAGTGGGAGAATTAACGAAGAACATATACTTTCTTGCTTTCGAAAATTTAAGGGCATTTGGTTCAGTAGGGTATTATATAGGGTGAGACAAACGAAAGTAGTCCCGTTCTAGAGATATGAATACGTTAAAATGCTTGGAGAGAAAAACTCTTGAAGCTGCATGAAACCAGTTATTGCATTTTTTGGATCGGATTAGCTTCACATTAGAGCTACTCATAGACTAGTGGCGAGTTTAGATCTTAGTTCGTATTGTATGAAGGCGTCCCATAATGCAAATTTTGTGTCTTGCAATCAATTTAGAATGTTTATTTGTAGTACCAAAAACAAAAGGTCCGATTCTCTAGGATAAAAACTATCGATACAATAAAATAATCACTGTGGGAACTTTTCTTGATCAGCTCTACTAACCTTGTTTATATTTCATTTCAACTAGCCTCTAAACCGTGGCGTAGTTGCCGGCAAATAAGTCGCCGTACGTTTGTTTGGGTTTAATATTGAAGCGATCATTAGCTTCAGTTAGCAAGCCTGTTTTTGTATTGATTTCAGACTTGGCAACATTTCTGTCGTATCCTTATCTCTAGACCGGAGCCACTTTTTTTTTGCCTCACAATGTATTAAATAAATAGTATGTATTTGTTTTGTGGCAACTAAGTTTTACATATTTTCCCCGCAATATTATTCTTTTTTGAGAAAATTTGGGGTCCATTTGCAGTAGAGTGCACATGCCCCGTTTGACATGACATGACATGACAGTGAGTGCGCCCTCTATAAGGGAAGAGCTTATCCTTTTAGCCCGTTATCCCGCTCGCCAGAAAATACAGTCAAAGGAGACACACAAAGAAGAGCGACACAAACACTTAGACAAATAAAAACTTTTATTGACAAACGCAAACATCCATGCTTATCGGGAATTCGAACTCGAACCCAGCAACTCCAAAGGCTAGCATCCTAACCATTGCTCAGGTGGGTCGGCCATGCCCCGTTTACTCTGTTGTATGGTATGGTATGGTACATATATATTCCAGCTTGTGTGCTTGTTCATAGAACCGCTTATAAGCTTTCGTCAAGTTGGACAGACACAGAAAAAATTTTTTAGAGTCACAAAGAAATGAATAACACATAGACAAATAACAACATTTATTGACTGCCACAAACATCCATGCCTGACCGGGATTCGAACCCGACCCCAGCAGCTCCAAAGGCTAGTACACTAACCATTCAGCCACCGGGGCGGCTCCCTGTTGTAAATCCGGCTCTGATGGTTGGTTGGTTTGACATATATTTTCAGGCTTGTGTGCTTGGTCGCAAGGACCCGCTTATAAACCATCGTCAAGTAGGACAACACAAGACGCACACATACACAAATGACAGATGCTGCCATCTGTCGCCACCTCCACAATTTAGACATGTCCCTGAAGGGGACGGCTCTGATGAAAGTTAGTTGTTTTGACCAGTTGGCGAGAGCTTCTTTTCACTGCCCGAGACAATCTATGATAATAAAAGAAAGAGTCTGTCTGTCTGTCTGTGTGTGTATGTCCGTGGATCGCAAAAGACCTATTTAGACTGCTCTAAAAATTCGAAAATTTTAAATATAGATTCCTTTTAATACCTACGTGTGCACCCGAGGCTTAGTTTTTTCATATTTGATAGAGATTTTTAATTAATATAATTAGTTAAAAAAAAACGTCATCCACGTGGGAGTGCGGGACCATAACAGGGCTTGAAAATACGTGGACAGGGCCAAAACGCGGGCTTGAAGCCATCCTCTATTAGTTTGATTGATTGAGTTTGGTTGAGATATGCGCTTGCCCTAAAGCTGTTTCATCCTTTATTAGTGTTTGCTTTTTTAAGTGCGCTTGCGCAAAAACGAATTTAATTTTGTTTTGATTTTGAGTGTATTTTCACAAGTAAGCATGCCTCTAAAAGGAAGCAATGCGAAGTTACCGGGTTCCCAGTAAGGCGGGACCATACTGCTAGTCTTGTATATTTATTAACCGTTAGCCTATTCCCAATGTAAGATCACAAAGGTAATGATCTTGAAGGTTGCTATACAGCAAGGTTGTCATGTTTCTCCCTGCGATAGTAAAGCCAAGTTATGTTGATTACAGGTTGAAAGAGTTCGTAGGATGATGCTTTTAAAGATTGTTTGTTTGTTGGTTAATCAGTCCCATTGAAACAATTAATGCTAATCTAGAGCGAGTAGCAGCTATGAGAGATGGAAATAAGACCCATTCAACTTTAAGTTATTATAATAAAATTGACGTACTAGTATGCTACAATCTCTATATTCAAAATGTAAATTCATACTAAGCTAAATCAATAATATTCAATATTATTAAAACAATATTATTCAATGTTATTAAATCAATATTATTCAATATAATTAAATCAATATTATTCATTATTGTTAATTCAATATTATTAAATCAATATTATGAAATATATATATATATATATATATTATGCAATTTAAATGAGGTTATAATAATATGTAAGGTTGAATAGTTTAAAAAGAAGTAAACTTTAACAATTGCTTAAAAACAATTTCTTAAAAAAATAATTAATGTAAACTTTAGCAAATACATAACGATTCAAAATTCTTACATAGTGTAATAAGAAATGGAATAATAGGAAAAATGATTCTTTGTCATAAAGTTTTTAATCATGGCTTTATTAAAAGAATTTTAATGCATTCATATTTGAAATACTTCATCATATTAATGCTAAACCCTCACAGCAAAGCCTAAATGACACTCACATATTGACAAATTATGCAATACCAACAACATAAATTTACATTTTATTAACTTTATAACAGAAACAATGTAAACCCCAACTTCATATACTTAACTTCTGTAACTTCAACTTCATATCATATTTTAAACCAATTATAAAGAAACATATTTTGTTGCCTCTAAGCCCATTAATAAAATGAGAGAAGAGCATTAAGAATTCCATTAAAAAGCTTTTAACCTTTTATTTGCACATAAAATGTTTAAGTAAAAAAATAAAAACTCCGGTTTTTGACGTCTATTTTCCGACGCCTAATTTATACATCTATTTTAGATTAATGCGTGTTGCTCCTTTAACGATCTTTTCCACTAAATTAAGTATCTTTTCTATTCCTAGAGCTGCTGTTAGCTGACTATAAACTTAGGCTACGATAATCAAGTATAGTAGCCGCCTTAGGTATATTATTTTTCATTTTTAAAGACTGCATCAAATATGTTTGAAGAATTTTCCAAAGTTATAAATATACATTTTTTTTTTTAATTTTTGTATGTAAGCCCATAATCATCGGGAATTTTACTTTTACGTACCTAACATGAAATGTAAGGTAATAAAAGTATTGCGATGTGGTAGAAAATTCAAAATGGAGATATGCGTAGTTTTTGTAGTTCCACGAGTTTTGAGGGTGCTGATTCTAAAAAAGTGGCTTTTGAACATTGGTCCACCTGAAAACACGTTACAGTTGGAACTAAAGGAGCTACTGACTTCCAATTTGGTTCACGAGTTTCTTGTACCTGTCGTGCGTCATAATAAGGTTTTTGAGAAAATTGCGAAGGCGCAAGGGGTAGCTCCATTGAACTATTTTGATTCTAAATGTAGGAGGAATTAGGGACACTTGACCCATAAGGATATATATGACCCAATGCTTGATTTTTTTTATGTGATAAATGTAGATGACACTTACTGGTAACGAAAATCCCTATTTTGAAATGGGTTCGATTTTTTTTTTTTAAGTTTTGGATAAATAATTTTACAAAAAGTATTCGAAGCAATTTCAAAAAGTGGGATTATAGAGACCTGTAAGTTATCTTCATTTATTATTTAAAAAAACAATCGTAAAATTATTCTATACAGCCGGAGAAATGTGACAGAGAAATATTTTTCCCTATTGGATTAACACTGAGGCACTTGAGTTTGGAGACCCCCGGCCTAGTGCGCCCATTCCCCCTTAAATGTATTGATTTATTGGGTGGTAGCTCAAAGTCGTGTAGTGTTACATAACTATATTTTTTCTTGCCTATGGAATTCGCAGAAAAGGATGAAATAAAAAAAATAGTCATTTCAGAAAAATTCATTTTTTTTTTGTGCGTGTGCTGGAACATCATACTAGAGTCGTGCGAGCTTTGTTTTACGTGTATATTCTTTTATTCGAAGTTTTGCGTACATACCTTTAAAACTTGTTTGTTTAACATATAAAAATATTTTAAATATGTTTACTTGATAAATGCGTTTTATTTTTAAAAAAAACTTATTAATGATTACTTACTAATTTGACTGCTTAAGTGAGTATCTAAAAATAAGAAGAAAAAAAATCTACGCTTAAATGAAACTAATATACTAGGAAAGAGATTACAATTTCAAACTTTTTCGTAACATCCTTCGTCAAACCATAAACAAATTAAAAAAAATATATACATATTTAACACGCTTATAAAAAATAACTTCAAAATATATTACTTTTAAGAAGATTAAGTTATTAATTGTTTATACGGAAGTCTTTCGGACGTTTTCTTTAAATACACACGCCTAAAAATTAATAAATTTTTTTGTCATGTGTTAATTTCTTTCACAAAAGCATTACATCCCACTTTATATTGAAAGTAATCTTCTTTTGTATTCAGAACACACCCATCATTTTTTACTTCTGCTTCAATTTTTTTTTGAGAGAAGATTACATTGAAAACTATTCCAATTACTTTAAAATGAAATTTCCTGAATTAATTATAAACCCCTGAAATTAATTTCTCGAAACGATAAATTAATTTTTTTATTTGTGTTGTTTTTTTGTTGCATTCATTATTTGAAAGCGATAGTTTTGAAATAAAAAATGTTAGTAGCTAATTTATTAAACTGATATTAATTTTTTGGTGTTACTTAGAAGAGAAATGATTTAATGTAAAATGTCATATAATATGGATTTTGTTATTTTTCAATACAAGGATTACGCTTGATATATCTTTTAATAAAAGCAATTTAATAATGTGGTATAAATTAGAGGCATTTAAAAATGTCTGCAATGCACTTCAAACCTTATATTACTTACAAAATTTGTTTGGGAAACCAAGTAAAAGTACAGCATTAAGTAAAAAAATATTTTCCATTCCTCTTAAGCCATGAGACAAAAAACGGATACACCACTCTTGCAAGAAAACGAAACCTGTTCTGAAACAATTTAAAATCAAAATAAATTGTATTTTTTTTTAAATTCTTAGAAATGCAGGGTGGTTATAAAATAACTCTCCCTATTCGGAGTGGTCTGTAGCTTGAATGAATAATCCAAATGCATCAAAAATTGAGACACTTACTAATCAAGAAGGGGGAAAAAGAATGGTATCATAAAAAAGACAAAATCCTAAAAAATAATCATAAAAAAGAATCCTCATAAAAAAACTCGTCTTTTGACCAGAATCTTAATTACGAAACGTCGTCAACTATGGCCAATTACTGCCAACACAGCTAATCACGCCTCGTAATTTAGAACCCTGGTCAAGAGACGAGTTTCTTTTTTACGAAAAAGAATGCAATTATAACACAGAAGCTCGTCTCTTGACCAAGGTTATAATTACGAGGAGTAGCTAATTACAGCCAACACATCCAATTACGCCTCGTAATTTAGAACCCTGGTCAAGTGACTAGTTTGTTTTTTATGATTCCATTCTATTTCCCCCTTCTTGATTAGTAAGTGTCTCAAAGTTTTTTGCATTTGGATTATTCATTCAAGCTACAGACCACTCCGAAAGGGAGCGTTATTTTATATGAAAGAAAAAAATCTAGAGCAAAAGATGAGGTTGGTTGTAGAATTGTTGTTTTAAAGCTGTGTAATTTTATACAGACACTGCGCAAATGTCTCTACTGCTCTTTAATCAGTCTCTATTGGTTCCTCTATTGGCAAGCTCTATTGGCAAGTTTTTTTTGTATTTTTCAGCTAATTAATGTCGTTCTGAATTAATTGCAGGAATTGAACTATGCATAAAAAGCCATCTTTATTGAAAATTTACTTATCTTATCTTTTCTCATTCTAAATATGTTCTTCAGTCTAATTAACCTGTTTCAAACACCATGAAGAAAAATACATACAAATTTTACAAAGATACTATCGATTAAAATAGACTTTCAAAACATGATTATATACCTCTTCTATTAAAAACAAAAGTTAAGAAATCGTTTTGTTGAAAAGAAAATTAAAGTTTCACTATTTTTTTCCAACAATTTCTGCTTAGAAATTTTAAAAACATTATTACCATAAACACAGTTCGTGTCACTCTAATTCCCCCACCTTTTACATAATCTTTTATTACTTTAACAGGGCGAATTTCGTGACCAGTAACTAATCAATATCATCATAAAACACAAACAACTTATAAATGAAAAATAACGAAAAAGAGCGGTGTAATTTAGTTGTGTTCTTATTTCATTTACTCCTTATAAACACTGAAATTGCTTATTATAAGTTTGCGTGCGAACTGACGGTTTTTAATCTCCGAAACTGTTTTTAGTTTATGTGACACCAGATGAAAAAAGTACTTTCGAGAGGATAATGAAGATAATGAAACAAATGCAAATTCGAATGAAAAATCTAATCTAAAATGGAATTATGATATTCTTTTTTAGATACCAAAATAAAAACTTATACGGAAGTGGTGGTTGTCAAGGCAACTTGAGACAACAGAATTCTTATTATCTTTTTGTGGTATTTTTTTTTGCGGATGATATTCTACATTAACTTATTTTAAAGTGACCTCATAAAGTTATGAAAGAATTTTTAAGGCTCTTTTTTTCATTAATTTTGTTATTTTGAGAATATATTTTTTTCAAAAGAATAAATTCTTTCATTAAACTTTTTTTATAGACACGTAAAATTAAAATATTTTATTGGTTTTTTAAATCTGTTTTTTTAAACGCTTATCTTTGCTTAAAAAATGTATATTGATATCGAGAATTTTTTTCAGTTTTAACCCAAGAGAGAAAAAAATCATTAATAAAATATAAGATTAATTTTTCAAGAAAATTATAGGCTTTTTTCTTTTACGGTATTACGTATTACTTAAATATATTCTGGACCCTACTATAGGTTGTAAAAAGTTCTTTAAGATAAACCTTAATCACAGGTGTTTTTAACAAGTCAGTCAACGTTTTAAAAGCATTAACATTTTAATTTAATTAAATGGTCAACTATTCGTCATCTTTAGTGAAATACAAAAAAAAAAAAAAAAAAAAAAAAAAAAAAAAAAATGCAAATTCAGAACCCGTTTCTTCGAGGATATTCGACCTACCTCAAAAAATCATCCGACAACTGCCCAGCTTAAGCTAGGATTCATTCGATCTGTCGGAACATTAGCTTGGATGGTTCAATTCTTCTTTTTGTGGGCATTAGGTAATGTCCAAGAAGGAAAATAACAGAAGAACAAGAAACTATTGTTTAAAATTGCTTAACATTAGGGTTAGCATAAATGTAATTGATAAAATAGATTATCATTGTATTAGTTATTATAATTTTTTATGTATCTTAAAAAGCTATGATTTGTCCAAAAGTACGAGCTAGGTATTATTTTAGTCACCTAGACTATCATTTGGGACGGATCACAAACTGTGAAGCAATGTTCTTCGGCCAAAGAATATTTTTCTACAGCTAAATGCGTATCTAAAATAAAATGAAATTTAATTTAAATTGAGAACTTGTTATTCGACGCTCATTCAACCCACCTAAACAAAACCTCTGACAATCGTCCAGCTTACGTCAGAGGTCGCCCTATCTGTCAGGACATTAGCCGGATGGTTCAATATTCCTTTTGTGAGCGTGAGTAATGACCGAGAAGGACATTAACACAGATACATGCTAAGGAAATTCCTTACACTGTATCATTAAAGTTAGCATAAATTTAAAAAAGAATTTGTTTCAGAGTTATATTATTTGTTAATAATTTACTATACATCTCAAAGCACCACTGATAGTCTAAAAGTAATTGTTTTAACCACCTACGTTGTATTATTTTGCAGTGATCCTAAATTGTGGAGCAATGTTCTTCAGCACAAAAATCATTATTCTATCGATTTCCACAA
This sequence comes from Hylyphantes graminicola, assembly GCA_023701765.1. Classification (NCBI taxonomy): domain Eukaryota; kingdom Metazoa; phylum Arthropoda; class Arachnida; order Araneae; family Linyphiidae; genus Hylyphantes; species Hylyphantes graminicola. The sequence goes on along the minus strand of CM043114.1, from coordinate 56,481,736 downwards.
TTAAAGATGCATCCAATATAAAATGATTTTTTTTAATTAAAGAACTCGTTATTTGGCACCTATTCAACCCATCTAAGCAAAACCTCGGACAATTGTACAGCTTATGTCAGGGCTCACCCTATCTGTCGGGACATTAGCCGTCTGGTTCAATTCTTCCTTTTGGTAGCGGGAGTAATGAACGAGAAGGACATTAACATTGGTCCCTACGACTGAAATTCCCTACTCAGCATTTTTTTTGTAATTGGCATGAATTTGAAAACCAATATAGATCAAAATTATGCATAACTATGTGCCTTAACACACTACGAATTGTCAAAAAACTGCAATTCAACCACCTGATGGACTGCATCATTTAGCGTTGATCGAATAATGTGAAGCAATTCCTCCAGATAATAAAATGTTTTTCCAGATATTATGAAACTAAACATACATATTCAATGTAAGTAAAGAACCCGCTATTTGGCCCTAATCAGTATTCAACCCACCTAAGCAAAACCTCCAACAATTGTCCAGCTTACGCCAGGGCTCACCCTATCTGTCGGGGCATTAGCCGTATGGTTCAATTCTTCCTTTTGTGATCGTGAGTAATGACCGAGAAGGATTTTAACACAGGTCCCTCTGCAGAAATTCCCTACTCAGTATTTCTTTGAAATTGGAATAAATTTAAAACTAATCTAGATCAAAATTATGTACCTTAAAACACTACAAATTGTCAAAAAAGTGCAATTCAACCACCTGGACAGCATCATTTAGCGTTGATCTTAAATTGTGAAGAAATTCCTCCAGATAATAAAACAGTTTTTCAGATTTTATGAAACTTAACATACATCTACTATAAAGCGAAATTCAATGTAAGTAAGGAACCCGTTATTTGGCGCCTATTCAGTATTCAACCCACCTAAACAAACCCTCCGACAATTGTCCAGCTTACGCCAGGGCTCGCCCTATCTTTCGGGAGATTAGCCGGATGGTTCAATTCTTCGTTTTGTGAGCGTGAGTAATGACCGAGAAGGACATTAACATTGGTCCCTACAACTGAAATTCCCTACTCTGTATTTCTCTAGAATTGGCATAAATTTAAAAACTAATATAGATCAAAATTATATGTAACTATGTACCTTAAAACACTACGGATTGTCAAAAAAGTGCAATTCAACCATCTAGACCGTTATTTGGCGTTGATCGCAAATTGTGAAGCAATTCCTCCAGATAATAAAATATTTTTCCATATTTTATGAAACTAAACATACATCTACTATAAAACGAAATTCAATGTAAGTATAAAGAACCCGTTATTTGGCGCCTATTCAGTATTCAACCCACCTAAACAAAACTTCCGACAATTGTCCAGCTTACGCCAGGGCTCGCCCTATCTGTCGGGACATTAGCCGGATGGTTCAATTCTTCCTTTTGTGAGCGTGAGTAATGACCGAGAAGGACATTAACACAGGTCCCTGCGACTAAACCGACCGGGCATTGTTTATCTGTATTTAATGGCTTGCCCTGGTGGGTATTAGGATGGATCTGGGGTTTAGTTCCAAGACAATGGGTGGCGGTAATTCCCCTGGTGGTTTATTGTCCTACTCATTCAAATGCTGGGTTTCCGCAGTTTTGTTGCACCGTTCCGTTGGATTTTTAAACGGTGATGAGATGATAAGTGAAATAAGAATAATGCGACAGAATATTAGTTTAGTTGATTTTTAAATTTTGTTTTTGTAAAAAGTAAATTTCAAATGGTCCGGCGCGATAAATTATTATGGGTGCATTTTAACTTTCACTGCACAATTTTTTCTACATAGAAACTTTCTGCGTATTAAACTAAAATACCCAAAAAATGTGAAACACTATAAACTATTTTAATCCCTCAATGAATGTAAATTTGGCTAACAAGCCCAGTCATTTATTTAAAAAAAAGGTTAAATGTGAATTTGCCTATTTTATGTGTAGGTCTCATTAATAGAAATTTTGAATTTATTCGTTACTCGTAGCACCGATTAACATTTCTAAATAGTATGAAATACTGCATTAAAAGTAACTATGTTGCTTTATAGATCTAAATATAGGTATGTTCCATATATAGCACACAATGCGGTGAGGTGTAAAAAATCAATACGTCATAGTGCATAATAAATGCCGTCTCGGTGGCTCAATCGTTAGGATGCTAGCCTTTGGAGATTCTGGAATCGGGCTCGAATCCCGTTCAGGCATGGATTTTCGTGACCGTCAATAAATGTTTTTATTTGTCTTTGTGCTTGTGTTGCCCTTTCTTTGTGTGTCTCTTGTGCCTGTAAAAACTCTTTCTGTGCCTGTACCACATGACGAAAGCTTATAAGCGGTTCTCTGAAGAAGCACACAATCTGGAATATATACACTCTCAGAAATGAATACTCAAAAACATAATAACGGATATATACACTCTCAGAAATGAATACTCAAAAACATAATAACGGATATATACACTCTCAGAAATGAATACTCAAAAACGACGAAATTTTCTTTCATTTTGACGATGCCGTTTACTGGCAAATGCTCCGAGTTTTTCTTTCCTCAAAGTGATGAAATTTGATTCGTCATTTTTATGAGGATTCGAATTTCGTCTAATCTCAAGAAATATTTCGTCATTTTTGAGCATTTGAGTACAGTAATGAGATTCAGTTTCCTCAAAATCAAGATACAGAGTCGTCAAATCAAAATCGTTAGAGTGAGGATTGGCGTTAACTCAAAATTCACGTGATAGTTTGACGAAATAATCCTCAAAATTAACGAAATGAGGCTTGAGGATTAATGAATCGTCAAAAATGAAAGTGTTATTTCTGAGAGCGTATGTACTTACCATATATATTCTAGCTTGTGTGCTTGTTCAGCCATACCATACCATGCATAATAAAAAAAACTCTGACTCTAAGGTGTTTCTTTCTATTTCAGCTGCCTCGAAAGGTTGCGAGTTTCCCAGTAAATGGGCAGGCACGTGGTTCCAGAAAGGGGTTCATCCTCCAATCAAGCTCGCAAAAGACGTGTTCTCTTTGAAAGGAAAATGTCTCGATTCAGACGGACACATGTTTTACATTGAAGACACGTGAGTATATTATTACTTCTTATATTGTAGGCGTATGCGTTCTAGTTGTCCGTTCTTTTAATTGTGTTTGGGTGTGATCAATTCCGGTTGTATATGTATAGCTTTCAGTTAAGAGCTACACGTATCCATGTAAGTACTTTAAAACTGCTGTAAAGTGACGAGTTTCGACTTACAACAGAGCTTAACAATCTATTGCGTTTTGGCTTGAACAATTCCGGCGGTACATGTATAGCTTCCGTTAAGAGCTTAACGTATCCAAGAAACTAATTTAAAACTGCTGTAAAGTGACAAGTTTTGACTTACAACAGAGCTTAACAACCAAGTTGGCCTCTTTCTTTTCGAAGTAGTAAGAGCACTAGCTTCGGATCAAGAAAGTTCTAACTGTAATTATTCCATTCTATCTATTCTATGGAGTAATGTTTGAAAATTATCAAAATATGAACCGAAATGTGGTACACTGAGTCTACTGGGATACTTGCTAATAAAATATGCTGAGTATAACTTCCGGACCGCGTTTGCACATCGTGTCCTGGATGTTTATTTGTGTGCCAATTCAGGTGTGGACTCATTCAACCACAATTCTAAAATACTAAACAATACTACGAAAATATATAGCTAACATATATTTGCTAACGAATCATATATCTAACCCAAAAAACCGAAATAAACCATTATTTATGTTTTTGTTTCACAGTAGAATTAGTTACGATAAAGTAAGTCAATATTTGTTTCTTTCCTCTCCAATATTCAATTTTATAAAAGTACTTATATTTAAGTTGGCGCAGCGTATAACAACACTTCATAACAAAAGAAATACATGAGGATTCAATTTGAAGAGTTTAAAATAAATGTATATTTTGGCATAAAATACTTAGATAAAATTTATGCCTCTAAATCAATTTTACTATTCTGATAAATATTTATTCATAAAATATCAGTATCTTCTTTATGCATATAAAACATTTTGAATATTCAAAATATTCACTCCTAAATCCCCAATTTTGAAATACGATAAGTACATACCTTTTTCCTAAGAAAATACTTCGAAATGCTTTTGAAAACATTTTAAAAGGCAAAGTCCATAATAAGGTGATTATATAAAAGAAAACCAATAAGAGGCTTTTCAATCCTCGAAATAACAAACGTCCAATTTGCGAAGGAGCCCAACTTGAAAATTCCACTTTTCAATTCCTCTCCCAAAACTAAATTATTAAGTCTCAGAAGAGTCCAAAAGATTCACTTTGGAAAAGATTTTCACATAAAGACCCTAAAAGTACTTGGAACAAACAACACAAAAATAAATCCACATGCTGCGAAAATACCTGCAACTTTTTTTTTTTATAAGAAGCCTTTTTGAAAACAGCGTTTATGATGATAGAAAAAATGGCCTCTTAAGAACCTTTGACAATTGCAAAGCTGAGAAAAGTCGACGTTTTTTCACTCAAAGAAGAAGATTATTGCGTTTATCTAAATGCCTTCCAAGTAATTGGTCTCTAAAGAGCAACTATTCACGTAGAAGAGAAACGGTTCTTTTTATTCAAGATGTAAAAACAGAATTACGCATATAACTTCGTAGCCTAATACGGCGGAGTTTTTGGTGATTTCTCCTCTTCAAATATGTGTGTTCTTTGTTGATGCTGAAGTAAAACCTCTTAAACTAATGAATGTAGAACTTGACTTCATAATCGGTTTGGTTTGCCAATAATGTGTATGTTTTCTTGAGCTTTTTGTTAAAGCTAACGATTGTATCATTTTCTTCAAACTACTTCTTAGAGCAAAGAACATTATAATTTCGGATACTTTTAAGGGTTGTTTGGTTCAATGAGTCGGTGTACTTCAATACTTCAATTTTATTACAATTCTTTTTTGAAACATAAGTAGACTTTAATTGTTGAGTTCAAAGATTAATTGCTATGTAAGTTATAGAATGGAATAAAGTACTTAGAAGATTTCATTTATGAAAGCTTAAAAAGGCATGGAAATAAAAACTTTTTTCATACTTAATATTATTTTTACGTTGTTTTAAGAAGGCAAATAAAACTCGTATAAGTTTTGTAACAAAAATATTTGCTTTGTAAGAAAGTGTAGTTTAAATGCTTCATTTCTGAATATTTCAGGGAACTTGGCAGATGTCTTAATGTTTCACTGCGATGATCCGTGTACCACATTGGACAAATTGTTGCGATTTTAATAAACCTAATAGTCTACTTACAAATTATAATGTATTTCAAATACATTTTTTCTAGATTATATAAATATTTTAGTTAAGAACGTAGCAATTATTTTAGATACTCTAAAAACTTTTAACACGTCGGATGCTGAGGACGCGCGAGCGCGTCTCGTGGTTCCGATTCATCGATAACAGCACATTCTGATAAAATTCGTAGTGCTATTTTGCCAACCGTTCTTAAGAGTTCAAGTTCGTTTGATTACTTGCTAAACACAGTGGTCTAGTGGTTACACACGTAACTGTAGTGTAAGTCACGATTTAAGAAGAGATTAAAAGATTTTTTATTAAAAAAAATAATCAATTTAAATCAAGTACATTACATTATTTAGTTATAATGGGTGTCGATCAACTATTCCACAATTTTTTTTCATTTAATGTTAAAAGTTGTAGTGATAATCACTTTTTACAAACGTCGAATTACACTACAGACAGGATAATTTTGCAATTCCCCTCTTCAACTATCTAGCTATAAAAAAAGGCAACTAGTCTATTACATTTTTTTATTAAAAAAACCCCAAAAAATAATAATTAGGAAAATTTATTTATATTTCCTAGTCAAAAAAATAATCATTGAAACGAGTCTGGTTATTGGCTTTCAATTCAATAATTAGTAAATAGTAACAGGTGATTATCTGGTTGGAGAAGTCCAGGAACATTTCCTCGTATTTTTTTGACTAGCTGCCGTGTAGCTTCAGTTAGCGACGTTATTTCAACCTAACCTTGTAATTTTGCGATCTCAAACTAAGATTTTTACTTTTTCGGAAATGAAGAAGAGTTAGTTTATTTCCATGGTAACGAACTGGTTTTAAAAACAGTATGTTCTTCTACTTCACATCAGCCTCTATCGATGAACATTTTCCATCGTTATCGCCGCAGCGAAAGTGTTAAGAACAGTCATATAAAGACTTGTAGGGTAACTATGAAAAATTCTTTTTAGCTTTCAACTACTCAAATTATTTCTCTCAATCACTAGTAACGATCAATTTAATAAAAAAGATAAATTTTCCTATCTTAAACTTAAAAATAAGATTGTACTTCAATTTATTTTACTAACATAATCGATTTAAGAAATATCCCTTCGAATAAATTTCTTTTAGAATATAAACCCTCTATCCAACGCACATCCCCTATTAATAAGTCCCCAGCAAGACGTCCTTCCAAGTCAATTGCACGACTTTCACGATCGAAAGGTTAATAAGCATTTCTCCATACCATTATTATAACAATAACTCCTCGCTCCAGCCATTCTCTCTACTGGCCAGGGGCACTAGCAACCAAACGATTTCTGGAACATCTCTCCCTACACCCCTTTCCTCTGACAAAAGAGAGAGATTGATTATCACAGCCAATAACCTCTGTCGACAGTCTTCGGACGATGTTGTATCTCTTGTGTAAAGGTTATTGTTCTGTGTCTTAAGAGGTCCAGAGGCGTAAACCATTTGGGCTATTTCATACAAAAGATGTGAAAATTTTTGGTGTTCTTACGTTTGTTTACAAGTAAATTAGAAGTCATTGGTTAACACAAATATTGACTGACAGTATTATGTAATGGATTGTTGCTTGAAAATAGTTAACCTTTCTTGTAATTGAAATAAAAAAATCTTTTGTTTCATTGAACCACAGTGCAAACTTGTATATGAATCAATAAAGAAATATATTCTTTAACTAACTGGGAAAAAATATTTTAGTAAAAAATTGGTCTTGTAAATTTAATTTACATTTGGGGACTAAGATTCATTTTAAATTAATTATTAAATTCAATGTTGTAACAAACTTGTTAAGGGGGGTCGGATGGGTGTTTTAATAAAAAATGTCGACTTTCTTTTTTTCCTTATTTTTATTTTGCTTATCATTATCTTTTATTTAAGACTAAGATTATCGATTTCTGTTTAGCGGTTTTCTTTTTATTGGCATTTTCGAGAAACGCTGCTTAATATTAGTTCTTACATAAACCATTATTTTCTTTTGCGTTTCCTGAAATATAGAGTTTTTCAACAGTTACTAACAATTTTTTTCAGGAACTATAAAAGATATCAAATATTTTCTTTTATTATTTCTTCCATTAGTAGTTCTTTAATTTATAAGGAGGAATCTTACATATTTCTGCCAAAAAATTATATAACTTTATACTTGATTTTTTTTGGTTTGTTAGATACATATTTTTTTTTTAAAAAATCACTGTAAAAGTATTTCTTAATATTTTGAAATATCCTCAGTTTAAATCAAAGAGCTTTATGTAAGGAAAACAATGTAAAAAAAAAGTTTATTACGATACCTTTTATAGTTTCTGAGAAAAATGTTCCTAAAGTTAGGTAAATTAACATGGGCGAGATAAAACCATCCGACTCCACGTCATACGAGCTGGCTGGCTTTATGTGACGTAATTCATTTTTGGTTTCGTTCCTTGATTTCTTTTGTGGTTTCGGTGATTGGGGATATTACTCACAACAATGATTAACCAACCGAAGTCTTAGTTTCATATCTGTGAATCTGTTGCCAGTACAGATTACAGTTACAGTCAGTTTTACACACTGCTGTCCAGTAATGTTTCTTAGATTTATGGCAACGCATAATCTTAATGGAAAAGCAAAGTAAACAGCAAATTTCACACACGAAGAGCACATAACACAGTAAAGAGAAAAAACACATTTACTCATATATGGGCAATTTTAACTCTTTCTACAGTGGCAATGTACAGTAAAAAGCAAATATTACCATTCCATTTTGAAATTACACCACATATGATGTGATAGATCAAAGCACTTATCATTACAAACCCTTAAACAAATATAGCTGATAAATATAAGATATATAAATATAAGATATTTTTTACCGCTGCTTGTGAAAGCAGCATTCGAAATAACATTGTCCCTCTGGATCATGCGGATCTTTTATATGTGAAAGGCCCCTTTAGTTCTCTTACAGTTTTATATTACTTCACTTTCTCTCTGAGGTGGAGGTATCTCCTGTGCAATGACTCTCTTCATTGGGTAGTTGTTTTGTTTTGTCGTTTCGTTCTGGCGGATGTCTTATTGCCATTCCTGTCTTGTAGATGTGTACAGGGATGAGGTTATTATCTGGTGCGTTGTATTAGGCAGCGTTGGAAGCGGGAAATATTTATGTAAGGGTTTGGTATTGATTGCCTGTGCTTGACCACGTTGAAATGTGAATATAGCTGAAACTGCTTAATGCTTAGCTTTTTTTAAAAATTATGTGTTTAAACTAAATAAATAATGAATAAATTAGTTTTTATTTTCTTCCCAAAAAATGTACGTATCTTTAATACTCATACATTATGGAAAAAAACTGAAATTTTTTAACTGCATTAGAATTTAAATAATTTCAATTTTTAAATTTTTTAAATGTGACAAAAACCAACTACAAAACTCCAATTTTAATAATAATGACTAGAAAACTACTAAATATATTTAAAAAAAACCCTTTTTAACTATAATTATTTTTTCAAAACAATTTATTTGTATTTAGTACTAATATTATACTTTGAATCCAGTCTTTAATTTTGCCCACTACTAATTCCCCACTCTTTAATTTTGAATACACTTTTACTACTGTCTTCTATGAGGATTATTAGTACCTAAAACTTCAAAATGGTATGTAATAGATGAAAAAAATTGTCGAGAGGGATCTCTAAATTAATAGAATAAAGTGCATTATGTTACTTGTTGCCAAACGGCAACAGTATGCATTAGAGGGTTAATTAGTAAACCCATTGACATCATTTGAACTCTTTATTTTTGATTAGTTAGGAACTATTTATAATTTAAGTTGGTTGTTCAGAGATATGTAAATTTCATTAAAAATATATCTTTATTTCTGATACTTTTATAGATATATAGTTGATATCCGATGTTTCAGCTCAATTTTTTTTTCAAAACGAATATCAGTACCTTAGAAATAAATCGTCATTTTCTTTGCGAACGTATTTGCAATTTTGAGCTTTAATATTCTCGATTTTTTATAATTTTATAGACTATATTTTATGGTTAAACGTACTAATTTTTGTTGAAACATATTTAGAAAACTATTATATAATATTATAAAGTTTAAAACTTATTTATTCTGACGTAGCCAAATTTTTGACGAAATTATTTTGACGTAGCCAAATTTTTAAAATAAAGCTGAACAAAAATGTATTTTATCACAAGAAAAAAATACACGTAGAGACGCACAAAAATTGTTAAATTAAATTACAATTCCTATTTTACTAACATTAGTATCTTTAAATTATATTATACATATAAATCTTTAAAAAATAGTTTTAGTTACATATTTGCATGTTTTACCAGACCATGTGTATAATGAGATTTATTATTTTATTTTACAAACATAGATTTTAAATAATTTAATATATTAAAAAATAATTTATTTTGTCGTAAAACCTTTTATTATCATTTTCGTAAAACTTTTATTCAAACACTAGATATGTTAAATAGGTAGTTCACTCATAAAATTTTAAAATAAACTAATAAATAACATATTTTTCACTTATATTAAACACGTTATGCAATCACTAAATTTTACTCTCACACCCTATTTATTAAATTTTTCGGATATGGTTCTGTAAATTCATATTTACTGCGATATTACATTTGCTGCAGGTAAATATGCCGTCTGGAAATTTTAAGTTCTGTAGAACGGTTTTCGCTACGGTAGTACTATTATAGCAGTGAAGCAAACAGTGGCGGATTTCAAAAATCTTTTTGCTTTGAGAATTCCTCAAATATATTTACTTTCAAATAAGTGGTTTGATCCAAATGGGATGGAAATATTAAAACTTAAATTCAAATCAACTACATTTTTTGTAGAGGTTTAATATTAAACGAAATATTCTTAAAGTTACTCCTATTACTTAATTTCGAGTACATACACAATAATTCTCAGATATCAGTTTTGACAAGGATCAATATATAATTCAATAATTCAATTATTTACTTTCAAATAAGTGATTTGACTCAAATGGAAGTGAAAACCGAAAAATTAAATTAAAACACAAATCAAATAATAATTGTTTCCTAGCAATTTAATATTAAAAGAAGTGTTCTTACAGATATTTCTTATCACCCAAGTTCAAGCGCACACACAAATACTCAATGGTCTCTATTTTGTCAAAGATAAGTTTAAAGTTCAATCATTTATAGCCTAGCTAATTTTACTATTAAAATGTAGAATATTTTTATGATTTATTGTTTAAAATATTACATTATTAAAGGTTAAATTATGATAAATTATATATCTTTTACCTCCAGCTTTCAGAATTATTTCTATCAATTCTAAACTATAAACTATCATTCGGAAACCTGGTTTCAAATTGCCTTCTGTTGACAAGAAAAATCGTCTGAGTTTTGCACCAATCGCATTTTCGTCTTGGCTCTTGAAATAAATGAATTCGGGGCTGGAAGTAATACATTCCTGCCCTCAGCCGTACAAATGGGTTACTTTATTAGATTTCAGTGCTTGCAATAAATCTAAATTCTATTCTGGGGGTTTAGTCGATTTCCGTTCGTCTGGATAAAATCCTTTTTGGATCTAAAGTCAGAGGCCTGATGTTTTAATTTAGACTGGAGCATTGGGAGGAATACTTAAAGTATTGCGAAAGATATATATTTTTTCTGAAGTAGAAACGTATGGGGATATTTTATTAAGTTACTGTGCTAATTTTTATTTAGAAACTAAGCTACAATTAATAAAATACAAATATTTTACAGCTTCTTCCAAGCGGCTTTCAAATTGGTAAAAACGTAGGGTTGCTTTTAATGCATTAGTTTTTATTTTAATTTATTTCAAATAAAATATTTGTTTGAAAAATCATAATTGGTTTTATTTTGAAAGAGATAATCCCAAAATATTTCCCAAACCCAAAACGTACATTCCGAATAAAAAATTTATTATTTATAAAATTTTGAATTTAAATTTGTTGTAAGAAAGGCAAGTGCTTAAAATATTGAAAAAGCCGAGTCTAACGCTAGTAGAGTAAAATGCTTAGTATAGTAAATCTGATCGGTATTATTTAGTTTCATATTTTTCCGTAAGGAATGTTTTATTTTATTCTCTCTCTGAAAATAGCGTTACCGGAGTAAAAGAAATCGTGGTTTCTAGTTGATGGTAAATATGGTTGATTTCGAAGCTTTAGCTCATACATTGTTGAAACTATTATGCTTGGTTTTACTACTATGGCTTTAGTAGTTGCAGTATTTGTGTGGTAAAATATATCACCTTAGTTTCATTGTTCTGTGGAACCATTACCCAGGTTATGAAAGCTAAAACCTGCAGAATGATTTAACAGAATACCGAAATTACGGTGGAACATCCAAATTGCCGTTGCAGCTCATTAAGAGTCGTATTTTTTTGTTGAAATCAAAGGTCAATTTTTTTTACAGGATGGTATATAGATGATTTTATGGATTATACAAGCATACATGATTAAATTTATGTGATAATACAAAGTAGGCAATCATATAGATACTTCTTTCATAGCGATTTAAATTATGCAGGCATGTTTAAAATATTTAAATTTCATATACACTTTAAATTTTAAATGCTTATACTTGAGATAAATATATTTAAAAAAATCGCCTTAATTTATATGAAAAACCTAACAGAGAAAGCTATTAAGCAATGATGGCCTCTTATATGGCAACAATGTAATACAAGTTTAATGAATCTAACAACAAAATCTGCATAAACTTTTATCAAACACATAAAAAATACAAGAATTTTTACCTCTGCCAACAACGAACTTGAACAAGGCGTGGCATGTAAATAACCTCTCACAGAAATAATACGTGGAATCCTCTATTTTCCCCATTTTACTTCACTATTTTTCCCTTTTACTTCTCTATTTTCCCCCAACAAAACAGGACTCGGCCCTTTGAATAAATTCTAGGTTCGTGTTACTTAATGAACTACAACATAGGGGAAGGCGCATTTGACTTTATGGGTAGTTTTGTTAAAAAGAAAAAAGAACTGTGAAGCTTCCTGATAAAAATGTTAAACAGGCAACTGTTGAGATGTGAGCTTGAGCTGTGGGTTAAGTACTGGTGGTGGAGCATAGATACCAGTGTTTAAAGGGTGATATGAGGGTTTAAAGTAAAAAAGATTTATCAAAAGTTTTACGGGTTTCGCGAAAAGATTATATGGAGGTGCTTTTATTGTTTTAATTGTTGTTTAACTGTTGAACAAATAAGTTTTTTTCTTCTACTCATATTATGAACGTTAAACTTATTTTCAAGGATAACTGTTGATTTTTTTTGTCATAGGTTTTAATTTAATTTATTTTTAGATGTGTGGCAAATTTGATTTGGTTAAAATAAAAGTGATTGTCTCATATTCGCAGTATGTTGTACAGCAATTTTACTTTAAAATATATTTATTTTTACAAAATAAATTTCTGTACTTTTGATGCTTTGAAGTAGGTTTTAATACATATTATGTAATAGAAAGGATTTGATGTCTAAAAAATAACGCATTGTATATGAAATTAATTGATCATTTAAGGCGATGCGGTTCTAGAAATTGAAAACAAATAATCAAGATGAAAGGCGCATTGTTTTGTTATTTTGTTTAGTAGTTATAGGCATATACGGTTAAATGTACATCTGGGGCGAAACAAAGGCTTCTATAATGGTTTAACTCAAAGTATATTATAGTTTGATCGCAATTTAAAATGAGGATTTAACTTTTTTTTTTACTTAATGATGTAAATAACGGTTTATATAATATCTTATATAATCTCAAGGAATATTTTTTGTGTGTAAATAACGCTGTTCAGAAACAAGTTGAGTATTGATAAACAAAATAAAAAGTTAATGGACAAAGTAACATCGTAATAAAAATACAATTCGGTAAAAGTTGATCTCTGGTGTTTTGTAAAACTTACCGAAATTTCCCAAAAAAAGTTTTCAAAGAAACTTATCAATTCAATAAAATACCAGATTAAATAAAATAATGCCCAAGACTCAACAAAATATCTTATTTCGGAGACAATTCTTCTAAGAAATTAGAAGTCTTTTCTTAAAAAGGAAACGTTACTTCCAAGATAAAAATCCTCCATTTGTTGTAAAAGAAATAAAAAAAAATATTTCAGATTATCTTTTGGATTCGAAAATAGAATCTGAAAGTTCTACACATCAGAAAGTTTTCTCTTTTGAAAAGGAAAAAAAATCTAAAAGGCAACGAGTTTACCTTTCACGTTGCCACGTCCTAAAAGAAGGCCCAAAAACAGACCCTGAAAAGGAATATAAGTGGCTTAGTTGCAGCGGGCCTCTAAATAGAACCCAACTGTATCCCCTTGAGACCTTAAGACATTTAAGACCGCTGTCTCCAAAAAGAAGTACTCTGAGTTGGTTTAGAGAATTTTCGTTTACAGCATTTGAACGAGGGCATTCTATACTCGGTAGGCTATTGGTTGGATCTTTGGCTTCTGGCTCCCTCTTATTTCTTTTGTGTTGAAGGCTATTGTTGGACTCAAACAGCTCTCATGAGTTTTGAGACGAGGAAGGGAATGTAGGGGACGAAAATCGAAGAGACAAATCTGGTAAAGGTAGATGGAATATAAGATTTTAAAAAAATGTGTCGTAATAGTTTATGCAGCAAACAGTTTGATGATTTTATTGACTTTGTCTATTTTTTTTAGGTCATATGTTCGTTGTTAAATTCATATAACCCTAAAAACATCAGATTAAAAAAAAATCTAACATATTTGTTCCAAAAATATTGAGTAAAATTGTCATATTAGGGAAAGCAAACCAAAGTAAGAAATATGTATATATCCAAACCATATAAAACTATTTAACTAAATACACAATAAAGTACATGTTTGGAGCAGCTAAAACATTTCAAAATAAAGCTATTATTCAATGACTACTGGATTTTTCTGATTTGAACATATTAATATATCATTTGTTTGCTTAAAATTTACAAATATAAAGTAAAATCGTATCTAAAGTGTAACGTATAATGATTTTTTTTAAATTTCAGGAAGGAGAAATGCTTCAGATGCGTGGCTATTTATGAGAAGCACCCAAATGTACTTCAGTATCGAGAGAGTAAGTACATTAATACTATGACTTTATCATTACATGCAGAACTTAATTTGCTACTGATGAGTAATATATTGGTAATGACAGTTGATAGTAACACTTGAAATTATAAATCAATGACTAAAGTTATTTTGACTGAAATCTTATTTTGAAGCACATATCACTCCGAACGAATACAGAAAACATATTGACGAATTTGATAATTTTAAAATGTTTATTTAAGCGAAGTTTCTATGTAATTAAAAAAAATTAAACTGGGAAATTTTTAATCTATGTCATGCAGTCAAACATCTACCTTCTTGACAGCTACTGTGTCATTCATACTTCAAATCGCTGCATAAAATGAGCATTTTTTATTTATGCCATTGACATTGTAGATGAGAAAGTAAAGTGTTTGAAATCTCCCGTAACCAACAATTAAAAAACAGCAAATTGAACGTCAATCATTTTAAATTTCTTGCAAATGTAAAAAAAAAAACCTAGAATATTTGGTTATTAATATTAAACATTGAGATTCATAATAGAAAATCCACTCATGACAAGAAAAAAATATATAACTTCAAACCCACAGTGATTTACGTTTTAAAGGTTAAATTGCATAAAATTTTAAGGAAAAAAAAAGATGTTTTTAGGTCACGTTAGTGATAAAGTTTTAAGTTTCTTCGTGAAACAAGAAACCTCGAACCAGTGAACATGAAATTGCTTTTAATATGGATTTTTGACTTTTCTATCTTTGGGGCTAAGATCCATCTGCGTGTTTACTTGAAGTCTCGAAAAGAATGACAGTGCATTAAAAAAATTGAGCTTCGAAAAAGAAAAATAATGGTTTGGATTATGTTTTATAGAAAAAAATCTACAACTTATAAGACTTATTTTTACGTCGTACAACGTATTTTTAGGTATGAACTATTTCAACTGATTTCTCTTATTGTTTTTAAAGATTTGTTTATATGCTAATGTAAAATATGTTATAAATACTGATTTTTTGGCTGTTTTTTTGGAATGTAATAACCATTTTACAGTATTATAAGAATAGCAGATAATGGTAAATTATTTGTTTGCTTATCATGCAAATGCGAAACAATTTTTACACTCGATTTTAAGCCTAAAAGTGTAAAATTAACCTTACTATGTCATACTATTGCATATCAAAGTAATTCGTAATTCAACGTAATTCTTGATAGTTCGTAATTCAAAGTATTTCGTAGTAATTGTTGATTGAAAGTAATTCGTAGTATTTCGAAATCAAAGTATTTCGTAGTAATTTGTAATTGAAAGTAATTCGTAGTATTTCGAATTCAATATAATTCGCTCATTTGGACACATTTGCCGTATCATAAATAAACTTAGCTTTATAGTTTATCACAATTTCTTTTCTATGTTATACAATAGTTTTAAAATGTGTTGTGCACATTTATAGAAAAAATATTCATGTTTTCTTTTCATCATGGGAATTTCAATTAAAAAGTTTTTATTCTTCCATAAATATAAATATATCCTACATATCATGTTGGAATGGTTTGATAAAATTTGGTAATGCTTTATTTAAATATTTCAATCTTAAAATTTACGAAACTGTCTACGGAAAATACTAAACATACTGTTTATGTTCAAGTTATTGTGCAACATTAAATTTGGTTATTTCAAAATTAAGTTACTTTGACAAAAATGTAACGTAAATTTTAAATAAACATCAAATAACGTACATGGCATTTACAAATTTTTTCGATAGGATAACATTGATTATTTTTTCAGCATTCTGTGATGGCTACCGTTTTCTTAGGGACGCTTGTTCCATTCTCACGGCTGATGCCCCTCTTTATTCTTTATTTAGAGGTAAGTGAATATTTATATTTTACTATTCAATTGTATTAAATTATATGCCCACCTATGCTTCTTGCCAACATAAGTTGGGGATATAGAAATTAGAGACGATAATTCCGCGCATGTAAAGAGTTCTATGTGAATCTATCCAGAAAACATGTTTAAAACATTAATTACAATTAAAGTCTAACAGATTTATATATTATTTGAGATTTTGTTAAATTGTAATCAAATAATTTTGTATGTAGATATTACCTTACAAGAGTTTCCAACTAACGGACTAACCGCGCTTTTCTCTCTGCCCTCTTTGTTTTCACCCAAGTTAGGGTGGCACGGAGCATTGGTATAATTTTAGAAAATATTTTTTTTGTTTAATATTCGGCTATAGTCTACGCGTACCGCTGCAATGTGACTTTTCCAAACCAAAAAAAAAAAAAAAATGACCAATTTCTCAAATATGCTTGGAGCATGTTAGTCTTACCATTGCACCCTTCTATTATACATACCATGTTATGTACGCCTCTCTTGCTTGGCATCTCAAATATGTTGATTGTGCAAGAGTTCACTTTGAAAAAGGGTAAGAAAGATTTTGGTTCAGGCTAGTGTTACTATACTGGCAACTCATTGCTTTTATTTTTGAATATTTCTTTAAGGTTTAGAAACAGATTCTGAATTGAAGAGTAGTGCAAACTTGCATCGGTTTCACTATTAGCGCATAGCTATATTTTAACTTATAGAGTTTTCCAATGGATGGTGATACTGAATGTATTAAAAAATGCATGCTACAGATTAAAATCGAAATACAGTCAAGTTAAGATAGCGAAGAAATAAATGTTCAATGCTGATATCTTTTAGAAATCAGGTTATAATCCTCTTTTCAACAAAAACCCATGTGTAGTTTTAGTGTGACACAGTATCTCCAACCAAACTAACAAAACAATCCCTTATGCTCACCAAATGCCATAGGATTGGCAACTCTGCGTCCTTTGGTTCATTATCTGAATTCAAAGTGGACTATTAAAATATCAAAATATTTGAGATGACAATAATGGACGTGTGAACTATACCTATAGTCAAACCAAATCAGCATTGTCCTCATCAAATAGCCGATTGAAAATCCATGCTCATCAGCAGGTGATACTTTTCTCATGAATTGTCTTTCTAACCTTAACCTTTCAAACACACTGAGGCCAATAACTCCGTTTCTTTCTGAGTTATCTAGGGCTCGGCGGAAGTGACAAAGCACTAATTTCTGTATCCAAATTCTTTAGTTTTTCACGTTATCAAATTTTATTACTTCAAAATATTTCCAGTGTTTGTTAGATGGAAGTAAATACCAAAATACAGTGTTTTCCTCATCACAAATTGCAGCCTTGCTAAACACTTGTGTTTCCATCAGCGGGTAATAACTTTTATTGAATAGTCCTTCTTTCTAAAAAGGGAAAAAGGAAAAAGCACATATGGATAGACTAACAAATCTTTTTCGTCCCTAGTTATCTCAGGCTGGGTGGCAGTGACGAAGACATTTTTTCCCCCAGAGCAATAGTGTTTCACGTGATCAAACTAAATTACTTAAAACTCATTCCAGTGTTGTCACACCAAACTACAATATTGTCCACGTCACAAAGTGCGGTCGAGCGAAACACTTGTGTTTCCATCAGTGAGTCATGATTTTTCTTGAATTGTCCTTCCCTGTAAAAAATGAAGGGGCACATAGTCTAAAAAAATCCCTTTCGTCTTGAGTTATCTCGGGCTCAAAAGCAGTG
This sequence comes from Hylyphantes graminicola, assembly GCA_023701765.1. Lineage (NCBI taxonomy): Eukaryota > Metazoa > Arthropoda > Arachnida > Araneae > Linyphiidae > Hylyphantes > Hylyphantes graminicola. The sequence goes on along the minus strand of CM043114.1, from coordinate 56,463,781 downwards.
ACGAAGATAGATTTTTTCGTACCTGTAAGCTGCTTTCGTACCTGTAAGTGTTTCAAGTAATCAAACTTAATTACCTAAAACTCATTCTAGTTGTTTGTTAGATTAATGTCACACCAAATACAACTTTGTGCCCATCACAAATTGCGGCCGAGCGAAACACTTGTGTTTCCATCATCGCGTGATAATTTTTCTTGAATTGTCCTTCCTTCTAAAAAGAGAGGGGCACATAGGGAGGCAAACAAATCCTTTTCGTCCCGAGTTATCTCGGGCTCGGCGGAAGTGACGAAGCGTGAAATTACAGCACCGTGTAAACAGATTAAAGCCGAGGCTCGTAATTCACTCTTTATCGCCTTCCATGCCGCCTCTGTTTCTTCGAGGTGCCTTGCAGGGGACGTGCGGAAAGTGAGTTAGGTAAAGTGCTCTAGAGACTATCAACGTTCATGACAAATGTTTTTAATTACCAATGTTTTTCGATAGTAGGAGTACCACATGACAACCAAAATAACTGACTATATAACACCTCTTTACTGTTGTATTCTGGGCGATTGAGCTATTTCCCATAAAAACAATCGATATCTTTCTCTCTCTCTCTAACGGAGTGATGCAGTCGCCTACACACACAAAAACAAATTTCCTTGGGGAAAGTGGAAATTTAAATGACATGATGTACATTAACAATGTACTGTTTGTCGATTAAACTCCCTAAAACATGTGTTAATAAATGCATTGCAATAAAATCTAAATATAAGCTGGCAAAATAGTTTGTTATTAAAGGAATATATAACATCAGTTATACGCCATTTTTTTTAATAAAATCCTTTCTGGAATATATTCAAATAGTTTCATTGATATTTTGATTGTACCATTGAATTTAAGGTAATATAATAACTGCATGTATTGATTATTTTAGTATTCAAAAACGAAACCAGTTGCATTAGATTTAGATTAAACCTTCTACTTCTTTTTAGACGTCTGCATATTATTGCTGATCACAATATATCGATATCGCAAAAGCAGACGTGTTCAGCAAAACAATGATCTTTTTCATGTTAAGCTCAGATATCTATTAGTTGACTCTACGTTCCATAATAAATAATAATTTATATGTTTCGTATGAATTACGGAGAATAATGAAGCCTTGTATTAATTCAGATTTTGTACTACGATTTACAACTTCACATATTGCCATTTTCCGAATTTTAAATTACTGATTTTTAAAGAATAACTTTTTTTCTATAGAATCATTATTGAGTGGGCGCAAGCGTGATTTTTCTTTAAATTATCATATCGATTTGGCATATCGATATTTTTCATATCGATTTGGCATATTGATATTTGGCATATCGATTTTTCATATTGATATTTGGCATATCGATTTGGCAAATTATCATATTGATAAGTTTCTTTGACAATCAGGGCGCAAAATGATAAATTTCTAGTTTGAAGCATTAAATACAGGCTTTTAGTTACTTGTTAATTGTCATGGTGACGATATGATCCCAACTTACCCCCAATTAGTCGGCACTCATGTCCATAGCCCTTTAACGGAATATAGACGTATAACCCAATACCTGACTATCAGGTTTCCCAGCAACACACATAACTTTAAATGTTTTTTATAAATTTGAAAAATTAAATTACGGAGCAGTGATTTATAATCATCTGCTACACAAAAGGAATTTAAAACAATAAAAAAAAATTTAGTTTTTAGTTAAAGTTTTGAATTCATGCAATGAAAACTTGACTGAGCTTTCACCAAATCGCGTTTCCAACAGATGGTTAGAAAAAACCAAATGATCTCCAAGGCCCAAAGCCTTTTCGCAATAAATGCGCCCTCCCCACGCAAAAAAATGGTGCTGGTCATGCAACTCAACCAAGTTCGGTTGAAGGGTGTTTGATTGGTACAGCCAAACTGGTGGTTTCTTTCAAACCTACCAGTTTAGTTACCATAACTATTCTCGTTCGATTGAGCGAGTTTAGTCAACGGGACCAAACTGCCTCAATGAGTTCAGTTGAGACAACTAAACTCTGTGTTTACTCCAACGAAAAAGCAACCAACGCGCGCATCACCATAGACAAAGAACACTCTAGACCAGTAAGTCAATCTGATGCCTACGCACCTAAAGTTACTTGAGGAACTAATAAACTATTAATTGTTGATTTGTTGATTGGCATAATTGCACTTTCCGATTGCAGCTCAATTGTTTCTTCGGAATGTGCCATAATATTAGGTCAGTTTTAAACTGATAATTGAAATTTTCGATTTTAAGGCTACCTAATACTCAGGAATGAATTAATATAAAGCTAATCATTTATTTGTTGCTAGGTATATTCGGGATATCACATCCTAAAACTTTCGAATTTATTAAAATCGAAGTCTGGCAACAGAGAGTAAATTTCGGTTACTATGACGATTGACGATAAAGTTGCTAAATGCATTTTAGAAATAGAATAATGTTCAAATTTGTTTATTTTTCGTAGTCTGCAATTATTTTTTGTTAATTTTTATTTAAATAGTGTATTTCGAAGAATTTTCAGCAATCTTGATAATAAACGACAGTAAGTGCATTTCATGTAAATAATATTGCAAATTCTTATTCTTTTTGGGGTTTTTCAAATGACTGTTCTGAACTATAGTAAAATTTTCTCGTTTTTTTTTTTTTTTATAAAAATCGAATGTCGTCGATTCTAAAAGATAATTCAGTTTATTTCTTAACTTATATAAAAGTTTTGCTATTGTTCATAAAGTTATAAATCTTTAAAAGATCTTGTTGATTAAATTGCAATAAATTTTACCAAAAAAAAGTCCCACTAGTTTCTGGCTTTCAACAATAATTTTATTAAGTAAAGAATATCTATTTATTCGTTTTTATTTTATCATTTAGAATTGGTTAAAGAAATGATAGGAATTAATTCTACATGAAGAAATGCTCTGTGCTTCATACTTATAGGATATTGCAGCCTCTTCACAGAAACTGATAAATTTACCGGCATAAATCGCATACATAAGATACATGGCGGCGTTCTAAATAAACACTGATACACAATCTTATGTTTTTATTATCTAGCAAAATTGAAATAATAATTGTGCTAAATAACTGCAGTTTTTCTTGTCATTTTTAATAAAATATTTAAAGTTATGTGTTGTTTCTTTGTAATGTACATAAAAAGATTGTTTGATAAGAATAAAAAATAATATTGCAAAAATGATTGTAATAAAAAAGAAATATGCTGATATTTATGCTTTTGAATTTTATTCTTGTATTCAATTTGCTACAATCAATGTTGTAAAAAATAATTTCGCGAATTATTTATTAACAAAAATCTTGCATAATTTTTATTTATATTCTAGCACTACATTTAATGCATATGAAACTTGCTTAATTATACTGTCGTTCGAAAAGTGACTTCATTAAAAATAAATAAACTAAGTACAATTTGCTTCCTACTGCCTGTTCTTCCCGAGCTTTAACACAGTCAAAAAGTAGATACTGTCTAATAAATTGAAATATTATTTCATTCATTAAATTAAATCAAGATATAAATTTAAGTAAAACTTCAACCATTTTAATTACAAAAATATGATTATTAACAAAAAACGCATGGTCCCGCTGTGGCCGAAAATAGTTTCTTTTCGTCACTTGACCTGGGTTTTAAATTACGATGCGTAATAGACTGTGTTAAAGCTCCTAAAGAAGGCTAGAAAAAAGCAGCCGCGAAACCACAGTAGTTCCCAAAGTAACTATAGGGGCGCTAGTTTCTATGTCAATTTCAATATAGAAATTCTCCAATGCTAATCCAATCAGGGATTCAGATCTAGAGTGTTCTTAATCTATGCGCATCACCAGCAAGAGAACGCTCATCAGGCCTAATTCGTCGTGTGTGTCTTGCCGGTAAGTTTTGAAATAATTATTTTTATGTTAATAATTACTTGTATACTTTCATTTGATGTTTTCAAACTTGTACATTACCATTTTTAATGAAAAATAACTTCACTAGTAGTTTCACAAGAAGTTAGAAATGTATACGAATACGTTGGGAAGTTTTGATTTCGATCTCTTAGTTATCTTTTTTTTTCAAACGCATGTCTATATATCTGTTTATCCATGAGATTAATTTAGGTAGGGTGGGTTCAGATGAACTGCCTTTCGCAGATGCCTACTTGTTATGTTTCTGGCCTGCACAAGCTATAAAAAAATTAAAATGTCCATGTTTTCGTAATTTTGTATTTGTCCTGCGAAAGGTTCTGAATTTCGTGTGCATGTAATCGCTAATAGATTTGAACAGAAAGTTTTATATAAATTCATATTACAGTAAACGCCGCTTAATGTGATCACGGTTAATGTTATCAAAATCGCTTAGTCCCGTTCGCTTATATCAAAATACATTAAAAAATCATTGTTTATTGTAATCAAATGTTCGTTTATTGTTATCAGTTTATATGCAAATTTAATTTTTGAAATCAATAAAAACAAGAAGGAAAACTTTTTTTGTTTAAAGTGATGAGGACATTTGCGAAGCCGTATGTGACAAATATCAAGCTTCGTCACAAGATTCTGATGCCGATGATGAACCCAAAAGTGCTATCGAGGGCAACATTCCGAAGCCTGCTCAGATGAGGGAAACCCTTTCATAAACATTATGATTATGAGTGATTCGTAAATGGCTTGCTTCGAAAGAATGCTAAATAATCAACAATTGATGATTTCTTTGTCAGTTAATAATTCAAATTTTGTATAGTTCTCTGCAGTTCATCATTAAATACGTAATAGTAATTATACTAACGACTAATTCTCTAGTGTGCATTAATTTATATTAAATACTATAGAGTTTTACAGCAACAACTCATATTTTTAAATTAATTTTCATTTTAATACGTATGTAAAAAAATCATTTTTAAATTTTAACTTTTTTTCGTGTATTGTATTCAATCGGTTATTGTTATCAAATCACGTTCGTCCCGATGTGATCACATTAAGCGGCGTCTACTGTATTTCAATAATGAAGCCAGTATATATGTGCCCTTTGAGTTAATCTGTTTATTTAAATGATTGTGTCCTAAAAAAATTTTAAAATTTAATTCAAGTCTATTCTTATTTTTTATTTGTTATTAGAGTGGTAACTATGTATTGTTTCAGTTAATTATTTCTGCTTTAAGAAATCTACTAAATATTACAGTATTAATACCGGGATTTTGATCACTTACTGCAAATTACATTATCCAAATACATTTCAGGGTTTTATTCATGTTACGTATATTAATTGCTGGGGAACACCTAGCGTATCGGGGCCATAATGCTATTTGGTGACCTTTAGCGTTCATCAAAAAGTAAACACGGGGTTGCTATAGTTAGTAGAATTAAATGAAATATTAATTTTGGTACGGTATCAGTAAATTCACTTTATAAAAATGCTTATTTTAGTTTTTAACATCAATATTTGGTTCAAAACGTTGAAAATTTATTAAAATTACTTAATTTAGAACAACAATTACGCAGCTCGTTACTTATTTGTTTTGGTTACATAGTTTGTTGTTGGTTTATTGCTTCACCATTGGAGCTTATTTCTGCTGTAGTTGGCTGTTTTTGTCGTGACGTATTCTCTCAGTTGCATTTCTCTAATTCCTTTCACTGCTTCTGCTTACGGAGTGGTGACGGTAGTGTGAGGGATTAGTTTCATTTGATTTTCAGTTTTTATCGTGCCTTGAAAGCCCAGTAATGTTTTAAAGGTCGAAACGTAAAATTTTGTACGCCAGATACGTTACAAAATTATCCTGTCTGTGCCGCGAGCTGCAAAACTCGGAAATCCTTTGACAATAGAATGTAGAAACTCGACCCATGACACACTTAAAAAAAATATGTTGGTATTTCCATCAGGCCATCGATTGTGGGCCCCTTTGAGCCGTGATATTCTTAAAAAGAAAAACGCTGGTACCCCCTCCGGGGTCTTCGATTGTGGCCACTCGAGCCGTGGTGTCCTTAAAAAAATGCTGGTGTCTATTGTGACAGCTGGACTGTTATTATAATTTATTTACTTTTAATCAAAAGTTGTTAAATTTTAAAGTTATGATCGTCCTTGCGCACGATCATAATAAAAACTAAACCTTACACAACAAATACTCACTCCCACCAAAACCAGAATTTTCAGCCAATCCTACTTAAAAGTAAATTAGTTTGCAAGATTTGGCAACAAGATTGATGTAAACATCAAAGTTGAACTGGAATGTTTGCCAAATTTAGTACCTCTTTCGCTACTTGGCTGCAAACGTTGGCTGCCAAATCGAGAATGGCCCTGATACGCTAGCTGTACCATTGCTGGATATCTTGACCATGTCAAGATAATGGTTTTCCCATTCGAACCTTAATTTTTAATGTAAAGCTCGAGTATTTATGGCACTATTAAATTTTAAAACACTATTTCATACATAGAAAATAGTACATTACCTAATATTTATTTTTCTTATTTAAGGATTCAGTTTGAGAAGGTGTGGAAGGTCAGTATGTTTCACAGTTGAAGAGTACACAGGAAGAACCGATTGATTAATTAGGCAGATGCTTGCAATTGTCTGCTTGGCGAACATTGGTGGCAGAAAACCAGTTTCTGTCTTTCTTCTTCGCTTGGTCCAAGCACCGGGATCGAATCTTGGTAGCTAGGAACCACATATATGGTAGTTAAAGTATTAGAGTGGAAGATCACGTGACGACCTACAACACTGGTTTCATATGGGCTCTTCTGGGAGCTCCTTGCGCGTCTTGTCGTTAGCATTGGAGGTCATGTGAGCTGCCACTCTATTACTTTAACTGTGATCTATGTGGTAGGAACTGGTTTCTTTACACAAGTTTCGGTGATTACTCGCTATCATCGCCAAAGTGGCCTGCTAAGGAAACTTCTCTACAAAATCAATCGGTTTTTCCCGTGTACTCTTCAGCTGAGGAAGGTTTTATAAATGCAAGGCGTTTTACAATGTAAGTTATTATACTTTGGTATTACAATTATAAATCACCACTACAATCTGTTAGATAAGTATAAAATAAATATTAATTATTTACATTGCTGCCCTGGTCGACTGGCGTATACTGATGTATAATTTTTGGAAATGGGGCAACTCGCCTATTTACTTTATAAAACACATGTTGATGTTATATTCCAGGCAAGAGGCATGCAAAATTTTAGAATTTAAATAGGGCACCCACTGTTTTGAATAATTTCTGCCCACTAGCTGGCATTTAATGCATGTTAATTTCCAGGTTTTGTAAACGTGAAGTTGTAACAAGTCATGCACAATTTTGAATAGGAAAGTCACGTGGGATAAGGGCTGCCATATAGAAAAAGGGGAGACGCTCGTTAGCAGACACAATGGCCCTAGAAGTAGCCAAGGAACTGGTCGACCAAAGCTGCCATTGAAGACTGTGTTACCGTTTTAGCAGAACAATTTTGCTTGTGGTCATATCGCCAAACAATTAAGCCGTTTAGGAAATGGGCATATCTAATGCATTATTTTTTTATTTACATTCTCATTTCTTCCAGGCAACTTGCTCACATGCGACTGTCTCCACCAACCCCTCGGCTCCTGGCCGAAAAACCAGCACAACACATTCACCTGGGACGAAGTCAAGTGCCACCTGCCCTCAGACCTGTCCGGCAAACTATTGACTTCCCTGTCCATTGACGAACTCCTCTGCGAAGAACAGTCCTTTGCTCCATTGGTCCTGCTAAAACCGGACCTCCAGAATCGGGGAAGCGAATTCCAAAAAGTCCACGGACAGGGTGGTGTGGTATGTTTCCACCAGGGACGATGTTGCAGGGTTCAAAGCAATGTTGTGTGACACAACTGGGTCAGTGGTCATCGAGGAAGAGTTGCTTGCGACAAGCGGGAACACATGTTTCGCAGTCTATAATCACAGGAGGTGTATTTTTATGTCATATTTATAAGTCATTTACTGTGTGTTCCATATTCGATGCTATCAAATTGAAAAATGTGATATTAAAATCTTGTCTCTTGAAGCTTTTCAAGATAATTATCCACTCTCAGTGTTCAAACATGGAAATAATAGTATTGTTATTCCCAAACATTTAATATTTGATCATAAAGTCTTCGTATTGCTAAGATGTTGTTTTCTCGCCACATTTGAGGCGTACATACTCATTTAACTTTTTTCTTCAGTTTGTTACCTACAAATCCTGTATATGGATTTGTGTGGAATTTGTTTTAAAAAAGAATTCAAATGCTAATTGGCTAGCATTTTATGCATAAATTAGCATGTTTTTTAAACACTCGATACCTAAATTGACTTGGACAACTAAAAATACACGCAAATTTACCACCCAATCATTCTCAATGTTGTGAACCTCAAATTGTTTTTCTAGTTTATTTAGTTTCTTAAATATATATATATATTTTTTATATTTAAATAGCATTCCTAAAAAATCCTATTTTTTCTGCACCAATAACCTTTAATAAAAGAACTAGTTTATAAACCTAATCTTTTTTGAGGTTCACAACATCTCACAACTATATATTTAAATTTAAAAAATCTTAAAAACAAAATACCAATTTAAACTTCAGTTATCATTGTTTGAACGAAGTAACATATGCATAAAATATAGTTTTTAGAAAATTGAGTCCTTGAGATTGCAATGCATGGAAAGTAGTAAAAACCCTTTGTAATTTTTTATGAAATGGAGTATAAAATTCAAACTTGGTATCATTTTTTTTTAAGTAAACGATTTATGGTTCTAACTCATTTAAAGTTTAAAAAAATTACCAATTTTGAACATTTATTGTAATTTCTAGTGTTTCTGTACACCTAAGTGGCATTCTTTTTATTCATTACTTTTTTTATACATTCGTCCTCTCAAAAATTTTCCTGTTTGATTTAAGTGGCTCATTTCCTGATTTAATAAAATTTCTGAGCAACTTGTATTGATGCCATTGTTGATACTTTGTATGTGGGTTTGTAAAATAAATTTTGTTTTTGTAACCTATTTTGCTTAAAACTTGAATTTGATGTATTTGAGTACCATATATTTTAAAACACTATTTTTAAAAAATATTATTAGTTATTTTTGAAAATAAAGTTCCTTGCATTTGAATTACTCAAAACATTCTGAATGAAATAATGCTTGTAAAACTTAATTTTACAAGTCACCTTTTGGCTTTCATTAAATATTGGAAAATGTTAAAAAGCATTCTTGCTTAGTCATCAGACGAACAACTTAAAAAAAGTTATAGTTATGATTAATAAGACTCAGGCCATAATTTAGTGCAATCTTTTAATAATTAGGTACTACTGACAAACTAAATTAAAATGCAGATGAAAATTCCTATTCTACGCTTCACTTACTGTAATTAAAATAGCTAAGTTTACAAAAATTTCCATTCAAACTTACTATAATTAAAATTAGCGTTATTAAGTGGATTGTAATTTTGGAATTTTCATCTGCATCATAATTAAGTTCGTCAGTAGCACCTAATTATTGAAAGATTGCACTAAATTATGGTTCAAGTTTGCGCCAAAATTTGGAGTTTCAACTGCACCAAATTATGGCTAGAGGTTGCACCAAAGTTTGGTGTAGTAATGCGCCATGTTTTGTAGCCAGCAAATTGACACCAAGTTTTGGTGCAACATAGATCTTTTTTTCTTAGTGTTTTTGTACAGTTTGAAACTGGTTGTATTTTTATTGAAGACAAATATTTCGAATTGTATTGAAATAATAAATATGGTATGTAAATAAAATTGTTTATTTTCCGTGTCAATATGATATGCTATGTCTTTTTTTTAATGTAGTTCAAAAGAAATTTAATTTCTTGTCCACAGCAATCCTCTAACTTATTTAATTGTATATTTAGATAATACTTTGTGCTGACATTTAAATTTTTGGAAATTTAGGTTCTTAATAACTGCAAATAACTCTTTTAAATGACATATAAATAAACCATCATATACAGTGGTGGCCAAAAGTGTAGACACTTTTTGAAAGTCTCTTGTTTTTCAACATTGTGTCCTTGTAGAATATATTAATTTTCACTTTTGGCAATTTTTATTACTAAATTCTACATTAAATTACCTTCAACTTAATGTATAAATGATTGTATTTAAGTGAAAATTAATATATTTTACAAGCACACAAAGTTACATGAAACTCAAAAAAAGTGTCCACACTTTTGGCCATCACTGTAATTAAAACTAAATAAGTTCCGTTATAAAGCACACTACATTCGTTTAAAATAACTAAATAAAAGCGTTTTCTATAAACAAACAATATGTTCCCTATAACTAAATCAATGCGTTTTCTATAAACAAACAATCTTTTCACGAAAACTAAATAAAAGCTGTCTCTATAAACTAATTATATGTTTATTCTAACTAAATAAGACCAGTTACAACAAACAAACAGTCTAGTTGTGAGAACTAAACTGCGCGATATCAGTGTAGTTCTCTCAACCGAACTAGTCGTTTGCGCCCGCCGAACGCTTCTAACCAAACGTGTTTGGTTCCTGCAACTAGACAGTCCTGTCAGTCCTATAGCAACCGAACAGTTTGGTTGGGAGAACTAAATTTTCGTTTGTACGTACCGGACAGTTTTTTGCGTGCCCTGACAAGAAAACATCCCGTCCGTGTACTAGGTAAGTGCACCTTGAGTGCGTTGTAAAATGACGAGACGCAAGCGCAGATAATGACAGTAATTAAATAAGAAGTCTCCTTCTATGAAGAAAAAGAGGCCGCAAAGTTTTGAATTTTAATTTCATATAGTGAGAACAAGATTCACTACAACCAAATCGCGTACCCCTCAGAGGGTTAGATAAATTATTTCTATGGATTTACCAAGCCCTTTCCCTTCGGTTTCGCAATGAATACTCCCTCCCTAGACAAGAAAACATCCCGGCCGTGTACTAGGTAAGTGCACCTTGAGTGCGTTTTAAAATGACGAGACGCAAGCGCAGATAATGACAGTAATTAAATACCAGGCCTCCTTACTACTACGAAGAAAAGGAGGCCGCACCGAGGCGAGAGGATATACTACTGAGGAGTTTTATTCCCGCTGCCGTAGCTTAGAGGTTTTATTCCTAAGTTTAATTAAGGGTAATGTCATCCGTATTTAGAGGGAAGATTCTTTACTTTTATGGGCTGTTTTTGTGAGGGAAAGCCTAACCTGGAGTGTGTAATGCGCAAGCCGCGTAAATACGAATGCACGTGTTTTAAGGGTTGGGTAAGCCGGATATAAATATCTGTTGATTCAAAACAATTTTACTAGGATAATGTTAATTGGATAATTAGAAAATTATAACGAAAATGCAATGAAAGAGAAATGAAATAAAAAAACCCTAAAGTTTGCAATGTGCAATCTGCAAAAATCTGCTCGTCATTTTAAAGTTTGCAATGTGCAATCTGCGTAAATGCGATTACACGTGTTTTAAATGTGAGGAGTAAGGAATGAATAAAGTATTTAAATACCTGCTGGATTCAAAAACATTTTTCTAGACTGAGGTTAATTGGTTGGTTAGTTCAAGCATAAAATGACAAATACAGTAATAAACTTTTTAATTTATTAAATATTTTGCATTGCTATATTAGCTTTTGGTCGTATGTTATTTACTGAATTAAAAGTATGAAATAAGAAAATAAATTACTCTAGTTTAGACTAATCATGGTCTGCACAGATGGATATTAAACTGTTATTTACAAAATCTCCAATTGAGCTTTTTATAAATGTTGTTTTGCACTCAAAATTAATTATTGTAGTAATTAAAAAATATGTTTGAAGAAACATATTTTTTGCATAGATTTGTAAAATATTTCAAAACTCACATTTCTTTCATAGATTTTAATTGTGTTACATTAAGGGGTATCAAAAACGAAATAAGCAAAACGTCATCAAGCACTAATTTCACGCCTAAACAACAGCTTTTTAAAAAACAAGGAGCATGCCGAACCAAAAATATTTAATTTCTTTCCCATATTAAATCCAAAAAAGTTTCACTCTTAAAACAAACGAGCGATTTTAACTCAGTGTGAGTTAATTTTCACTCCTTTCGGAGTCGAAAATGCACTTCCCCTATATTAGTGGATTTCGTTCTTTTGTTTTGTTAAATCTCCAACAGTCTTAACAACAATTCTTTTGTTTTGTTAAATCTCCAACAGTCTTAACAACAAACGAGGGATATTAAGGCGATTCGAAGAATTTAGGGCGATTACGAGCGATTTAGGAGTTCATTTTCACTCCTTTCCAGTGTCGAAAATGCACTTCTCCTACAGGAGTGTAGTTCCATAACTAAAATAATTCAAAATCGATCCAAATCTCAAAATAATCATATTTTTTCAGTGGACGCCAAACCAGTATCTTGCGAGCTGCATGGCCCATTCACTTTCACGTACAGCAGAGGCCACGGTGAATGTGAATACCCTATGTCTACCATAGACTCGTGTACTGACGACTCGCACCTGCTGTTCAGGTTCCAGGCCTGTGCTGATGTGCTGGGAACAGAAAGCAGCGGTTAGTACGTTGTACTATTTTTTATTACTGAATTGAATATACACAGAAAAAATTTACGTCAAAGGAAACAATTTATAAGAACTATTTTTGCTGTTTTAAAACACACCTTTCTGTAAGCTAATATAATTAAATATTGTTTAATTATATTTTCAGTTGAAGAGTTGACATGCACAGCTGTATGGAAGGAAGGTTCAGCACACTACCTGGTGGGAAAAATCTCAACCCGCAAAAGCTATAAGCAATCTTTCACGGATGAAAACGCATACAGATGCTTTGTAAGTATTTACTTCTACTAATGAATGACCATTTTTTAAAAATATAATATACATTTTTTTAAACAAATTTATAAATCATGTATTTTTTAATGATTAACGTTTATTATTTTTATCCTGATAACTATTTTTGACATTTTACCGCAATAATTCTGCTTTAAGTAGGAACAAAAAATATTAAAACAGTCTTTATGTTTATGGATCCTTTATTTTGTTTCTTAAAGTAATTTCTCTACGTTAAAAAGTAGCAGACTATTTGTTAATACGTAGAGATCATAGAGATCGTTTTCTTTCTTACAGGTGTTTGACTACGCCGATAGAGGTGTGATACAGATGTCTCAATCAGCCGATGCCACTTGCGATGGTCTCGTCTCTCCTTGGGAAGGATCCAGGACTATGAAACTCAGCAAAAGTAAGTTTCATTTCTTCGTTAAGGGCAGTTTCGAGCATATTTATTACGTAGCGTAACAAAAAATGAAAAAAAAATCGTGTAGAGCTAAAAATGGTAACTCATTTTCTTTGTGTTTATTGTTGGTGATACGTACCATAGTATTTTTAACCCGCACACGGGGGTAGATATTGCCCACCTGCGTGATTTTCTCGAAAACATGGTTATATCGTCCGGCACATGCTTGGAACTTATGTAACAAATTTAAAATACTCTTTTAGTTCAAGATGTAGATGTGGCTTAAGACAGATGGACGAATGTTCAAAAACCACTCTTTTAGGATCAGCTTCAAAATGAGCAGAAAACACAAAATTCCCTTTCACGATTTTCAACATCGCAATTGAAAAGCTTAGTGGAAGAACGTGCTAAGTGACATACTTGAAAAAAAAATCGAGATTTTTGTGCCAATAAACATATTACTACCTACTTTTACGATAACAAGTTTCCCCTTTCTCATACCTCCCACTTTCTCATAGATTTCTCAAAAATAAGGTTTGCAAGTATCGTTTTAAACAGATCTAAGTGCACACTAAAATGTTCAAATCTCATTTCCTCGTTTTCCCTTTTTTTTTCGCTTCGTACTTTCTTCCACCAAGCTGTTCAATTGTTTTATTACCTTATATATTTGATCAGGTTACGCAATTAAAGAAAAATAACCAATCACAATATTTCTTTCGCTCAGGCAAACATCCTACCAGTCAATGCCAGTTTCCTTCATGGGTCACCTCCAACCACAAATGGCATACCTTAGACGGACGAACCACCTACACATTCAAGGTGCCACAGAACAACTCGTTCAAGGTGTCCAGTCCACACCAGAACCAGGAGGACACAAAGTTCATCTGCATTGAGAACCCCGCTACTCTTCCCCCTAGTAACTCTAGTAGCACCGTAGTGGCCTACAGCACTTCTGGATGGTGAGTACGAACTCTGAAACAGAGTGTGAAATTGAAAAACGAAATCTGATTCTTTTTTTAGTGTGTATAAACATAGAAACTAAAATGAAATACATACTTCATTTTGTGGACGCAATTAAATTTTAATTAAGTTTTTTATTAAACAAAAATGAAACAATAAAATTCAGAATGATTATCCTGTTTATGCTACTATAGCAAGAACATATTACCTCTTTGTGGTAAATCAGATGATCAAATACCACAACTGTTCCCTACTCCCATATAACTAAAAAAAACCGGAGACATTGAATTATATTATTTTTCTTAAATATGTTTTGATCCTATTGTATTTTCTTTGCATTTATTTTCTTTTTATTCTTGTGGTTTATTCTTGTGCAATTTCTAATTGTATATAATTTGTTTTTGTACAAAAGTCATAATTTGATATTTTTTCTTCAGCAAAAATGGATATATCTGCATGAAGTTCCATAAAAGGGACAACCACATAATAGAAATCCAGTTTGGTATGTACAATTTTAATTTATTATTGAACTGTAATAAAACTTAAAAGTTTGCAACAAAATATTAATTCTAGTAATTTATGCAAAAGAAATGTCATTTTTTATTACGCATATGCATTTGTATGTGTGGTAAGATGATTGTAAGACAAAACCTCATTAATTTAGTTAATGTCACCTGAGTCACTTAAAAAAAATCCTATGATAGTTAATATATTTTTGTGGTGTTTTTGGGACTGCATGGTCAAATTCGTATTTATTGTTTAAACTGTAGGTGAACTGGCAAGGAGTGCCCACGAAGCTTGCTATTCTCTCTCATCCAGTACAGGCAATCAAGATTACGTCACATTAGTCGGTAAGTATATGAATTGTATAATTGAAGGGCGCAGTTGCAAAACTGACATTATCCAAAGCATAGCTGAGATATAGGTTCTGGCCCGTTCACTGTCGACGTTCGATAATATTAACATTCAAAATACGAACTCAACAGAACGACCGGACATGAAAATTATGTTTCAGATAATGTGATTTGCAACTAAACTAAAAAACATCACAATAAACACATAATGATGATTTTATTAAGAATTTAAAGCCAAAGTTTTTTACTAAGTAATACAAATAATTAGAGGCCCAGTGGCTTAGTGGTAGTGCTTCGCATTGCCACGCCGCAGGTCCGGGTATCGAATCTCGGATTGGTCGAGGTTGATTCAGCCTTTCATCTCTTAAGTGGGTCGATAAAATGAGTACCAAGCATGCTTGGGAACTAAACCCTTTTGGTTCCGCGTGAGGCTGACCACCTTACCGGGACGTATGCCTAGCACCCCAGAGCCCTTGGTCATGTAAGCTGGAATGGGCACGGCAGGCCTTGGCCCACTAACGGCCTGTTGCGCCGGGGAGCTCAGTTTTAGTATAGTTATTAAAAAAACACTATATAAAGTAGTTGTCACTCTAAAGTATATATTTGATATGACAATATACACCAAATAATATATTCGTGCAGAATAAGCATTTCTATAGTTATAACACATTGCCGATCTGACATAATAAACACAAAATTTGATGACTTTTTTAAAGATTTAAAACCAAAATTTGTTACTAAGTAATGCAAATAAATAAGTAGATTATTTTTTTAAAGATAATATTAAAAATTAGGTTGGAACGTAAATTGACTATTTTCCCCAATATTGACCCAATGACTACACGTCTTTTCCAGGTCGCACCGTCCCCACGTCCGGCTGTCCGCAGATGGCGGAGACCAACGAGGTCCGGGTCCACGTGGTCAAGCCCTTCTCGGCCTCTTTCAGACCAGCCCTGTGCCCGGACAACGCTGTCAAGATCGCCGGTTGCAGGTCCAGCCTGCGGGATTCGCTGGAATTCCTCATCAGTTGTGCGGCCTACACGGACGTCAAGAGTGAGTATCTTAAGCCTTGGTTTCCTCGGAGTCTGTCGCCAGAAAAATGCTACCGCTATTACACGTGGATGACGTCACTTTAGACCACCGCTTCATCGGAACGTTACGTTGACACGAAACTGGAAACCTAGGGAACTCACTCAACTAACTCTGTTGTAGTTTTGGTTTTCGTCTTTGCATGTCAAAAATGGAAAATTTAGGTTCTTCGTGATTTCTCACAAAATCAATTAGCAAGCGTAAAACAACTCTCGCCATTTCCTCAAATTTTTAACTTTTGGCAAGCACACCACGCATCAGACAACAGCAAAAAACGTTGCCATCAGGATTTGCCCAACGCACTCAACAGCAACTCAATCTGGCGGTCGTGTTGAGTTGTCAGGCAACGCTCCCGAGGAAACCACTCTATAGCGTAATCAATGTCAGTAGTTTGTCTGACGTCACTCACCGCACTTGTCCGACCGCTTAAATCTGTTGACGGACTTCGGAGAAACCGAGGCTTTACTTCTTAGATTAGTTATGTCGGTTTTAGTGGGTCTGATCAATATCATCTGGATATTACCCTGAGAGCTGCCTTCTATGACAGCAAAGTTAGTTAGCCGTCACGGTAACAACTAGGAAGCTTTACAGTGGAGGTTAGATTATTGTTTTTGATTAAACCACATGTTTTCCTTGGGTACAGATAACGTGCCTGATTTTTCAGTCGAAAATCATTAAGCGGTTAATTTTAAATAAAAAAATAGAGCAAGTTCAAATTCAGTTTTTTGTACTTTTGTAGGCTTCCACTGTCATGGATCATGGGAAGAAGATGGTAAAAGTTATCTCGTTACCGGTTTAAGGAATACCGGATACAAGTATTGTTTCGTAAGTAGGAGTTATATACGAAGAGTCTAGTGGAAAATTCATATTCTCCAAAGTATAACTAGGATATAGGGTTCAGCTTGTTCACTGATGACTTCATCCAATTGAATTTATCATTATCAAAAGACGAAAATGAACGTGCCGTACTCTTTACCTAAGTAATACTTTGTAGAATGTGAGTTTTGCTACAAGATCATTTGTTACTCGACCCCACTAATAGAACTAAGAATTAAGTTCAAAAGTACATCTTCATTTGAAAAATGTATTTTTTAAAACACTAATTAATGTAAAATTAAGTGTATTTTTCTGACATTAAAAATATTGTGCTTAATAATAATTTGACTAAATTGCTTTTCTGAGAAACTGTATGAAACCCATATATGTTTTGTGATTATTAGGTGTACTGGACCAAAGATAAAGGTACGCACTTAGCAGGTGTTCACGATACTTGTCGGAGGAGCCTGGATCATGCTGTCACGGAACACGTCGCTTTCAACATATCATCCACTGGTAATAATATTAAGGGTCAATGTTAAAAAAGTGGTCAATTTGCTTCCCGACCGATTTTAAATATTATATATATTTAAAACTAAACTCTTAAACTACATACTTTTGTTACTTAGTTACTTATTAGTAACGACTTTACGGCTTTAAATAGTATTTAACTAGTATTAGTTTGTATTTATTTCTTATTGGGGCTTTGAAGTTTTGAAAAGACAGATCAGTAGTGCCATAAGATGTAGATAATTCAATGTTAGTAAGATTAGAGATGTAGTTCATTTCAATGTTAGTATAATAATTGCCAATTATTTTATTTTCATAGTACGTGCTAATTTAATTATTATTCTACTCGTTCCAAACTGATAACTTGAATTTGAACAAGCTGTCACAGGCTGCAAATTTAACAACTCGGAAATAACTGCGAAAAGTGTGACAAAAGTAACAACTTTTGAGTTAACACAATTTTATTACCTGATACAGGTTAAGTGATTTTAGCTTTGTCTTACATCAATCTCAGTCTTTTAGTAACAAAACAGCAAAGAATTTAATTCTTGCAAAATAGTAAAGTAAGCATAGAATCAAAATTCAGACTGATTGAATTAGCAGAACATACTTTTACTGTTGTTCTAGAATCTCTTAGATATGGATCATGGAAGTTGCAAACGTATCTAGAAACATGACAACTTTGCCAATAAGGTGCCCGTGTTTACCAAAAGGCCCGTGTTTACTAAGGTCCTTGTATCGGCAAAAACTTAACAAATGCATTTTCATGGCTTTAGTAAATTATCTTGCTTAATGAAGAGACCACTAACTTACAAACTACTAGTTGTCGTATCGAGTGACATTTTGTTATCCCGCGTCTACTTCCATCTCCTAAATATCATAAAACTTTCTAACGAACGTTTGCTGAACCGCCAACCCTGGTAAACATTTCCCTTTCCACAGGCGTGTGCGACAGCAACCTCATCAGCAGCAGCCAATCATCGACCCATCATCATCTGCTGTCATCGGTCGTCATTCCTCTTCTGATGACGACCCTCGTCTTCTGCCTGGCTATCAGGTGACAATTACAGTGAAAGGCCGATTTGGTTAATCAGTGCCTGCCTCTCGAAAACACAGAGAGAAGGTTGCACCAGAGGAGGACTTTCAATGTCATCTTTATCCGTAGTCCTTTATGAGTGTGTTGCAAGATACTTCTGCTAAAGGAAGCCTGGTCTTGTATGGGAAACTGCGGATGGAAGTGTTTGCTTTAACTTAAAGTTTTGTGGGATGTTTGAAGGTTTATATAACGAGGTTTTCAAGAGTATGAATGTGTGACTCTGAAATATCTAGCAGACAATGTCCTTACTTCCTAACAGAAATAAACTTCGAAAGCGTTAACTTTATTCGGATATTGATGGCAGGGAAGGGATATGAACTAAGCTGTAAATATGATTATAGCTAAAGATTAGTTTTAAAATATATTAAAATGAAAGTATCGTTTAGAAAGGAGTGAAATCAGTAAAATAACCGAAGAGCAAAGATGCTTTGCTTGAAAAAGATGAATTGGCTAAAAAAAGCTGTGATCAAATGGTCTTATGTAAACGGAATCCCATTATGTAATCGGCTTTTTTTAAAATTTCTTTAATATTATTCGGCCTGAAATACCACATCAAAATTAGCTTAGTTTTACGTACAAACTAAGCTAAGTTTTACGTAATATTTATCGTTTAACCAAGGCAAACACTTCCATCGCTCGATGAATGGTAAAATGTAACCCGACTGTGATCACTGACATTCGCAAAGGCAGAACTTTTTGTAAGGTGGAAATCGACAGATATGAAGGCTAAGTGAGTGACCAAGGAAGAAATCAAGTAAGAATGAAGGGGATTCAAAACACACCCGAAGTCTATAAAATTGTTACACATTGATGTAGGGCTGTTGTGTGGTTACCAGGAATAAATGTTTATTTATTGGATGTATATATGTAACGCGGGGTGAATATATTTTGTGGACCACCTTGATATGCAACGGCGGAAGCTGTTGTCTAAATGTAAATTTAATATGGAGATTAAAATAAAGTGTTGAAAAATTAGTATTTTTTTGTGGTTTTATTTTTTAGGTGAAAACGTAAAAACAAAATAAAACATCTAGATTTAGGTTGGGGCTGCTATTCTCTCTCTCTCTCTCTCTCTCTCTATCTCTATCAGACAATCACAATTTTCTACAAATTACTACGTTACGTTTATGTTATGACATGTAAGATCCTCAATATACATTTACACAGCATCACCATTTAATATTAATAAAACCCAAGAAATCCTCAAATAAAATTTTCTTAAACATCTTTTCTACTTGGCTCCCACTTACGGAGCTTGTCCGGGCTGTCATCTTAATCTTTGGAGCAAAGAAAGACTTATTATTTATACAGCTCCCAACATTACAGAGAAAAGCAGCATCATTTATAACTCTGGTTTTATGGGAATATCACGGTACAGAGAGTTGTCAGAAAAATCAAATTTCTCAATCACCAGGGCTGCTTTTGACATTAAAAATGAAGGATGGAAGGCTAAGATTGGCATAAAGAAGAAGGATGGATATTTTAAGCGCTTGTTTTAAGGGGGTGAGGTAAGTGAAAAATGTGTTTTTGCAGTCGCCGCCAAATCGGGAAATATTGAAAAATTGCCTGGTTAGATATGGTTCGCTTTTTGGTTTCTGGCAGTTGTAATATGTAACTTTGTTCGAGAAGGATTGTAATTTTGGAAACTTTTATCCCATTTAACAAATAAAATACATTGTGTTACTTTAAAAGAAATATTAAGTTAAAAAATCCAGGCCTACATATTAAATAAACTTTTTATATGAGGTTACACTTAATGAGTGCCATAAGTGTTTTTAATATGTAACCTTCTTTACTAGGATCATCTCACTGATCATTGAGGCAAAACTTTCCTACTTCACTAAACTTCAATCCGTATGCTACATTTTTAATTAAAAATAAAACAGTAGTCACTTTAAAAACAATCTTGTTACCTTGAAAAATAAAATAAAGTAACTAATTGCTTTGATTGTTAGTATGAAGAGATAAAATATAAGTGGAACGTCACTTGTGCATCAAAATTAAAATTCATAAAAAAAGGTAAAAAATACATAGTGATGTGAAGCTTCGTTCACTATTCGTATACTAGTTTTTATCGTGGAAATATGAAAGGAACTGACAAAGCAGTCATCTGATGCTTTAATCAATCCTTAAAATTTGGAGGAAAAATTCCCAACTCTTTATACTTTTATTATAACAGATTTCTGCAAGATTTACACATGCAAACAGTTCTTTTCTATTCACTATAAAGTTAACAACACATTACAAAACTCGAACACACCGGCAAATCATCAGCGTCCTCTATTTGACCTTGAAGAAGTGATTCCAAAAGCGAAAAATCGAAAGACACTCGCCTTATTCGACATCACCCTCGCTTGACTGATTCCTGAACGAATTTTTAGGGCCCCGCTCTTTCTCTTGCCGTTCTAAAGGAACGTGACATTTTCCATCATGTTCGAAAAGGGGGGGGGGGAGGGTTAAGAAAAGTGCCCAAGAAAAATAGAAGATGTTCGATTAAAGCTTGTATTAGTGTAAGCATCAGGTATTGCAGAGAGGAAAGAAGAAGGTTATGAAAATGTCTATGATGCGTGTTTTGTTGTTTTTGATATTTTGTTGAGACGGGCATATTTTAGGAATTTGCGTTTTCTCATTTTTGTTTATCATTTGTTTCTGTTCTTTGTTTTCTGCATGGGAAGTTATGCATTGTTAAAATTTATCTTACTCGAAAATTGGTAATTTCTTTTGCAATTTGGACATTTATTTCGCGAATTAAAAGTATAGCGTGTGCTCTTTATTGGGAAGCAGTGTTTCAAAAGATTTTTTTAGTAATTTCTCCCTAAAAAAAAAAAAAAAAAAAGTGTATTTCAAACTTTTACAAAAAAACAACATGAATTAGGAAGATAGTATGGTATGGTATGGTAGGTTCTTACATATTCCTTCTTGTGCGCTTGTTCAGAGAACCGCTTATAAGCTTTCGTCAAGTTGCATAAACACAGAAAGAGTGTTTACAAGCACAAGAGACACACAAAAAAAATCCACAAACACATAGAAAAATAACAACAATTATTGATGGTCACAATCATCCATGCCTGACCAGGATTCGAACCCGACCCCAGCAGCTCCAAAGACTAGCATCCTAACTATTGCGCCACCGGGGTGTCATTAGGAAGATTACAACCATTGGTAATTTTTCATTTAACGTTATATGTAGTAGAAAGAGGAAGTATATATGTAGAAAACTAGTTTGTTTATAGGTTGCAACGAAAAACGAATAAAAGGCTAGTTTACCATGGAATTTATTTAAAAGCAGCCGTTAACACTGATAACTTTATAATTAGAAGAGTGTAGGCCAAGAGTCCAAACACTTTGTATTTAATAAACAAAAAAGTGTCTAAATCTTTATTTCTCCGATTTTGGAAAAGTGATGGTAATGTGAAAACCCCTTAAAATGACAAAAATCAATGGGAAAAAGTAAACGCATCATGTTATTGTGTATTTAACTACACTGCTCAAAACAATTAGGGGAGCACTTTTTAATTCCAACTTTAACTTCACTCCCAACTTTTTAATTTTTATCCTATAAATCTGAAATTTGTTAAATAGGTTCACTATGCATTCGAAATGAAATAGTAAATAACAGGAGAAAAAATCTTAATAGTTGAAATATATTTTTAAACATCTAAAAAATGCAAGCATGAAAAATTACTGTAAGGTAAGGGTCAATTTATTTTCTAAAACTGTTTTAAAGTGAAATTTATTTTACCATATTTTTCTTATTTTCATTAATATAAAAAAATATATTAAATTCTTCAAAATACGTTATTCTTCCATATAATGATGTATCTAACGATACATAAGTTGCGAGTTTAACTTAGTCAGAAAAAAATCACAAGCTGATGATTCCCAAAGGAATCATTGGGAGCGAAAGGGTTTTAAACATGTGCTCCCCTAATTGTTTTGAGCAGTGTATAAGCATTGCAAGTTGTTCCTTATATCCATTAACGTCTTAACATAACATAACATAACATAACTTGGAATGCGCCCTCTAGAATGGAGGAGCATAGGCTTTATAGCCCGTTATTACCGTCTTAGTCTCGCATATTATCCTATATTCCCTGGCTATATAATAGTTTTAATAATATACTGCGCGCGTTTCACTATTAAAAGAGCCCATGGCTTCCGCCCGATGTGTTTTCATGTAATCTTAAATTGTAACACGTAAAATTAGTATGACATGTACACATATATGTACAATGGATGCATTGGTATGGATGAAGTCACTATAGATGTTTCCGCATCTAATAACCTACATTTTTCAACTACCCGCACTGCTAAAACGGATTTTGAGACTTAAATTAAGAAAAAATAGGATTGTTATTGATTAAAATCCTACAATACCTTCCCAATTTACTCCTATTACTAACCTAGTGAAGCAAATTTCTCTAACTTTATGAAGTTCGATTAAATATACCACAAAATTACCTTCACGAAACATTACAAGACGTCGATTGTTTTTTAAAAAATAAATTAAAGTGACTCACAAATACGCCCCCTACTAAAGTTTTAAACCAAATTTAAGTGGGATTAACTATTTGGTTATTAATTTTGAAGATGACACATGAACCTATATGCGAAAGTGCGTGTATTACTACTTTTATGTAAATGTCTTTTTATTTATTTCTATTTTATAATACGAAACAGAAAATTCCTAATTTGCCAGTAATACACTAAAATAAATAACAAATTATCTTAAAAATAACTATAGATAACTCTTAGTGGAAAAGTGATGCAAAGCCTAAACGAAATTTTCAGTGAAATCAACTTGAACTTTTCATTTTATCAATGGCAATTCAATCGATTAAGAGTGACGGAAGATCTTTTTTTAAAAGCAGTTGCTTTAAACACTATTTTAATTACAGTTTAATAAACACATATTGAAATTTTGCATATGCTGGTAACTGTGACTAATTTTTTTTCAATCTTTACTGCCTTTCTTTCTAATACATTCGTAATTTATTACCACATTCAAGTAAACAGACCATGCCAGAGTAGGCACCCAAATCAACAATGAATGATGAATTCTGAAATGTGTTGTAGCTGGTTTGAAATAGTCATTATTTTTAAAAAGAAGACAGATTTCCTCACAATCCTTGATTAATTTAAATGTCTCCCTAGCTATTCACCAGGATATGTTATGATGACAAAAAGATAAAAGGAATTCAGAATGATTTATGAGCACATTTTTAGATGGTAGGAAAACATAATTAATTTTAAAACATAATTTTATAATCAGTTGCTGTCAAAAGTTAGATTTATTTTTTTTGGAAAAATAGAAATGCCAATTTTTAGACAAATGTGCAAGATACATTAAAATATTTTGGTTTCTTTAAAATTATTTATATAAGTTATAACAAAAGATCGTAAACTAACCCTGATTTCCTACAGTTCATTTTATGACAAAAGTTGTTAGATAACCCTTAAAATTTGACATGTTTACATTAAATTTTGCTAAATAGTATAAAAATATGCTATCAATTTAGTGTTTAAAGGATTCTAGAAATGAAAAATGATTAATCCGTCAACGTTTTCGTGGAAATAGCAACTGTATATTTAGATTTTTTAGAAATAGACCTACATTTAAGTTTTCGTGAATTAAAATATTACTTCAACATTCTCAAAAATATATTATTCAATCAAAAGGATTAAACATTTTTATAATAAATAATTATGTATTACATAAATGCTAACAGTTCTTAAAGATATCAATTTTGTCCACCATTACATCAATAATACCTGTCCCATTCTTCTACAATCGAAAATTCTTTAATCTTAATTTTTCAATTTCAATCAACAGAAAAGAAAATTGAGTGAAAGAAAAAAATATAAAATCGAAAACACCGTAAAAGCAAAACAAATTTCCAATTATCTTCTATGGAATTTTAATCCACACCACCTATCATCTTATCATAACCCGATAGCACAAAATAACAGCACATAATTACCAAAACAGGTTTACAAGCAATTTCCATAATTTTAAACAATCAAAACAACATTTAAACATTCTTTATTATTTATTAAAAAAGTGTTAACATTGTTATAATGAATTATTATGCATAACAATGCTTACATTTCTCAAATATATCGATTTAGTTCACTATTTCACCAATAATACCTGTCTCATCCTTCTGCAATCGAAAATTCTTTTATCTTAACTTTTCAATTTCAATCAACACAAAAGCAATTTGAGTGAAAGAAAAAAAAATGGAGGCGAAAGCACTGTAAAAGCAAAACAAATGTCCTATTATCTTCTATGGAATTTCAATCCACTCCACCCATTATCTTATCATAACCCGATAGCACAAAATAACAGCACATAATTACCAGAACAGGTTTACAAGAAATTTTCATAATTTTAAATAATCAAAACAACATTTAAACATTCTTTATTATTTATTAAAAAAGTTTTAACATTGTTATAATGAATAATTAAGCATAACAATGCTTGCATTTCTCAAAGATATCGATTTAGTTCACTATTTCACCAAAAATTCCTGTCTCATCCTTCAACAATCGAAAATTCTTTTATCTTAACTTTTCAATTTCAATCAACACAAAAGCAATTTGAATGAAAAAACGGAAGCGAAAACTCTTCTATGGAATTTTAATCCACTCCACCCCTCATCTTATCATAACGATAGCACAAAATAACAGCATATAATAATCAAAACAGGTTTACAACCACTTTTCATAACTTTAAATAATCAAAACAATATTTAAATATTCTTTATATTTCATTCATTAAAAAAATTTAAACATTATAACAATTCATAATTAAGCATAAAAAAATGCTTGCATTTAAAAAAAAATATCAATTTCGTTCACTATTACACCCATACCGTCTTATAATTTTGCAATTGAAAATTCTTTTGTCTTAATTTTTCAATTTCAATCAACACAAAAGCAAATTGAGTGAAAGAAAAAAAAGGAACCGAAAACACTGTAAAAGCAACACAAATGTCCTATTATCTTCTATGGAATTTTAATCCACTCCACCCATCATCTTATCATAACGATTGCACAAAATAACAACACATAATTATCAGAACAGGTTTACAAGCAATTTTCGTAATTTTTAATAATCAAAACTATATTTAAACATTCTTTATTCCACATTATTCATTTAAAAGGTTTAAAAAATTATTAAAATGAATAATTAAGCATAACAATGCTTACATATTTCTCAAAGATATCGATTTAGTTCACTTTTACAACAATAATACCTGTCTCATCCTTCTGCAATCGAAAATTCTTTTATCTTAACTTTTCAATTTCAATCAACACAAAAGCAATTTGAGTGAAAGAAAAAAAAATGGAGGCGAAAACACTGTAAAGGCAAAACAAATTTCCTATTATCTTCTATGGAATTTTAATCCACTCCACCCCTCATCTTATCATAACGATAGCACAAAATAACAGCCCTGGAGTTCTCGTTTGATCTGTCATTTTCTTTTCGAGGTTCGAAAATTCTCTCGCGTGGAACATGAAAAAACTAAAAAAAGGATTTGGCATATCGCCTTAGTCGGTTTTTAAGAGTTCTAACTTACTTATGAGTTGGTTTATGTAAAATGGTTTTAAGAAATAATAATGTTTTAGTTCGATGGATTTCAAATTTCTTTGCAAACAGTAAATCGTCACTTCCCACGTATGCTATCTCATTGTTGTGCAAAGGGAGATATCACATGTGGGGACTTAAGTGACGAAATACTAAAAAATTGTAGATGGGTTACAATTAACATATGACTTTGAATAGCCATTCAGTAGAGTTAAAATTTTAGTCGCTTAATTTATGTTAAACTGAGCGAATATTATTGAAACGTGACTCAAAACACAACTTCTTTAACCGAAATATGACGCTATATTTGGTTTCCTTGAAGCTTCACTTCTTACCAACCTTAATATTTAAAATTATAATTTTAATCAACTAATTGAAAAATTTTTACTTAGGAGTTTGAAAATTATGAATAAGACAGAAAACTTATATCAAAACTTTAAAAATAACTTTTGCGAAGCTTGTCAAGAACACTGCATCTGATTGATAGCCCTGTGATAGGAATTTTTTGAAAAAAAAAGCAAAAAAAAAAAAAAAAAAAAAAAAAAAATCAGGGAAAAAAGCCTATGCTTCTCCCTACTAGAGGGCGTATTGAAAGTTATGTTAATTAAATAAAAAATAAAAAATATATTTTTAGTGTCAAAATTATTTTTTAAATGATTTGGAAAAATTCAGTACTTATTTTAGTTAGAGAAGTATGTCAGTTATGAAGCTAATAGCACTAAGAAAATAATGTTTAGGTTGAATAGTTTTGAAAAACTTCTGTTGTGTAGAAATGTATTGAAAGTAGATTAAATAATTCTTAAATTATATTGCGTAAAAAATTAATGTTACTTATTGGATTAACGGTCACACAAGATCTACCCATTCTGCAAAAATCTGATTAATACAAGCAATGTCATTGATAAGCTGTTTTACTGCGATTTGTTTTAATTTTGAATATTCTACTTTTTCTCACTTAATTATGAACAAATAAATATTTTTTTAATCAAAACTAAAGTTAAGAATCTGTCAAACTAACGCTGGGCTCACCCACTGGAAGTGCAGGAAAGAATCGATTCTGAGAAGACCTAATTTTCATTTGAGGCACAATTCGTTTCATCGTATCACAGAATGAGTTTCAGCTGGGAAAAAAGAGAAAAAGCCGCTCTAATGGCATGCCATTATTTAGTTTTTTCAGTGATGCTGCGATTCGCAGAGAGTGCTTATTAAATTAATGTAATTTTCCGCTACATCAGTCCGTTTTGCAGTGCTTACTTTTCCGCGAATCTCCGAAGCGTGAAAGTAGTCGCCGAGAAATGAAGAGAAGATCGGTTTTGGGGGAAAAGTACTCGCGACCGAGTGGAAAGATCGATTTTTTTCTTTATGTGGCGATGTTGATAATCGATTTTTTTTCTTTCTTCGATTCGATTTTTTTTTTGTGTGTGGACGGTGATTTGTATTGAAAGGTAATGTCGGCAATTAGCGCTTTATTAAAACCCGATTTGGGATGATTTTTATTTTTATAAAATTGCCAGGCTTAACTGCTCACGTTGATTGGGATTAAAACTTTTCAGGCAATTTAGGAAGTGGGAAGAAACTATAGGAGTTAATGTGTTGAGATAATAACCCAAGAGGTCTAAAAAACTTATGGTCATTAAAAGTATAGTTATAAAACATTTAATTGGTAACCTGATAAAATACTAACTTAAGTGTTATGCATGTGAAGATTTATGAAAAAAAAAATGAATTTTTGAATTTGAATTTTTTGCTACATTTTGATGTTAAATGCTATTAAATGTACGCATATCATAGAAAATGGAAATACCTGCTCACATTTGATGGACTGCCTATAGCTTGCTATTGAAATAAGAAAATGAAAAAATTTAAAAAAGTTTTAAATGAATTTTAAATGTTTTTAATAATACAATTGTCAATTTTACCATACTTTAAACTTTTTTAAAAGTTTTTACAAGAAAACTAAATAAGTGTCCTGTGGGGAGTTTTTTGTATAGGAACGTTTTCCAATGAGTCGTCAATCTAATTTCTTTGCTTTTCTTCCATTTGCTTAGACGAACAACGTTAACAAAAGGGACTCTTCAAACTATTTTGTGCTAGGTGAAATATACAATTCAATTATACTAAATAAATGAACAATATTTCTTTCATAAAACCTACTCATTATTCTAATAACAAGAAAACACAATAAATAACTGCTATCACCTTGTCAGGTGCTTGTAATGAAGTTAAACTCTAATTCTATACTTTAATAAAGAAATGGGCTGGGTCAAGTCAGTGCAACAAAAACATAGGACCTTTTTCTTTAAAGATATATAATTAAAAACAACTTATTTGCAGTCCGTGCATTCCTTATCTTCCATTTTACGAGTGACAAATAAGGCCGACGATAGCGAACGCGTGGTCCGGCGTCTGATAACGCCGACCCTTTGACCATGGCAACGCCCGATAACAGCGAAAGACGGTGACATTGATGAACTGTGCGAACGTCGCAGCACGCGACGCGTCTAACTATCTCAATTTCCGATCACGTTGCATGGGATTAATTTCGTGGGTCAGGGAAACATACACTCTTAAAACAAACGAGTGAAATCCACTCCAGTAAGAGAAGTGCGTTTTCGACAATGGAAAGGAGTGAATATTAAATCAGACTGAGTTAAAATCGCTCGTTTAGAGTGATCCTGTCGGAGGTTTAACACACAAAGGATCGATTCCAAGAGGAGAAGTGCTTTTTCCAGACTGGAGGAGTGAAAATTACTGAGACTGAGTTAAAATCGCTCGTTCGTTTTAAGAGTGTAGTGAGGGAATTCTGTCGGGAAGCAGGATATTTCTCTTATTTTTCCCACTGAAAATCTTTTTGTTTTGTAAAGTTACTGAAATGTACCGTAAAATTATGTTTAAATTTGACAACATACACATTTCCAATTAAAACAGGAAATAATAACCACCATGGATGAATCGTGCTCCTGTTGAGATTAGATTATTTCTGTTTTGTTTAAAAAAATAACGATTCAATAAAATTTAACAAAGTTGAGGATTTTAAAATATGTTGCAGTAGAAGAAGAAAAAAATATTAATGTGATGAAGCAGTCTGCATATTTGAATAGTACAGGGACGGAACCCTTTGATTTTGTCCCCCGTAATTGTGTCTGCTTTGGTTTACATTGGCGACAGGAAACCTGTTTCTTTCTTTCTTCTTCGCTTGGTCCAAGCGTCGGAATCGTGCATCGCCTGAATCTCGGTAAAAAAAAATACTTGCTTTGTAAAGTTACTGAAATATGTACCTTAAAATTCCGTTTAAATTTGTCGATAGACATATTTCCACTTAAAACAGACAAAAATAGATACCACTGAATGATCTTGCACCTGTTGAGATTAGATTATTTCTGTTTTGTTTATAAAAATAGCGAGTTAATAAAAAATTACAAAGTTGAGGATTTTAAAATGTGTTGCAGTAGAAGAAGAAAAAATATTAATGTGATGAAGCAGTCTGCATATTTGAATAGTACAGGGGAAGAACCCTTTGATTTTGTCCCCCGTAATTGTGTCTGCTTTGGTTTACATTGGCGACATGAAACCGGTTTCTACCTTTCGTCTTCGTTTGGTCCAAGCGTCGGAATCGTGCATTGCGTGAATCTCGGTCAAAAAAGTCTTGAAACTGGTTTCTCTACACCAGTTTAAGCGATTACTCTCTATCATCGCCAAAGAGGCCTGATGAGGGAAGTTTTCTACGAAATTAAGAGGTTTTTCCCTGTACTCTTAATTAAAAAAAACTTATTTTGGAGTTTTTACTCGTAAGTGACATTTTAGGTAACTCAAAGAATCACTCATAAAATTTTATTTTCCAAAAATTTTTTTGAGCAGGGTAAAAACGTAGCTTCGATAGTTTTTCTCGACATTTTTTTCGAATGTGAAACATTTAATCCTAGAAACCTCTCTGATTTCCCTTGTACACTTTTAAAACACAAAAAAAGGTATAAACTAAGGCTTTCTAAAATTCGTTGCCAAACATGGAACCCAATAAAGTTCAAGAGCAAAGCATTTTATAGATTTCGAACTCAAACAATCGAAACCGATTTCTAATTTCGCATCAACCAAATACATTTCTCCACACAAATTTAGTAAACGAGCAGACCATCTGCGTACAAATGCATGGGCACAACTGGAGCGATTGCATCGGAACCATTTAGAGGGTGATGCAGTGATGCCAAAGAAATAACATTCATTTGTGTTTACTTGTGTAAACTGTATTAAAAATCAATTGTTATTTGTTTGATATTAAAAGAGTTTTTAAGCGAGTGGGCCCGGGCTCGAATCCCGTGTAAAGCATGGCTATTTGTGTTGTCCTGAGTACAAGCGGAGAACGTGCTTATTAAATCTGAGGGTTTGAAAGTCCTGTGGTAGATCATAGCGCAGTTTATCATGGGCGAGGGTCGTCTGGAGCAAATTGCCCCTCTCCTCCAGCGACATGCCTAAATTAAGGAGGTGGCGCCATCTCGGAGTAGAAGTCAGACATCCACCCTCTCATGGGTACTCAAAGCCTTGTGCCAACGGATGCTACTGCAACCCTTCTGCATTCCAGGCACACGACAACACTAACATTATAATAGTTTTTTTTTGTTTATTACTTATCATTTCATTTCATGTTTCTCAAAATTTTTGAAACTTACTATTTGTATTATTTGAAACGCAAAAATTATTACACTGCTTCGACATTTTAAAAGTTTTAGTTGTCATAAGCTTTCGTTTGTACTCTTTAGTTTTGCTCCAATCAAACAAGCGTATGATAGATTTATAAATTTACAAAAATATTAATCTGTTATTACACGCATGACAAAGAATAAATTGAAATTTTAAATGCATTAATTAATATAATATTTCTTTAGTTATTGGTGTTTGAAGAATTAATCATAACTTTAAAGTTTAAAATGTATAGTAAAATTAAGCAATTCATAATTTATGTTATATGTTGGAAAATATGATAGAGACCATAATATACATGTTTGCATAAATCAGATGAGTAAGTATTCCTTGCAGCATTTTATATAATATTTTGTTTATATAGAATTATATTTCAGAGTAATGAGGTTATTTCTCTTTGGAGGGAAAATTCACTAATAAAGAGTTGTCAATACACCTAGAAATGTATTTCTAATGAACATATTTTGAGGACCATGATATATTTTTTGTTAAGGTCTTTCTCTACAGGTGAAAATCAGTAATCTTTTCATGATTCTTTCAGTTGCTATACAAAACTAATGCTAGATGCTTGGAGATGTGACAATAGACTATTATATACGTATTTGCATAAATCATCAGATGAGTAAACCTTCTGTAGCCTTCTATATATTTTTTATATAGAATTATATTTCAGAGTATTAAGGCTATTTTCTTTTGATGGAAAATTTTTAATAGAAGACACAATACAAATGAATCGGTGAGTGCAGAAACCACTTCAGTCAAAAAAATCCGAAAACTCGTTTTCTATGAAAATAAGCGTAGAAAGGAAAGATGCGTGTTGGGTGCAAAAACTACGTTAGTCTGTTGAGCAGTTCCGTAAATACAGGACGTTTGTTTCGAGTGTTGTGTGCAGAAATAGCGGAGGAGTTATTACGTTTTTTCTCCCTCCTGAAAAATTTTAAATTTGTGACTGACGTTGTTTCTGCACTCACCGATTCAAATATTTCTGAAGCAAAAAATTAGCATTATAAAAAAAAAAGGAAATTTAATTCTAA
Organism: Hylyphantes graminicola; assembly: GCA_023701765.1. Taxonomy (NCBI): domain Eukaryota; kingdom Metazoa; phylum Arthropoda; class Arachnida; order Araneae; family Linyphiidae; genus Hylyphantes; species Hylyphantes graminicola. Next base: position 56,431,963 of record CM043114.1, on the reverse strand, counting down.
TGACCATATTTTGAGGCCCGTGACGATTTTAATCACTGGTGAAAATCAGTAATCTTTCCTTGATTTTTTCAGTAACATTCTACACAAAACTAAATGCAATTATTGACTAAAAATAACACTAACATCGATAGATGGTTCAAACAAAAACATCCGCGTCTCTCATAGCGGTCCGGAATTCTGTCCGCTCAGATATGGCCCAAAGGCGAGTTCTTTCCTGCAACAAAATACATTACCGGCGTCGCAGTAAAACTTTGGCAGAAAAGATTTCCCTGAGATAGCCGCTGACTCAACGGAATTTATTGTCGTATAAAGCGCCTCCGGTTATATGGACATTGTAACGGCTTCTACGGGGGTTGCTTTATTTTTTGTATTTAGGGGAATAAAATGCCCGGGCGATTTCGGGCGGAATAAAATTTAGTTCGGGCGTGTTATTGTTATTAAGAGAAGAACAAAGAATGTAATCGGGTTATGGTATAGGAGAGCTAGGCTAGATGAAATATGATTTTATTCAATTATGTAATGGTATCGTATGTTTAGCTTTTTTTCCTTTGTTTAAGGTTTTTTTTTATGTGAAGGTATTAGTAATTAGCAAGGTAAAAAGTTGTACGAAAGCAGGAATTGGAATGTGGTTAATAAAAAAGGTACAAAATATTTAACTATATACAATTGTAAAGCAATACTTTATTAAGTAAATAATAATTGTAATACTCTAAAATTGTTTTTAGATTTTTTAATTGACACATTTATTTGTTATGTTTTTTTGTTATTATAATATTTTTTATACCATACATTTAATTTCGAAAAACTAAATTCACTCTACCAACAACATTAAAAATTGCCGAAATATTTTAAGAACAATAAAATGTTGATTGGATATAAAAATCTTCTTTAAAGTACATCTGTTACAGTGTATGAATTAATAATTTATTTAGTAAAGCAATTTTAATCATTTCCATGAGAGTGCCTGACCTAGGCTCAAAACACCTTTTCTCTCATTAAAGTTTTGGTCTTTGGAAAGAATTTTAAAAAGTATGCCCCATTTCAACTGTACTTCTCGAGTTGCAAAAAAAAGTAGCACCACTAAAAATATATATAATATAAAATGCGCAGAGTATATTGGCGTTTTGTTATTAATAATCTGCTAAAATTGTTTGTATTGATAGTTTGTATATTGGACCCATTTATAAATGTATTGCTATTTTCATATTTCTATTCATTTAAAAGCCTTAAAGTAATTAAGAGCCACCCCGGTGGCTCAATCGTTAGGACTCTAGCCTTTGGAGCTGCTTGGGTCGTTTTCGAATCCCGGTCAGGCATGGATGTTCGTGACAGTCAATAAATGTTGTTATTTGTCTATGTGTTATTCATTTCTTTGTGACTGTAAAAATTCTTTCTGTGTCTGTCCCACTTGACGAAAGCTTATAAGCGGTTCTCTGAACAAGCACGCAAGCTGCAATATAAATGCCATACCATATCATAATTAAGAGAACTCATGAAGTAAAAACTTAGATTTTTGGTAAAAATAGTTTATTTCTTGGTATTGGCTATTTGAGCCTATATTCTACGTTGTTTCTTCAGGAATCTTTTCATGCATCAAGAGCAAAGTTAAACATATTTTCTGAATACCTTGAAGTAATTTTTTTGCAGTAATTTAACTGCAAAACATTCAAAACCTCAACTCAAACTATTGCTCACAAACTTTCAACTATTTCAAACGCGCACATAATCCCAGCACCACATTCTATACCGCCACATTATTCACATTTTAGCCAGACCGAGCTAAGAAAACAAGGTTCGCACAACGTGGGATTAAACGATCGTAACACTGTCCGAACTGTCTCTTTCCGCGACAATATAAGGCACTGTAAATCTTCCATAAATGCGGAGAAAATTCTCTTTTTAGGAGTTGGGCGAATGCCGGGGTGCTATGATTAAAATAAATAATTACGAGGTAGTGTCTGTAACGAAAAGTTTGTTTTGGGTTGTATTAAAGGGGTGCATTTTTTTTCTGAAAAATAGATTTTGCTAAAATATTAACAACACTAACTTATAGGAAGTTAATTGATACTAAAATTGGTATAAGTATGGACTCAATTGGCTTGGGGGTTTCAGGTAATGAATTTCTTTCCACCTCTCTTTTGAGCACTTCCTTCATTCAAGGGTGACGGTACGTTGCTTTCTCCTACGTGAGATTAGGTTAGGTTAGGTTAGGTTTGAATTATCATCGCACTAGAGCTACGCGAGGGCTATTGGCGACGAGCGTCGTATTTTAGAATCACAGTCTGGTGACGAGCCGACACCTGAATAGGCAATCAACGCAACCGTTAAGTGCGACATCGTACGCAGCGTTAGGACTTTGAAGGATATTTAACGTGCACTCCCTTACACAGGGTATTATTCGTCGGACATTTTTGGCTGCACGGGCCGTTTATAGGTCGGCAGCTATTTTTGCGATGCCCGGACCCGAACCTTGGACCTTCCGCATGCTAAGCGAGTGCTTAACCGACTGGGCTCCTCAGCCCTCCCACGTGAGAGTGATGTACCAATTGATGACGATGATGTCGTGTCCATGGATAAATATTATATGGGACCAAAGGTTTCATGGACTGCTTCCGCGATCAGTAGACAGTGGTCCTCATAAAGGTCTTCGTAGGGCGAGTTATTGATTTGCAGAAATTTTGCCAGGTATGCTGGACAAGAGAAAAGATGTTTTGGATCTGGTTCACAGTCGCCGGGGCAGTTTCTGAAGTTGGAGTATTTTCTACTACCATCTTTTTGGATTTCCATCCTTTTGAAGTGGCCTGTCCTCATTCTAGTTAGGGTGGTCGCATTTACATAATTGGTGTTTAATTCGCAGATTTGGTGTTTAATTTTAACACTTCTGCAGTTGAATTTTGCTTTGGCCACGGAAATGATGTCATTAAGAATGATGATTTGGGGAAGAGCGTCATTGCTGAGTTTTCTTGCTTCTTTTTCAAGAGTATCAGCAGAGATGTACCAATTGATGCTATAGAAATAATTTGTTTTCGTGATTTATGCAGTCACTCTATAGCTGATACATGTTCATTGCAAAAATTGTCCACATAGACACAATTACCTCCCCCCCCCCCAAAAAAAAACAAGAAAAAGGGAAATATACTGCTTTTTACTTTTGAATCAGTTCAGATATAGAGGACAATTATCTGAATTGAAGCTAGGGAAAACCTCATTCATATATTTGGGATTTGTATTTTGGAAACTGTAAAACTGATCTGATTTAGATATTTTTATTCAAACTTTATCTTAAGAGTTATGCTTACAAAATATCAGGAGCTATCGACAATAAAACGTAAAGATTTTATATTATTTAGGTTTCAAATTCCCTTTATTGTGCATATTTTTTTTAATTTATATGTAACAAAATAGATTATTTCCAAAATGGAAAAACCTATTTATTTATAAAGATATATTGGTAAATTTAAATCACACATTAAGAAAGGAAAGTTAGAAACTTAGTTTTGGGCGCAAATCAAAATAATTTGATTTATGACATTCCTTAATTATACATTCCTAAATTCTTAAGTCCAGCATTTCCTTTACTACATTTCAATATGTAACGGAATATCTCTGAGGGTATTAATATTATCATCATTAATTTTACTTTTCTAAATAAAAAAAATTAATAAGTGATATAGAAATGTTTATTCCCAAAAGGGTTTTTCTTTTATTAAGATTTTTATGTTCTTTAGCTAAGCTTTTATAATGTAGTTAAAGCTAAATTAATTGGCTTAACTTTTGATTACTTTTCTATAAGATTTTCATAATTCATTTTCTTAAGAATATGCTTCATGTGAAATTTAATTTTGAACCGATTATGATACGATCGTTTATATCGAACCTTACCATTTGTACACCGCTTCCTCATTCTAGGATTTTGGTGTAGAAAATTGCACTGTAACAATGCTCTTTATATACCTATAGCATAATGATTTTTTCTCCTTAGTGGGGCTGCAACATTGGCGTCAAGCCTTTGCAGACTCGGCACATTCGCCAGAGCTGAGAGCCTTTTTTTTTTGGGGGGAGGGGACAATCTTGGCGATTCTCACTACCAATTTTGACGCACAGACTACAATGAATCTGTGCTCTCTGTGGATGTTAAAGTATGCCTAGATTAGTTTTGCCGAAAAAACCTAAGCCAATTGGGCACTCCAAGGATTTTTTACATGCTACATAATCATATGACATGCGTGCCCAGAACTTTCCCATCCAGAAAATCCGACGATTAAACCGGGGCTCGAACACGCGATCTTGGGCTAACGACGTGGAATCGTTTAACGTCTCAGCCACTGGGCCGCTTCATAATGTATATATTAAGTTAGTAATATATAGTGGTTAATGGGATATATAATGCTTTTCGACATCGTTTTACCTCTTTTTCAGTGTTGTATAATAAAAAAAAATGATCATGTAAGACACCTTTTCTCATTCATATGTTTTGCTTGAGTATGGGGTTTCTGTTTTTCAGCAAACTTATTCAACATCTTTAGTTTTTTTGAAACAAAAATCCAATTAATCAATGGATTTTTTTTTGAAAAAAATAATGATAAATTAGTTTTTAATCCAATGGCCTGCGTCTCCAGGACATGATAGATTAATTGGATAAATAATTGGACTCCAAGATCAGGTCCTAGAGGGTAACCCAAACCCAGAACCCAATTTGGCTTCATTATTTTGTCTCCAGGCATTTTTTGAGAAAAGTCGGCTCGGGTTACCGCGTGGTACAGAAACAAAACAGAAAAAATAACAGTGACCCAAAAGAAAGGAAAAAAAGTAGTTACCAAAGGATGGGTAATTGATTTTAGACGAGTTAATAGGTCCCGGGATCGGATTTTTATCAGGAGTGAGATTGAAAAATTGATGAGAATGGTGGAGAAAAAGTGTATCTGATTTCAGGATTTGTTCGGGTTTCTTGTAGGATAATGACATTTAATTATAAAGCCCATGCGATTCGTTGTTTAACGGCAGGGATGGGTAATGTCTGGTGTAGAGTAAGGTTGATGTTAGAGATGGTCAGTATTCTTTGGGTTGTGAGACATGTTCTTTGGAAGGTAAGGCTTATAAATTAACCCTTTCAGTCCTAATGACAATTTGGCATCTTCATTTTAGAATTATTTTTTTCTGATCGTCCATAGCCATTTATGATATCAAAAAGCACATCATTCGATTCTTCAAACTTTTTTTTTACATTAGAACATATTTTATTATTAGATGTTAGCCCGATTATTATTATTATTATTATTTTGGAACTATGATAAGATACATGATGATTCCAAATGTCATCACTGGAACTGAAATGGTTAAGGATTGTGAGTCTATATACCAGAGGATGTCATAATTTAAATGTTAAAGACATGCAACTCTTGAAGCATACATGGTGCTGATTGAATTGCTATATCGTACAATTAGTATCGCCTGTAGATAAGATTTTAGAAACGGGGACATGGTGGTGCAAGGTACAAAAGGAATGTTCCTTGTCTTTGAGTGGCAACATGTAGGCAGAATAAAAATAAATTCTTTGTCGATTCTCGATTGGTGAATCCTGTTCACTAAGTAGAAAATAGAGCACAATTCAAAATACCGATCACGGAAGTTCTTAAATTAAAACTTCAATTAACTACGCCATTTGAAACATGTATATAATATTTGAATTCATGCTTAAAATTTTAGTTTAATTGTACAAAAGTTGTTTAATTCAAATAGTCAAAGTTTTATTTACCTACGTATAGTCTTTAACTGCTCTGGATCCAGTAATTGGATTCACAGGAATTATATTAAAAAAATTTAATTGGTTTTGAAACCTTTTATTACAAGTTAGTAGGTATTCGTCTAATCAACCTTTAATTAATATAATCAATACACTTAGTATATACACATAGCATAGTACACATATAGAATAAGTGTTTTTAATGCTTGAAAAGAAATTGAGACTGTTCAGCAGTTGCTATCGTAACACACTTCAGCGTAAATTTTTTTAAAAAACTGTAACACAAGCTACATATTTTCGCTGCTACTTTTTTTCCAGAAATTTATAATATTTCACCCAATTGAATGATTAGATAAATCCAAAATATTTCTCTGCGCATTTTTCTGTACTGACCGATTAATAAAAACAAATAATGTTTTTTTTTCCAAAGTATACTATTTCAAAAGTTTACCCTAAACAATTTTTGGTATTAACAGATTAGTAAGAGCACAACTATTTCTTACAAAATACTATTTTCTGCACGCAAAAAAATCGTCAAAGTAGTCTATTTTCAGTTTCGCTTCAAAAAACGTAAACAGGAAAGATTGGGCTATCCTTCTATCCAGAAAAGGATTCGATTAGCTTCCGTTCGAATGATCAGGAAGGACGGGTTGTGGGTGGGACCAACGACCTGAAATAAAAAAGCAAACCACCTAATAGTAGAAAGAAGCTTTTTGGAAGGTCTACCATGAGTTTCGGACTTGGCGAAATATACTATTTTCCTGGCGACTTTATCGTTGCGTTTGGCATGAGCACTCTTCTCAAAACGATAATTAAAACATTATTTAGATGTTTTACTCGGTAAAATAAATTAAAATTTATACACCTTATACTTACGCGTAGATACATATATAAATATACCTAAACAATTAAACTATGTTAGTGTTCCATGCAGAAACCTCGCCAAGTTCCTTTGCCAAATTCGAGTGACTTGGGTAAATAACTTAAGCCATGTTTTTCCCGTTTAGGTTTACCAATGCTTGGTTTATCCTTATCAGAAGCTTTTGGGTGGGACAGGTTACTAGGTGCGGATGTGAGTTGAGTTGTTGAGCTGCTGATGTGGAAAATCTGGATTTTCAGGACTGTCTTTATAGCATGGAAGGGGATTGCATGAGGATTTCCTTTTGTTTTGTTATTGGAATGTGACTTGATACTCACAATAGAGCTGTTTTCACATTGATTGAATCAATGTGGAATGCGAGAATGTAATAATTAATGGATATGTTATTAGTAACTATGAGGAAGTTTGGGTGGAATAACGTTGAAAGAGAAAGTTGGATTTCTGATGAAGTTTTGTTTATAAAAAGTTAAGCATAAGTTGGATTAATAAATTTATGCTTGTTTTATTTTAAACATAGCAAATCACTTTTTTGAAATCACACAAATGAAGAGTATACGGGAAGAACAACTTGATTTTGTAGAAGGCTTTCCTTAATAGACTCTTTGTGAATGATAGCGAAAAATCGCCTAAACTGGTGTAAAGAAACAGGTTTGGTTAAGGGACTAGCCTTTGTGTTTTTATTCGCGGCAACCCTGATTCTCGACAGAGATAAGTAGACACAAGTAACACGTTTGTACCGCAAATGAAGAGCAAAGGGAAAAACCAGTTTCCTACTGCCAATGTCCGCCAAGCAGACACCATAAGGTAAGACTCCTAAAAATCAAGTGGTTCTTCCCGTGTACTCTTCAAATCTTAATAAATTGCAAGTTCGGTAGTAATAACGTTGAAAGAGAAAGTTGGATTTCTAATAAAGTTTTGCTTAGAAAAAGTTAGTTATACATTGGATAAGTAAATTGATAATTTATATACAGTATATTTTAAAAAGTAGCAACGCAAATTTTTGAAATCAAACACAATCTTAAGAAAGTTTCAGTCTGGGAGTAGTAGAAAGAGGAAGTTGGTTTCTAATGAAGTCTTGTTTCAGAAACTTTATTATAAATTAGATAAACTATTCGATTCTTCGTTTAGTTTAAAACTAACAAAGCACTTTTTTTAAAAAGTCACACACAATCTTTAGAATTCAAAGTACTGTTTAACTTTGTCAAACTAAATCATGATCACAGAAGTCTTTAAGTATACAAAAAAACACACCTTCTAATGAATCTTTAATTAAGTATAAATTATGAAGGAAAGAGAATAGGAGTAAAAGCTTTTAATTGAACTTAATTATGAAAAAACATTTCCTTTTATAAATTGGTGCCGCTACAAAATTAACCTTTGGTTATCATACGATGTCATGACTCATACAATTTACTTTTTCTATGCAACAAAAAACACTTTTTTTAATAAAGATAAACTAATAACATTCTCCTTTAATTGTTGTGGTACAAGAATTGTAGCTATGCTACATTTGCTTTGACAATAGTTATATTTCATAATATTATTATTTGAAAGATAACAATGTGACTCTTCTATTTACAAATTATAATCAAATTGTTTTGATTAGTTAAATAATTACAGATCTATGCAGGTAATTATTATAGTAACTTTTTAGGTAGTTAAAAAATTGTCTACAAACCAGTAAAAAACTAACAATTACCTCATCAACATGCTAATATTTAAAAAAAAATATTTAGAAATATTTCTGAGAAATCGAATACGTTAAGTGCAAATCCTTCAATAAAAAAAAAGCTATATTTTTTACTTTCTAAAAAAAATTAAGTAAAAAATATTTATGATAAATGGTCACAACTGATAATTTTTTTATGTGAATTTTCAAAACTATTCTTAAATTTCCAGATTTTCAGCATTCTGTTACCAAACATATATTTCATTTCTATCACAGTTTTCCCATGACATATTCTGTAATTCAATTGGGAAAGCTTTTACCATAAGTGAAAACATGAACTACAAAAATCCTCAATTTTTGAATGAAAAAAAAAAGAATTCCTGATAAGAATTAATGCCTCTTTTCTTGGAATTATGCCAGGAGTGAGGCATATACAACATGGTTTTAGGGACTTTATTTTGGAAAATGATATTTTTAGAATTTTTTTGCTCTTCGTTAAAGATGGTGTGATCATTTTTTGGTGGAACCTCGGTAAAATAAAACTACGGCAATTGTGAAATATTTTATGCTTCTAAGCCTATTTTTCTAATAATCAAAGTTTTGGGTTGGTTTGGTTACGCTTTTGGGCGTCTATTTTTGGTTTCTTTGAAAGATTTAACAAAATTGCGTTCATAGTGAAACGACGAATAGCGACTATTCAATTTAATAATAAAATACGCTTCCGGCTGCCTACTTTTAGTTTCTTTTGGAGTTTAAAGAAAACTATGTTCAAAATGAAATGACGGATCCTACTACGCTATTAAATGTTCAATAGCAGAAAAGGGAGCTCCAAACTCCTATGGCGCTATTATTATTATTATTTTGTATGTGTTAAAGTAAAATTTTAAAACTTATACAAACTCATTAATAATTGATTTTTGTTAAATAATTTGCAATGTCTGTGGATCTTAAAAGACCTACTTAGACTGTTCTAAAAAAATCGAAATCCTTTTAATACCTACGTGTGCACCTGAGGCTTAGTTTTTTCATATATGATTGTGATTTTTAATTAATATAATTAGTTTCAAAAGAGCGCCATCCACGTGGGATTGCGGGACCATAACAGAGCTTGAAAATACATGGACCGGGCCAAAACGGGAGCTTGACGCCCTCCTCTATTAGTTTGATTGATTGAGTTTTGTTGAGATATGCGCTCGCCCTAAGGCTGCTTCATCCTCTATTAGTGTTTGCGTTTTTAAGTGTGCATGCGCCAACACGAATTTAATTTTGTTTTAATTTTGAGTGTATTTTCACAAGTAAGCATGCCTCTAAAAGGAAGCAATGCGAAGTTAACGGGTTCCCAGTAAGGGAGGACCATACTGCTAGTTATTGATAAACACATTATTGTTAAATATATAGAGTTAAGAAAATGATTGATTTAAAGTTAAAACTATCCGAGAGATAAATTATCAAATTTGCTAAAATGTAAACTTGTTTTAAGTATATGAATCTAAAGATAAATTTCAATTATTTCAAATTAAGTTAAAGGTTAAGTAAAGTTAAAGTTACATTTCAAATAAAGTTAATGTTCAATTAAATTTTTTATTTTTAAAACAATGCACCAGATGATATTTACGTCAGAGAATTTAAATATTTTTTTTAAAAAAAATCCTTTCAATTGTTATAACAATTAAAGATTAAAAAAATATTTAAACTTTATTATTATATTATTAATATTTTATCAAATACTAAAATAAATTATGATATTTTTTCAGAAAAAGAGATAAAAATATAAACTGTCTAATTTTTTAATAATATCTGCAAAGTCGGATAATATAATTGTTAACCACAATCACTGAAGAAAAGTTTGTTTTTTTATCCATTTATATTTTTATTGCATATTTTCCAATAATAAATGAATTCGAGAAATTTTAGAATTACCGACTTATTTTAACGCAATTAAAATGTTTTTTTTTCCAAATGAAAGAATGGAATTTCTTGAATTATATACAAATATTTTTAATCAATTCAAATGCATAGTTTAAATTAATTGTAAAATTGCATTATAAAACAACACAAATAAGAACGAAAGCATGCTCTAATATCCTTCTTAAAAATGTAAATTTCTACTCCTTTGTCCCATTTCACCACTTTGATTTTCGTTCATTAGGTAATTCATTCAAAAAGGGGTTCTTATCTGGCCTCAAAAACCCCAATCGAGCGAAAATTGTCTGGATATGATACGATACTCAGGGGATAATTCGGGACCGAGTACATTGGCTTTTAGGCTGGGTTGTCCCATATATTAAAAATTCATTCACATGTGGAAGATTTCCTTGTTAGATAAATTACTTGTGGTATAATATTCGATTGATTTTCATTAATTTTATGGATTTTAGTATGAAGAAGTATAATGCAATTAATTCAATGAATGTATGAATCAGAATTTAAATAAATGTTTGGATAAAAAAATTAAAAAAAAATTATAGTTTTCTAAAATGTAAAAACAAGCAATTCATTAATATTTCGTTGCTAGTGAGTTAAATAATCTTGATTAATGAAAACTACATTTTTACGATTTTCTTTCTTTGGTACCGGAAAAAACTACGTTATTGATAATTGCCTTCGATACAAAAACTATAAAACTATCAGGCACATATACGAAAGCAGTTTTATGCCAAGAATACATTTTAAAATATTTTAAAAACCTTACATCTCTCCATAGTTATTATTTTAACGTTTAAAATAGACTCAAAAAAGTATTTGGACCTACGGTATGCTACAAAATTACGAACTTTAAACCTTTTCAGTGAAACATGTTTGAGGAATTGAAAAAGAACTTGTCCTAGGTATACCCCTCTTTCCTCATGCTTCCCCTATAGTACAGTACAAATAACACAAAAAAGCCGCCCCGGTGGCGCAATCGGTAGGACGCTAGCCTTTGTAGCTGTTGGGGTCGGGTTCGAATCCCGGTCAGACATGGATGTATGTGACGTCAATAAATGTTATTTGTCTATGTGTTATTGCTTTCTTTGTGACTGTTAATATTCTTTCTGAGTCTGTCCCACTTGACGAAAGCTTATAAGCGGTTCTCTGAACAAGCACACAAGCTGGAATATATCTGTACCATACTATACCATAAAATTGATTTTTAATATTTTTATGGATTTTAGCAAGAATTTTATGAATTAGTATAATGCAATTGATTCAATAAATGTCTTAATCAGTATTTAAATAAATGTTTTTATAAAAAATGAAAAATTACAGTTTTCTAAAATGTAAAAGCATGTAATTCATTGAATATTTCGTTGCTAGTTAGTTAAGTATCTAAGGTACATGGAAATTATGAACTGGAAAGCGAAGATCAAAGACAGGCGGATTTGGAGTCGTATTGTAAGAGAGGCCATGGTCCAGCATGGACTGTAGTGTCTGGGAGTTAGTTTGTGAGTTAAGTAATCTTGATTAATGAAAACTACATTTTTACGATTTTCTTTCTTTGACACCGGAAAAAACTACGTTATTGATAATTGCCTTCGATACAAAAACTACAAAAGCTATCAGGCACATATACGAAAGCAGTTTTATGCCAAGAATACATTTTAAAATATTTTAAAAACCTTACATCTCTCCATAGTTATTATTTTAACGTTTAAAATAGCCTCAAAAAGTATTTGGACCTACGGTATGCTAGAAAATTACGAACTTTAAACCTTTTCAGTGAAACATGTTTGAGGAATTGAAAAAGAACTTGTCCTAGGTATACCCCTCTTTCTTCATGCTTCCCTTGTACAGTACAAATAACACAAAAAAGCCGCCCCGGTGGCGCAATCGGTAGGACGCTAGCCTTTGTAGCTGCTGGGGTCGGGTTCGAATCCCGGTCAGACATGGATGTATGTGACGTCAATAAATGTTATTTGTCTATGTGTTATTGCTTTCTTTGCGACTGTTAATATTCTTTCTGAGTCTGTCCCACTTGACGAAAGCTTATAAGCGGTTCTCTGAACAAGCACACAAGCTGGAATATATCTGTACCATACTATACCATAAAATTGATTTTTAATATTTTTATGGATTTTAGCAAGAATTTTATGAATTAGTATAATGCAATTGATTCAATAAATGTCTTAATCAGTATTTAAATAAATGTTTTTTATAAAAAATGAAAAATTACAGTTTTCTAAAATGTAAAAGCATGTAATTCATTGAATATTTCGTTGCTAGTTAGTTAAGTATCTAAGGTACATGGAAATTATGAACTGGAAAGCGAAGATCAAAGACAGGCGGATTTGGAGTCGTATTGTAAGAGAGGCCATGGTCCAGCATGGACTGTAGTGCCTGGGAGTTAGTTTGTGAGTTAAGTAATCTTGATTAATGAAAACTACAATTGTACTATTTTCTTTCTGTGACACAAGAAAAAAAAACTACGTTATTGATAATTGTCTTAGGTAAAAAAAAATATAAAACTACCAGGCACATATACGATTGCAGTTTTATGTCCATAATGAATTTTAAAATATTTTTAAATTTTACATCTCTCCATATTTATTATTTTAACATTTAAAATAGTTGCAAAAAAGCATTTGGACCAACGATATCTAGAAAATTACGAAATTTATACCAGATCAGTTGCACATTTTCGAGGAATTGGAAAAAACTTGTCCTAGCAGGTACACCCCTCTTTCCTCATTCTTCCCCTTACAATACAAATAGCTCAAAAAATTAAGATACTTCCTGAAGCCACTTTCCTTTTTTGCATATTCAGGTGATTTAGTTTCTTTAGCCAATTTATACGATTGTACTCGTTATGTTCTTTACTATTCAAAAATATTTTCACAAACGAGACCACATTTTTGTAAGAATAATATTACATTTTCATAAAGCCATTGAAGTTTATTTTGTGTTTCCTTATTCCCATTGTAACGTTGCTTTTTAAATTGCATTTCATGTCCCTAGATATTGAGGAAATAAATTATAAATGAAATAGTTGTTACATTTTATGTAAAGTAAGAATAATTCTCCATTATGTACTGTAAATAACCCACTTATTTACTATCTCATGTGAAGGCAAAAGTGCTGCCATCAAATGGTAGTGCGAATTTATATAAGATACAAAAGTTAATGTGTGGAACCGGAAAAAATATTATTGATTCACTGGCATTTATTGGATACAATCATCTTCTCTGTTTAAACTCTATTGGGGTAAATTATTCAGATGGCCCAGAAAACATAAATTGCTGCAAAATAAATATTGTATCACTGTGATGTAAAAATATCAGGTACATATAGGACATCGGTAGTATGCCTAGAATCCATTTTAAAATATTCTTAAAACCTTACACCTCTCCATATTTATTATTTTAACATTTAAAATAGTTTCAAAAAGTATTTGTGGACCAACAAACAATATGCTAGAAAATTACGAACTTTAAACCTGCTCAGTTAAACATGTTTGAGGTTATATTTGATTTGAATTATCGTCGCACTAGAGCTACACGAGGGGTATTGGCGACGGGCGTCGTATTTTGGAACCACAGTCAAGTGACGAGCTGCACCTGAATACGCAACCTACTCAACCGTTAAGGGTGACATCGTACGCAGCGTTAGGACTTTGAAGGATATTTAGCGTGCACTTCCTCACACGGGGTATTATTCGTCCGACATTTTTGGCTGCATGGGCCGTTTATAGACCGGCAGTTATTTTGGCGATGCCCGAACCTGAACCTTGGGACCTTTCGAATGCTAGGCGAGTGCCTAACCGACTGGGCTCCCCAGCCCATAAACATGTTTGAGGAATTGAAAAAGAACTTGTCCTATGTATAACACTCCTTTCCTCATACTTCCCCTACAGTACAAATAACACAAAAAGTGAAGATCATTTCTGAAGCCACATTTCTTATTTGCATCTGCAGGTGATTTAGTTTCTTTACCCCTTTTATACGATTGTACTCTTTATGTTTCTTTACTATTCAAAAATATTTTCACAAACGAGACCACGTTTTTGAAAGAATAAATATTACATTTTCATAATGCCTTGAAGTTTATTTTGTGTTTCCTTATTCCCATTGTAAAACTGCTTTTTAAATTGCATTTCATGTCCTTAGATATTGAGGAAATAAATTATAAATGACTTTAAAAAAATAGTTGTTTTATTTTATGTAAAGTAAGAATAATTCTCCGTTATATACTGTAAAAAACCCTCTTATTTAACATATCACGTGAAGGCAAAAGTGCTGCCATCAAATAGTGCTGTGAATTTACAAAGATACGAAAGTTATTGTGTGGTAACGGGAAAAATTATTTATTCACGGGCATTTATTAGATTTAATAATCTTCTCTGTTTAAACTCTATTGGAGTAAGTTATTCTTGTTACCCAGAACATCGTGAAAAATTGTTGTAAAATAAATATTGTATGACTGTGCCGTAAAAAAAAAACACTTCACACCGTTCTGTGATTTTACAGATTTTTTTTTTATCTTTATAATATTTTTCGTAAAATGTTGCCGCTATCATAAATATCTAAAGAAACAATATACTTGCGAAGATTATATATATACTTGTAACACACTGTTGTTTTTTAGATATTATAATTTTTATTCGTACCTATGTTACCTCGGATAATAAATTGGGTCCTAGATCAACTATAATGCTAGTTATAGATCCAAAAATTTAATGAATATCTAACATATTAAAAGTTTTTATTCAATAAATTATCAAGTTTATTGTAAGTAATTAAAAGGAAGTAAACAAATAAAACATTAGTTAACGAAATCGGAATTAAAATCCATTGTCAAGACCTCAAACCAAAATTGTTCGTTGAATAAATTTCTGACTGGAACCTAATAAGGACTTTTTTAATTTATATTCAAGCGTATTATTTAGATATTACGAAATTAATTTACAGCAACATGTCAAGTTTATCAAACTGGGATTAAATTTAATTTGCAGTATAAAAAGTCTGCGAGCAGAACACTATTCTGTTCAGGAACTTCATTGTTTGACAGCATCTTTGGGATTATGGTGTCTGCGATTTTTACGTCGCATTAGATTTTAAGACGCATCCGAGCCGGAATGGCATATATACAAAAATAAGATATTCAGTTTTTCGTAGTTCCGGGTGTATTACGACATTTGGAGTTTGTATGTAACAGTTTATTTTTTGGAAACATAAAAACTAAAATTTACAGATAGAAGGAACTTTTCAAATAGCGTAAACGGTGAATAATGGGATTGTCTACTTTTCCTATCCTTCGAAATAAAGATGAAAAACAGAAGTCTGTCTGTCTTGGTCGCAGGTATATATTTTATAATATGTTTGATTTGATTCATGTTTGACTATTCAAGAAAGTCAAACACACTTTAAGATATTAAAAAATAATAAATCAGTTACGAACCCATTTTTTTATTTAGTAAATATAGTCGATAGTTTCTACTATATTATTTTATTTTGTATTATATTATAATATATTAGTTCAG
Organism: Hylyphantes graminicola; assembly: GCA_023701765.1. Taxonomy (NCBI): domain Eukaryota; kingdom Metazoa; phylum Arthropoda; class Arachnida; order Araneae; family Linyphiidae; genus Hylyphantes; species Hylyphantes graminicola. The sequence continues at coordinate 56,416,218 of CM043114.1, read as the reverse complement.
AAAAATAAGAAATAAAGTTCGACTAAAAAAAACAACTGCACTATATGCATTTTACCTATGTGTATACAAGTTTACTCGATTTATAAGGAGTAAATAAAAATATCAATTCTTACAATTTGGAAAATAATAAAGACATGACAAAATATGTATCAAAGCTTTTGTTCGTAAAAAGTATTAAAAAAACCATTCAAATAAAAATATACTTCATTTATTTAAAATCAATTCACTAACACAAAAACATCTGACCAAACTTATAGTTTTCTAATTAGATAAAGAATCCCCTTAGAATAATAATAATTAACCGAAACTTTCTCCTGAAGGGACTCACATATAAACTGAAACGAGTAACTTCGTTCCTGAAGCCCTCATTAAATTTAATTAAAGGTTTTAGCTTCAGTATAAGAGGAACTAGGATTTTTGTACGCATAACAAACGGGATTCTTCCTGAAAAAAAAATCCGAAAACTCTAACTGAATCACTACATTTAAAAATGGATTAAGTAAATGTGAAAAGTACCTTCTAGGCTTCTGTCTTTAGGTATTTTAGTAAAAGAAGAAGCATATACGGAAATTTTTCTGTGGACTTGATTAATAACTGCGTTTGGTGATTCGACAGAATAACCCTAAATTGTTTGGAGATCAGAATAAAAACACTAATTATTTCTGTAGAGGTTTTGCTTCGTGGGTTTGCTGATAGGGAAATGCTTTGTATCATTGGAGAGACCTACGATTTTGTTTGCTTTTTCAAATGCATTTTAGTACTTGAATTAATTGATTCCGTATAATTACATCAAGTAAAATGCTATAAAGTAGTTTTGTGATTGAAAATGACTTTTTCGTTAAAATGTATAATGAAACTTTAAAATAAAGTCACTATCTGGAAACAGATGGCTTTTTAATAATCTAAAAAAATTATCAAATTATTATCTTGGTGTTATTTGGACGGGTTTAAATTTTTCCACGCGATAAGTACATGGAGTCAATGGATGATGAAATTAAAGTATAATTTTTAACTTTAAAATGTGACTTTCTATTATGAACATATTCGGTTAATATAGTAAGGGGTCTATGTATTTAATTGTATAGTCAGATTTTTTTACTATGAGGAAAATGACAAAAAAATCTAATGTCATTTTATATGGTCCTCACAATTAAATACTATTATTTCTTTACTAAAAAAACATTTATAAAAAATTGAAAACTTTTTCTTTCCACTTCAAACTTGAAACTTTTTCTTCATGCACTCTAATTATTTGGTGTTTTTAAAGTGTTGGATGAGAAAGTTATTTATGGAAGAATTTTTTCATGGACAGGTAAAATTTTAACATCCTAATATCTGATAATTAAAAAAAAAAACTGTCATAAAAGTGTATTTTTCTTCCCTGGCGTTTCACACAGTGGATATTTAAGTTAGTTTTAATCTTATTGGCGCATTTTTACTGTATGAAACATTCCATCTTGTCAATATCGCGTTAGCAAAGATTAGAGTTCACCCCGTCATTTCGCCGGTCGCGAGAAGGAGCGGGTGTAAAAGAATTTCGCCACTGAAGTTCCCACATGTGCTGTAGCACAGTGGTGGAAATTGATTTATGAACTAACATTCTTTTTACCAGATAACGCCTTGTATTAAGTGTAAACAATTCAAATTTTGTGTGTTGGACATTCAGAGCACAATAAAAGAATTTCACACATAATTTTTTTCAAAAAATGATATTAAATAAAAAATATATCTAATTTTAGTTTTTAAGCATGTCAAATGATGGAAATTGATTTATGAACTCAAATTTATTTTGAACCCAAGTACCATGTATTTTAACTAGTTCTTCATTTGAACTTCAGGGGAGCTTACTATCAGTGTTTATAAATAAGATTAAGGCCAAATTTGTTGAAATTTATCTGTTTTATTCCCATTTTACTAAATGGGAAAGCTTGCGGGACTGCCTGAAGCCAAAAAGGTAAAAAATGACCCTTATATAATATTGTAACAAATCTATAAGATAAATTAGCATATTAATTAAAAGATCAATAAATACAATTCATAAATATTTGAAGAATCATTCTGACTTCGGCAAAAACCATCATTAAAAAAGGTGTGACCCTCGTGGGGCGAGGGACAAAAGCAGGATTATTGGACTTGTATCCCAAAAAGATACCATTTGTGTCAGCATTTGTGCATTACAGGGCGAATTTGTTTTGAACAATCACTTCCTGTAACTCCCAGAAGAGTAGGACAAATATTGATATCGTCGTCGAACTTGAAATGTTCCAAAATGAAGGCTGGTCCAAAGCTTACTCTTCAATATAAGAACAGGCTATTAAAATATAGTCGTAACTACATGAAAATGGATTGGGTGGGGGTGGAGGGAGAGAAGTGGGAAAAAAGTGAAATTTGCTGATGAAAAAAGTTCAATTTGGATGGACGTGATGGTTTAAAGTGTTATTGAAAGGATCTTCGGAAATAACCAAGATCTGTCTTCAGCAGAAATGTTAGTGGTGGAAGTTTGATGGTTTGGGCCCCGATATCTTATGATTGAAGAAACGAGGTTATGTTTATGATGGGCTGACAAACATTACTTTATTGCAGATATGTTCTAGAAAATTCTTTGATTCCTTTTTGAATGGAAAAACTATGCTTTTGATTAGATTTTTATGCATGATAATGCAAGTATCCACTTGTCAAACAAAATGGAAGACTGGTTAAATGAACTAAGTGTTGTTCATTTAGATCATCCTGCCAATAGCCATGACTTAAACCCCAAGAATAATGTCTGAGATCAATTGGTTTGAATAATTTTCTCAAATGGAGTATGGTTTTAATGAAGTGTACATCAGTTATGGAATAGAAGGACTTAATCATTAAAAACTGCAAATTGCTTGACCAAAACTTGACCCAAAGTTTTGTGTTGTCTATGAAAAACAAAAGCAAGGAAGTATTAGTGACAAAAAATAGTTTTAGCAATTATTAATTGAGATTGAATGTAAAAGTTCATAAATCAATTTCCCTATGCTAAAACTAAAATATCAACAAAATAAATTGTTTACGAATTTATATAAAATTTTATTTACGTGTATAATTTATAATGCAAAGCCTGTATAGTATATAAAATTTAAATCGATAAAAATGCATTTAATAAAGAAATACTGTTAAAAAACTGTCAGTTCATAAATCAATTTCCGCCACTGTATCTAACTTTGCAAAACGGTATAAATTTACTGAACGGTAACACTCAGCGAACTTTCCAAAATCGCTCCAAAAGTCGCCGAAAACCCAACCGAAAGGATAGAATAGGCTAGGATAGGTTAGAATTATCGTCGCATTAGAGCTACACGAGGGAGAGCCAAAAAACGTGTTTGTTCATTTAACACCGGCTGTTCGGGAAGCGTCCTCGTTACGAAGTCAAAGAAATCGAATCATCAGTCGAAGTCAGAAGGTTGCCAAAAAAAATATTTATCGCCAAAATTATTTATCGAAAAAAATTGCTCCAATTGTTACCGTACAGTAAATCTGATCCTTCACAGCAATTAGATAACACATGTACGAACTTAAGTGACGATTTTATTTATGTAGTGGCCTATTTCAATACAAATAATTTCATTTTCAACTAATTACAAATGTTACAGTGGTAAACGCTCTTGAAATGATCATATTAAAATCTAAATTCTAGTTTGCAATTTTATGTTAAAAAGCATACCAAATAAATTTCTTGATCTTAATACACATTTGAAAATCATTAAATTAAAGAGTTAATCATAATAAATATATTCGGCATCGCCCTTTTCTGTCTTCCCATTGTAATGCAATACATGCTGTTGATAAGTCTACTGTTAATGTATTTAATATACTAAAATATTCGCAAAATTTTCTTCGTCGTTTTGAAAAGCATATTTAAAACAAACTTAAATAAAGAATTTCAAATATTAAATTCTCAATACTAAATACTCGGTTTATTCACTGAGTCAAATTTAACTTTACTTATGAAAAATACCTTTAGTAAATTCCAGATGCATTAAAATATACAAATTATGCCTACAGTTTTGTAGAACTGTAAATATATGTTCTACTTCTAACAAAGAATGTTTATTTATTAAATATAATATTTGAAATCTCTTATATCCTTTTTTCACTAACCACAGACGAGCAGAATCAATATTATGTAAGCAGAGCAATATGTTGCGCTGATTTGACAGGTGTGTAAGTGACATGTGTATCAAAATAAGTATTGGTCATATTTTAAAGGTTTTGACATTACTTTAAATTAAAAAAAAATTTTAGAGGTAAATAACTTACACCAACTGCACCAATAGTTTCGTGAATTTCGAAGCGTTTTTGTTATTGCTTCTTTAAATTAATAAAGGTTAGTTAAACTAAGCGGAAATCAGTTTTATAATGGTATTTTTTATAATAACATTTATTGTGAAAATATAACTGAGATCACCAAACTTTTAAAACGCTAGTTATAAATTTAAAAAAATGTATTTCCCCCCATAAAATACCCACCTAATTATGAGAAATGACTTTCAATATTATTTTTATAAATAAAGAAGGTCGCAATTGCAACATTTTAGATATAACAATTATGACGAGGTATCCGAAACCTCTGTGTCTAAATCCTGCCAATTGAACGTCTTTATAATAAACTAAGGTATTTCACAACGGGAAAACATGGATTTCTTATAATTCTCGGTTCTAAATAATATTTACTTTCACATTAATTGTATCGTCATTTTATAAAGGTTCAAAATTAGAGATTTAATCAAATCATACATCGTAAAGTGAAGTTGAAAAGGCTGCGAAACAAACTAAGTTTATGAACTATTAAATAATCAACCGGAAAACGTTAAATTACCAAATTTGTAAATAAGTAGTTACAATTTCGTCACACCATAAAACTGAATGGTAGAATAACAGTAACCCAAACATCGGAAAATACAAATCTGAGATCAAAGTCAAGATAAATAAACATTCCCCAAAATGTTTCTCTTTATTTATAAATATTTTCCTTTGACTAGAAGTTAGTTACCGTCAAAGGAAAGTCCATAAGCTCGGTATGATGTTTTATTAAGTTATATTTATTTTAGAAAGGGGTAACTTTGGCCCTGGAGGGTAACTTTGCCCCAACATTCAACTGTAGTACAGACTTTTTCTTTAATATTTTTTATGCATTGCTCATGGCAGTTGCTGGTAAATGAAAAAAAAAAGCAAGCACATTTTTAAAAGAGTATTAATAATATAAATTATTCGATAATTTCGTTTTTCAACAATATTTAAAAAAAGTATTTTGGAAGCTACCCTTTTGGATTTGCGTGATTTTCTCAAAGACCTTATTATGACGTTCTGTAGAATTTCAGTACGAAATTTGAAGTCTACGGCACTTTTATTTCGAGCTTTAGAGTGGTTTTTAACAGGTGAACCAATATTCAAGATATTCTTTTTCAGAATTTGACCTCATCGCGACACTATCATTCCCTTAACTTACTTTATTGGTAATTGTAAGTAAGAAATAATTATTAAATAAAATAGCACTATCATAAAAAAACCTTTTATGTATTAGTTATATAACAGTAACAGTTACTACAGTTATAAAATCGTATGTGTTACCCAATGCTATTTTTTATATTTGTTGAATTAATGGCATCTATCAGAATTGTTTAAAAATGTACCAAAAAATTCATTCGAATAGTCATAAGTAATAAATAGAAATCGGAACCTTTAAATTAAACACATAGTTCATGGAACCAATGTGATAAAATTGTAAATGGTATTTAACAAAATATAATAAATATGAAATGAGAAATATGATATCCTGTAAAAATGTGTAGAGGGCGATTAAAATTAAAATACTTAAAATAATCTTTTAAATATACTACAAATGTAGCATCGCATGCTTTTACACGCTGTTTTCTTAGCCAAAAATATGACTTAAAAATGAAACAAAATATTTATATCTAATTTTATAAAAATTTATAACCTGTTTCCTTGCTTTACTCATTAAGATACGAACCGAACAAAAATTAATTTTTCTGCCGCATTAGTAGACCAAATAACTGTAGGTATCGACGATATCTGAAAAAAAAGAAGTGAAGTTCCATGCACAATTAGCATTGTTGTAGTGTAAGTCACCTTTGTAAAAAGTGATTATCTTTAAAACTTTTAACATTGAATTAAAAAAAATAGTAGATCAGTTATTCCTCTAACTAATAACATAACTTGCTTCATTTAATTAGATTTACTTTCGAATTAAAAAAAAGCTTGTATTATCCAATTAACTTGTGACTTACACTACAGTTACGTGTAATTAACCATTCATTTATTTTTGTAATGTGCTAAAACAATGCATCATGTTCATTAATATTGTGGGATTAATGGTGTGGGGCCCTATCTAACACCATAACTAAACAATATTGTAGCCCTTTTTAATTGCTACGAATCACATTTCCAAAGACTATAGAAATGATGATGGGCACCGTTTAAGGGGCCCAGTAGGCTTCAACATTACGTACCATCCCCTATTTCCACGTAGAATTTTACGAATGAAATATACCATCTCCGCAGATTCGAATTTAATTTAATATAAGATCGGAATAAGTATTAAATCAGAATCTAAACTAAATATACTAAAAGTTAAATTTTATATGATATTTTCTATAAATAGCAATTAGTTTTTGTTTATTTAAATAGTTACATTGAATAATGTTCGGATTATTCATCTTAATCAAAAAAATATTTTTGATATAAACGACGCTTACACTTTTTTTCAACTGACGCAATAGTTTCGTTCTAAACTTCGAAAAGAGAGAAACTTTGCAATAAAGGATTACTGGAGTGTTTCAATCGAATGATTTTTTTCCTGTTTTGCCAGAGGGTATCACAAAGTTTCTAGAAAATTAGGATACAAATTCAAAGAGGATTAAATCAACTTGTTTTCAGACACATAAAAAGTTAAGTGGGTGTATCATGAAATTGAATTATTTTGTTTTTGGAATTTATAAAAAAATATTGCTACAATCTAGTTGTTTTAATAAGGTAAATTAACGATAAACGTATAAAATAGATTGATAAACTTATAAAATAGATAAATAACATTTTTTGTCAATGGTACAATAATAAGAAACGATAATACTGTTTTTGAATTGCACATATTTTCAAATATTATTTTAATCTGTTAATAAAGTAATGTTTGTTTTTTCTTTTATATTGACCTAAAATTGTAAAAAAAAATGTTTATGTTTTTCATGGAAAAATTTACAATTGGCTTGTTTCGCGTGGCGTAGTTCATACCTGCTTTCAGGGGGGCTGGGGAGCCCAGTCGGTTAGGCCTTCGCCTAGCATGCGAAAGGTCCCTGGTTCGGGTCCGGGCATCGCCAAAATTTCTGCCGACCTATAAACGGCTCGTGCAGCCAAAAATGTCCGACGAATAATACCCCGTGCAAGAGAGTGCACGTAAAATATCCTTCCAATTCCTAACGCTGCGTACGATGTCGCCCTTAACGCTTGCGTTGGGTTCCGATTCAGGTACCGGCTCGTCACTTGACTGTGGTTCTAAAATGCGACGCCCGTCGCCAATCGCCCTCGTGTAGCTCTAGTGCGACTATAATTCAAACCAAACCAAACATATAACTGCTTTCATTTCTGGATATTTCATTGGTGGTATTGACACACTCTCACTCCCACACTCTTCCCACTGTATTGATTAATCAAAACTACCTTATTTTTTTTCTGTGAAAATGTTGTTACTCAAGACATGAAACAGGCTTATTAGTGTTCAGTTGACGAAAATAAGTTTTTTTTTTAAATTAGATTAAGTATTACGGTTATAAATATTAAAATTTTGCACAGCATTTAAAAATTTATTATCTAATGCTGTATGAAAGTTATTTCTATGACATATCTAATCTAACTGAGTAAGAAAGTGTATTTTTTTGCTATATAAGAGAATAAAATCAATGAATCATCGTTACACTTTTTCAAAGTTCTATTTTAAAAACATTGATATTTAATTACGCATGTATATAACTGTAGTATATTATGAAAATAGGTTAAAAAATAGTGTTTGTGACAGAAAAAGAGATGCATTGTAATTCAAACCAAGCAAATAATAATATTATGTTTAATAAAGTTTAAGAAAAAAGCCAATATTTCTTCCCAATTGATAATTGCCTCGTATAGTTGATCTCGTAATCAGTTTTAATTCTAATGATCTTCGTATGTAAAGTTTAGATAGATACAGTTGAAACGTTCCATCTACCATGTCAAAATAGATAGTTAATCAAGTAAAAAAATATTAAAAATGTAACCTAATTTTTATGTACATTTTTACAGATCTTGGTGCAGATTTCCATAGAAAGAAACTCTTTGATTTTGTTTCATATTGTAACTGCATAAAATTAATGATTACTAGGTTCTAATTTATCGTCTTTAATATTTAATGAAACAATTTAATTTCAGGTTTTGAAGAGTACAGAGTGCAGAAAAGTTATAAGAGTGCAATTTCTATAGTAAGAAACTCTCTTTGATTTTGTTCCATATTGTAACTGCAGAAAATTAATGATTACAAGGTACTAATTTATCGTCGTTATGAATTAATTTGAAATATTTTTTAAACAATTCTTCTATAACTTCATGGGAAAAAAACTTTTTTATTCTCCTTTTCAATTTCGACCTAAAATCCAAAAGACAAGTTTCATATACTCAATTTCCAGAGCCTGACTTCTAAGACTTATAAAAGAAGATAATAAAAAATGTTCCTTCATAACACTTTCTGAAGAAAACCGAAAAAAGCTTCCCCAACTTTTTTTCGTGATCCTTTAATTCCAAGTCTCTTAAAAACATGTCATATTAGATCGGTTAGGTGTTCTCTTATAAGAAAGGAACCATAAAAAATCGTAGCAATATAATCTCTGAGCTTTTCAAGTGATTTTTTTCTTTTTTCCCGCTGATTGTTCAGGTCTTTTGTCGGATTTTTTTTTTCGGTTAAAGGTGTTGAACAACGGAGTGGTTTTCAAAAATAAAGACATGTAAAAAAAATGAGTGACCGTGTGGTTAAGTGTGTAAGGACACTGATCTTTGTAGATGTCGTACTTAAAAAGTGAGTAATTTTCTTAAACGGATTAATTGTTTTTTTCAGTGAATAAGGTTTAGAAGAAAAATGGCGGTTCCTTCAAAGAAATAATTAAATAATACAGCGACTGGTTTAAGTGGGTAAGTGGTTTAAGAATTTTAATTTTTTTTATTTTTACACGTTGAACTTTTTTTTTTATTGTTTTTTTAACCTTAATTTAAATTCTCTGAAAGCAACAAATTTTTTTCATGCATCTAGTATCTTTTACAGTAAATTTAATGAGAGCTTTATAATTTTATAAGTAAATGCTGCTACAATAGAATATATGTGTCTGAACAACTCTACGCCTTCTAATTTGCGTACCATATTATTTTTTATATGCAATTGCAATTTATTACAATAAACTATTGGAAATCATAAAACATCAAAAATATTTTTTTAAAATTATGCCAGTCTTCTCAAACGCATTAAATTCCATACGAATGATACTTCACTTGGTAAATGAAATCAAATCACAGATTGAAAATATTTTACCTGCAAATAAGCAAATAGTTACAAACGATTGTAACAAATATTACAAGAAAACAAAATAAATGTTTATGCCATGGCATTATGTTGGACAATTATTTCTCGTAAGTTGTATCTTAATACTTAGTTATGTGCTACAGGTTTATAAACAATCTTTTGTTGCAAATACATGTTTTTTTGTTGTTGAATTGACAATATGCGCTTGAATTTAAAATGCCTTTTGGGCTAGTTTTTACAGTTATTGTTAAATACTCCCTTAAATAATAAAATCTAATTTTCATAAAATCTTGTGTTGCATTAATGTGTTTCACCAGTATTAGTGAAAAAGTTATATGTTTTATTCATGATTTCAACCAAATATGTTTTTGTGGTTTGTGATTTTATGCACGTTACTATTAAATAGCTTTTTGAAGGGTTGAAAACTATCAAAACCTTTTTGAAAATAAGTTTAATTCTTTATTGATTTCCCATAGTGAATGTATTCACATAGCTCTTTGTTATATACACTGTTCATTTCGTATTCATTAAATGCGCTTACTATCGACAAAGCCACGCGTTACACTTTTGCGTTTCTCTATATGCAAGTATAGAGTTATATTTTATTTATGATTTCAACCACGCGTGTCATTGCGGTCGATTATTCTGTGAGGATCATTATAAAAATAACTTTTTTAAAGTTTTGAGAAATATCAAAAACAAATATCATCTCCTTCCTTCACAAGCTGTCCATTTAGTGTGCATTAAATATTCCTTTTTGCCAAAACCATGTGTTACACCATATAAAAGTAAAGATTTATATTTTAATCCATTCGTTTAACCAAGTGTACCATTGTGGCTGATGATTCTAGGCATATTATTATGGAATAGGCTTTTAAAGTGTTTAAAAATAACGAAAACCTTTCATCTAAAAAAATCGTTACATTTCCTATTGATTTCCCATTTTGAAGCCACTCCGGTTGCGCAATCGTTGGGATGCTAGCCTTTGGAGCTGTTGGAATCGGGTTCGAATCCCGGTATGGCATGGATGTTTGTGACGGTGAATAAATGTTGTTATTTGTCTATGTGTTTGTGTTGTCCTTTCTTTGTGTGTCTCTTGTGCTTGTAAAAACTCTTTCTGTGTCTGTCGTAATTGACGAAAGCTAATAAGCGATACTCTGAACAAGCACACAAGCTGGAATATATATGTACCTACCATACCACACCATACCCATTTTGAATTGTTTCATTTATCTCTTTCCTGCACCCGCTGGTAAATTTGCATGCAAAAAAAGCATTTTTTTACACCAAACTATACGTGTTACATTTATGTGTTACACTGTATGCAAATAAAAGTTAAATTTTATCCACGTTATTACAAAAACGTTTCAAAGTGGTTTATTTCTTACAGCTTCATTATAAAATAGGTTTTTAACGTGCTATCCTATGTGCAAAGATACATTTAATTTCCCTACTGATTTCCTACATCGTTATCTCTTTGAAATTCAAGCTGTCTATTTACTATACATTAAATCTGCTTTTATACCAAAACCTTGCGATACACAATTAGCAAGAAAAAAATGTATATTTTATCCATGATTTCATTCGAACGTGTCATTGTGGCTGATGATTCTATACACTATATTATGGAATAGATTTTGAAAGTGTTAAAAAATAGCGAAAACCTTTCTACTAAAAAAGCCCCTTAAATTTCCTATTGATTTCCCATCTTGAATGGCTTCATGTATCTCTTTTCTACACATGCAATCAATTTAGTATGTATTAAATCTGTTTTTCCCAGCCAAAACTATGTATTACATTATATGCAAGTAAAAGTTAGATTTTATCCACGATTTTACTAAACGTGTCAAGGTGGTTGATTTTTTTGCATACTTTTATTGTAGTAGGAATCTTTTAACTTGCTAAAAAATCAAAATCAATATGAAAAATGCATTTAATTTCATATTGATTTCATATCTTGAATAGGTTCACATATTTCTTTGTTATTCACGATGTCCATTTACTATGCATTATAAGGATTCAAATAAACCAAAAAAACCATGTGAAACAACTTTAAAGAACGTGACTATGAAAATGTTTTAATTTGATGTGTGGCAACGTTGTTAAAAAAGAAGATAGAAAATGGAAGGTTGATGTTTTTAAACGCTCTTGTAAATATGTTAAAACTAATAAATAAATTATAACGCTACCATCAGAGACTACTGAATATTAAAGTAATTCGTCACAGCATTAAATCACCAACACCTTGTGTTACACAATGTGCAAGTAAAAATTGTTTTAGCCATGGCTTCATCCGAAAGTGTCATTGTGGCTGATGATTCTGCGAACATTATTGTAAAAAAAATTGAATGAATTTTTTTAAAATCCTATGTAAAAAAATAATTTCAAATTGATTTCTTATCTTGAATCGCTTCAGAATTCATTTACTTTCCTATTGATTACCTATCTTAAATCGGTTCACATATATCTTCCTCATTAACGCTGGCCATTTACTATGCATTGAATCTGCTTTTTCACTAAAATCTTGTGTTACACTATGTGCAGGAAAAAAATTATGTTTTACCCATAGTTTCATTCCAACGTGTCATTGTGGCTGAGAATTCTGTGAACATTATTATAAAGTATATGTTTAAAAAATTCTGAATTTTTTAATATCCCATCAACAGAAAAAAACACATTTAATTTCCTATTGATTTCCCATCTTGAATCGCTTCAGATATTTCCCTCCTATTCACGCTCTTCATTACGTATGCATTAAATCCGCTTTTTCACCCCATTTCAAAACATCGAAAATAATGCTTCGTCCAAATGACTTCTTTGCATATCTTAACGCAGCGTTTACACGGCCGAGTTTAATTAAAACCGAACCGAGTTACAAAACGGAATGAATGCTTAGTTGTCTCTCGAAAGCCTTTTTTCTATCTTATTAAATCGAAATGTGGGATTGATCGTTGCAGAATCAATAATTTGAATATTTCGGTTGAGTTTCTATTTTCGGAAAGTTTTGTAAAAGTTTGTTTGTTTATCAAATCCGGCAGTTAAGGGTTTAGGACTTTTATATCTGGTAAAATCGAAAAATAGTTAATGTTTAATGGCACGCTATCAATGCATGAGAATATTTTTGGCTCGAGTGATAAGCTCTTAAGATTAGCGGTGTATTTATTTACATAGAATATAAATGTGAACGCATAAATTATTAACATGCACATAAACATATCAAATTTTTATTAAAAAAGTATATTTTAGTTAGAAGGCTAAGTTGGTAAAGTGTTGGCTTCGCATTGATACAAAATGTATCCGAGAAATCCTTCATTTCGAAATAAAGTTTGATGCTGCCGTCCTACAAATATTTAATTTAATTCTGCAAAAAATACAAAAAAAAGTTTTAGTGATAGAGGCTGATGCACAATGTCCCGAATACACTTACTTCACATGGTGTTGTTCGAGAGAGATTCATCCAAAGCTTTGGTTAGGAAAATTTAAATATTCACAACATGCTTCGGCCTTATTTATGATGTAGTGCAACCTTATTAAGTTTTTAGGATGAAAAAACTAAATGGTTGCAATTTGATTTATAGGATATTAAAAATATATATACAAACTTTCGAAAGTTTATACTTTATTAACCCTTTCAGTCCCAGTGATGCCATTTGGCATCATCACTTTCAATATTTTTTTTCAAAATGTTTATGTCCCGCTATGACATCCAAACACACGTCATTCGATTCTTCACACTTCGTTCTATCAGACAAAATTTTACTTTAATCTCAATAGAAGTCAGAACTACTATTTTTTTAATTTATAAAATAGTCAACAAGCGTTTCTCCTGATTTTTTATAAGTTCACTTCAGTTCCACATATTTAAAACACAATTTAAACTATTTCGGTTAAAATAATTACTAAATTTTTTTTAATAATATGGTCAGATACCTTAAAATATATAACTCGAAGTGTTTTTAGGTTATATATATATTTTTTATTTTGTTGTTTTCCACAGTTAAAGAATTTTGGCATTGTTTCAAAAACCATATAAAAAATTTAAATGGATTTTTTTCCTTATGGAATTCGTATATTTGACCTAAAATAAGCTTATTTTGTGAATATCAGATGTTTTTGTAGTGTAGTAAATTTTTGGGACTTAAAGGGTTAACCTTACTAGCAGTATGGTCCCGCCTTACTGGGAACCCGTTAACTTCGCATTGCTTCCTTTTAGAGGCATACTTACCTTGTGAAAATACACTCAAAATTAAAACAAAATTAAATTCGTGTTGGCGCATGCGCACCTAAAAGAGCAAACACTAATAGAGGATGAAGCAGCCCTAGAGCGAGCGCATATCTCAACAAACTAATAGAGGATGAAGCAGCCCTAGGGCGAGCGCATATCTCAATCAAACTAATAGAGGATGGCGTCAAGCCCCCGTTTCGACCTAGACCATGTATTTTCAAGCCCTGTTATGGTCCCGCAATCCCACGTGGATGACGTTTTTTTTAAACTAATTATATTAATTAAAAATTTCAATCAATTATGAAAAATCTAAGCCTCAGGTGCACACGTAGGTATTAAAAGGAATCTATATTAAAAATTTCGAATTTTTTAGAGCAGTCTAAGTAGGTCTTTTGCGATCCACAGACATACACACAGACAGACAGACACACTGACAGACTCTTTCTTTTATTATTATAGATTCAATACACATTTTAATTTTTAAAAAAATGGAGTTTTTTTAGGTTAGTTAATGTTACACTATGTACATACACACAAAAAAAATTAAAGAACTTAATAATAGTTAAGAATAATTTGAATGAGAACAAATTAGTAAAGATCTTGACCAAAGATTACTCATCATCCATTGTTGAATAAATTATTCAACATTACATCAGCTTTGATAATTAGACTAAAATACATTCCAAACTCCAATTAAAAGATCCAAGCAATCGAGAAAATGTGTCCTCTTATTCAGACCAATATCGCTTTAATCATTATAATTTTCGCCTTTACTAGTAACACCCATCAGCATTTCTCCTTAAATTTAATGCCTCTTGCTATGGCGATCCGGTCATCTTACGAGAATTTGTTTAGTTGGAAAACACTGCTTCTGAGATTTTATAGCAAAAAAAATACATTCATTACATTCAAATTACATTCATTACATTCATGTAAGCAACGTTTAATGAGTTAAAGAATTGTGGTATATTTTTGTAGAAAACATTAAATATCTATTTTTTACGGTTTGAGCCACAAGTATTCACACAGAATACTTGAATTTCATATTGCAAGCCTGATGTTGTCCTTATAGGTTTGCGTTATGTGCAAACTCAACTGTTGGTTCCGTTAATTAAGGATCTCGGCCGGAAAAAAGTATATTTGGGGTTTTAAGAACTGTTAAAGTACTAAAAATAAGCAGAATCTCTTCAAACCCGAACAAATTTGAGTGTGCTTTAATGAACAAGCCAGTATGCGCAGTTTAATCCTGTGCTTCACGCAATTGAAATGCGCATGCTAGAGCAAGGTCAGTTGCTGATTTTCATCGCTTTTTTTTCAAACTAAGTACATCGTACAATCAGTTACATATTTATCACTTTTAGAGGACATCTGATTCCAGAAATGAACATTTTTTCGGTTTGACTGGCCCAGCATAAAAACCAAGTGTTTGCCGGAGTAATTGAATCCCAAAACCAGTTTTTCGGTTAAACCGTTTCTGGTTTCTCATTCTTAAAACCATCCCGTTTTGAGGATCCTTTTTCGCCTGAAAGAACAACAGTGGTTGATACACTATCCCTTTTTTCCATCGAAGTCGCCGCCCCGGTGGTGCAATTGTTAGTATGTTAGCCTATGGAGCTGCTGGGGTCGGGCTCGAGTCCCGGTCTGTTATGGAGGTTTGTAACCGTCAATAAATGTTATTTGCCTATGTGTCTGTGTTGTACTTTCTTTGTGTGTCTCTTGTGCAGGTTAAAACTCTTTCTGTGTATGTCCCACTTGACGAAAGCTTATAAGCGGTTATCTTAACAAGCACACAAGCTGGAATATATTTGTACCTATTATAACATAATATACCATACCATACCATCGAAGTTGCAACTATGTCTAACCGCCAAAACGAAATGCAAACATAAAGCCTGCTTCGGAGCCTGACTTGAAAGCCTCTTTATAGGTTTTGGATACGATGCGCACTTTAATGGGCTAGTCATTTTGATTGAAATGGTGATTGGCTAATAGGAGATGGGGAGTTTTAAGTGTAATGCATTGTGGCAATTTAATTTGAGACTGAAGGTTACGTAATTTTAGAAAATGGAAGAATAGTGTTGGAAATTCTTTAGAGTGAAACACTCTCTTTTCGTTTGCCATAAGTATGATATTTCAACTAAAGTGACTTTTAACTTTCCGCAGTATTTTTAAATAATTATCTAATAATATCAGCCTTTAGTTGTTTTTGCAGAGGAAACTTCAACAACTATGATGATAATTGGACTTATGAAATTTACTAAAAATTCACAAGTATATATTGTTTGTATTTATGAGTCACAAAATGGTTTTAAATATAGAAAATCCTTATTATTTCCAAAAACATCATATGCATGTCAATTTTTAGTCGTTAAAAATATACATGTTTATGGTAAATCTTTGGGAAGGAAAATTTTTAAATTTTGAAAATTCTCATTTTTTAAGAAAAAATTAAATTA
Source organism: Hylyphantes graminicola (assembly GCA_023701765.1). Classification (NCBI taxonomy): domain Eukaryota; kingdom Metazoa; phylum Arthropoda; class Arachnida; order Araneae; family Linyphiidae; genus Hylyphantes; species Hylyphantes graminicola. The sequence continues at coordinate 56,399,954 of CM043114.1, read as the reverse complement.
CAAAAATAAATAATGCGCATGTAACAGCACTTTAAAAACTTATTTCAAATGAAGTAGCTAGTTACTTTCTTTTATTTTGAACTTTTATAATGATTTTGGTTTCCTTCAAAGGTGTAAATCAAACCCTAACAACCATTTAAAGTTTTACACTATAACGTCCATCGAAATCTTGACTTTTATAAATGACCCATCCATTTTCTTCCATCACTTTACCAATGGCATCCATCAAATCCATTTAAACTCTACAAATCCAATCCAGGCCGATACCGTTCCTCCAGTGCCCAATCGTGCTCTAAAACTCAGGTCGATCATGTTTTGACAAAAGGAACCAAGAACCCATTTGCCAAGTACAGGGTGCCAATTGCCAAGTACATACCCCATTTGCCAAGTACATGATTTTACCCTACCCGAAAAAACCCAGGTAGGTTTAAAAAAAAAACTTGAAAAAAGTTTAAAAATAAAAGTTTACAATTAAACTTAAAAATTTTCCTTAACTGAAAATCAAAAAAACTTTTTATGTAACCAAATATATATATATATTACATAAATTATTTTTTAATTAATATTTTAGTATTACCTATTCTTAGAATCCTTTTACATTTTTTGTACTTTCAATATTTAAAATGCATTTACAAATTTAAATGCATACTAATTATTTTGTCAATTAAATATACTTACGTTTTTTTAATTCGAATTTAAATTTCTTTCGTTACACTATTCTTTATTATATAATTTTACACAGGACACAAACAAACAATACTTGGTTCTAGACAATGCATTTATGAATTCAAATGTACATTTATCTAAAAGCTACATACAATTATTAGTTTTTTAATTATTTTGATTTAAATTGCATCATTCTTGATTATCTCACTTAAAATGTTTTGTTAGTTTTGAAAATTGCAATAATATATGAATAATTGAAACTTCAATAAATTAACCACAAAATATTGTAAAGCGCAGTCAAAATACTGAAATAAAAACCAAAACCCCAAGTGGGTTGTGTTTTTTTATGAAAAAATCCGGGTTTTTAACAACAATGGCCAAGTATGAATGCTATATGCTATTGTATCGAAAATATTATAAGCAGGGAAACTTCAGCAAAGAGTATCGCAATGCTCAAAATGTGACGTAGCAGTCTAATCGTACCCGTAAAAAATCATATTTGTTGATGGAATTTTAAAATGCGTAATTATTTCATCGATTTTTTTTATAAAAGTTATTCTGTTTTAATGAATATATTTGAACAAAGCTCCATAGATTCACGTGTGTGTTTTCGATTTGTAATTAAAATAGTGCCATTGATTCTTATTTTAAAGTCATATTATACTTGTAGTGGTAATCGCTTATATTTATCAATCAATAATAATATTGAACATCTAAGTAGATATTAAACGAAGGAGGGTATTTTTTTTATTTCTAAGAATCCCAGTTCAAATATTGCATCAAGTTTCCCCGAATATTTTTCCAATTAATATTTTATTACTCCATCTCTCTATCATTTATAATATAGACATAATTGTCTTTCTTTGACAGAATTTCTATGTATCAAATGTGTTCCTGTAACATTTCACATCATTTAAAATACAGGTTCCCCTTTCATGATCATAATGTAAGTGATATTAAGGGGGTATGGGACACTTTCAACTTTTTTCTTTAATATTGCAGATATCAATATAATTTTTTTTCCATAAATGTATACTAAATATACTTAAACTTTTAGATAGTCAGAGTTTTTAAATTATCATTATTTATTTTTAAAAAAAATAAAATGTGTCAAAAAGTGATGTCTCTTATTTTTGTTATAAGTCAAAAACTTATTTATTGGCAAACAAATATTTAGCTTTTTTATAAACAGAAAAATGTATTTAACAAACTGTCTTTACCGATTTTTCATATTTGCCATAGTTTTTTTTTAAAAAATTATTGAAGTTTTTTTTAGTAATTTCACAGGTTCACTTTTTTTATAAAAATTAATAAATAAAAAAATAAACTAATTACAACTAATCCCTAAAAACAAATTAAAGATATATGTTTGAAAAATGTGAGTAAAAAATTTTGACACTCTATGGGCAGTAGATTTTGAGTTATATCAATTTAAAGTCAAAAATTCATCGAAAACACGATCAAGGAGAAAAACAGCTTTGAAGTTTATCACTTTCCTTACTGAAGCGCTCCAAACCGACCGACCAACTAAGGATTCGATAACGTTATTCCTATCTAATATTACAGCAAACATTATAAACGTGGTTGGCCAACACAGATGTCCTGACACAAAAAACTACACATCTCACGTTCTTATGCAGATGTAAATAAAATTTTTGTGTTAAATTATTCTAAAATATTTGTGTTATTTTTTATGATAATAATAATTTTTTTGATTTTTTGGAAGATTTTGTGTCCTATACCCCCTTAAAAATAACGATATTTACTCTTTATACATAAACACAATCTAAAACTCCCATTTTGTTTCGATATATTTTTAGTTTATTCTAAGTACGAATCACAGTCAAAATATTAAAAATGGCTGATTTTCTAAAAATGAAGTTCTGGCATTTAGTGCTTTCTGGCCAAATTCAATTGAAGCGGTATCTAACCATTAGGAAAACCGGATGGATATCCCGGTACTTTTAACGGAACCTGGAACCTGACCGGCTTTATTCCAGCATGTCCGGGCTCTCGGACCATCCATCTGTTATCCCGGAATTCTTTTTTCTTCCTGGAAATCTCCTGAAATTTTCCGGACAGCGAGCCCTGAAAAATGAGACTGGAAGGAGTGCTTCGTAGAATGTGGCAGACATCGAATTGAATGAAATAGTTTGAAGGTAGAGTGGTTTTGGTATATTTTGTTTTTAATTCTAGAGGGATAAAGTGGGATTGAAAATTTCGTTTGAAAAGGATTATGTTCCTAGATTTATAAATTAGGCGTTACTTAAAAGCTTATTTATCTAGATTATGGAAAAACATCAGTCTTTTTTTTAAACAATAAAAGTAAAGGTGAATTATAGTCTTTCATCAATTTACTGTTTGTAGTACGTAGGATTGTTTTTATCAAGTGAATTAATTAATTGCACTTTAAAATTATCGTTTGAAGCAATAACAGGACTGCACGACAATAACTAAGAAACTTGATAAAGTTGGGTATCAACAACTTTAGGTGAAACCCAACTCAGACTATCAACGGATGATTTCCTAAAAATCCAATACAATGGTAAGACATACCGTGTACTTTGTCTTCATGACAGGAAAACCTTTTTTGTTTTTAAAATATCCGGCTAATGGCTATCCCGAGATTTGGCAGTCATTTCAAAATCGGCGATTTATAACTCGTTTTTTATCGTTTAAACTTGCAGGGTTAAGTAAAATCCATAAATAAGCTTTTAAGATAAGATGTAAATTATAAAGCTGATCCTTTTAATCAACTACGTGTTGTAAAAAATTCTTCACAGGTATGAATACAAAAAACTTGCTTGTAAAATACATAGTTCATTAAAAATACGTTCTTTATATAATATTTTAACATGTTTATGTGTGGATTCAATATTTGTTATGATATATCATGGCCATTATTCCTAAAAAAATATTTCCAATTTGTTTTACAAGATTATAAGCTATCAAATCGAATGCACAACGTATTCATTTTTTAACTATACATTCACAGGATTAACAAATGCACAAGCATACCATACCATTGAAATTAAATTCGTGAGAACTAAATCTAGAGACTTTCGGATCACAAAGTTACAGTAATAGTCAGATATTTATCAACAAAAAATTTCGTTAACAAATAATCAAGACGTCACTAGCACATGTTCTACCATTTTAGATTTTTCCATTGAATATTTCCTTTTGAAATACAAACGCTATTCAACAAGCAAATAATTATGACGAAATTAACTTAGGAAAAATTAAATATTAACCGAATATTCGGTTGACATTAATAAAAAAAACTTATATAAACATTTAATTATAAATTTAGACTTAATATTTCTTCTTTTTATTGTTTTTATTTACTTAATAACATAAAAATAATGCAATTATTTCACAACGAAATAATTTAATACATACTAAGCATTTGTGCAATTTATATATCATTATTATGTTGTTATAAAAAAGTTAGTAACTACTTTAAATGACTTCTAGTTGAAGTTCTAAGAACATTATGATGTATAAAACCGATAAATTAACATCCAAAAAATATAATTTGATTGGTTTGTTTAAAAAAAAGAAAGAAAAAAAGCTTTACATATGATAAATACTTCTCTATAAATTATTATCATTGCAGTACATCGCTTCATCGGTAGTGTTTTTGGTAAAAGAGTGTCCCTCAATACATCCTACATTTGATAAGATTTGACTTTTTTCTTTAAAAATTATATCTGGCTTTTACCCCTAAACAAACCATTTGTTAACACCAGATATACCTTCCTTACCGTATAAAAGCATTATTTTTGTATTTTAAAATTATTTGTTTCTTATAATTTAATTTGTTCTTTGAAACTTGTTCTATGAAATGGTCGTCATTTGTACTTCATTTTGTTTATTTAGCTAAACTTAAGCTGGACGCCGATTTTTGTATATTAAAATTTCTTGTCAGTCTATGTTGCTGTATTAAGACGTATGAATGTTACACTTACAAGGCGACATATTATTTGTAAATCGAAATTTTTTTGTCTATAGTTAAATGCTTTAGTTAGGTTTAACTGCGTCCAGGAAAAGTTATTTTGTTAAAACTCTTTTAATATTACGAGCATTATTTTTTGATAACGGATTCACATATTCAGTAACAGTCAAATGTAAATTCACATTGTAAATTAAGTTCTCCAGTTAAGCTCTACAACCTGAATACTATACAGCTTCACTAACAAATGTTCACTTTACAACAAAACATAGCATAATCCACAATCTAACAAATCGCCTGAACGCCACCAGCATATGTCATGTCGATTGAGGACTTTCCATCGAATGGAACCTTTCGATAGACCGTCGTCATTTCACGCTCGGCATCCGGAACAAAAGTCCTCTGGTATTCGATAGTTTGTAAAGTTGGTTCGGAAAACGTGTAGCTAAGCTACACTCTCCACTGTTGCAAAGTTTCGTTTAAAAAAAAAAAAACGTTATTTAAAAAGAAAGATTTCAAAAATACTTTAACATTCCTGATGACACCACAATTTGGAGCATAGATTTGTCAATTTTGTGGTAAACCACTACACTGATGCACCGCAAAAGTGGTAAATCAATGCTACAAATAGTGGTGGAAGTTAGAAAGATCCAGGATTCCGATGCAAACTTGCACCAAGGTTTTAAACAATGTACTGATATTAAAAGCTTAATTTTTTACAAAACACAAATACTAAAGAACAAATTGTAGGTTCGAAGCTCAACGCGATTGTTTCTGTATATAGTACTCCTTGCCTTCATTCCAATATCTTACCATATCTATCTTTGAAATATCTTCATTATCGGCAACCATAACATCCTCTTGCAGACCAATAAATAAATAAGACATTAAATGCGTGTTTTCTTAAAAAGCCATAAAAATAGTACGCCTGGGTACACTGGCCAACATGATACATGAAGGATACGTATCCGGATAAGCAAGAGATACATACTCAGATACCTCCTGCTTATATTCAATTCTGAGCGGATTCAATCGTTGACCATTCGTGTCATATGCAAACCCAAGTATTTTTTCTTTACAAATACAAGAAAATGATCGTACAAGCATACCATAGCCCTTAACAACATGAGTTTATAGGTTAAAAATCGTGATAGAGATGAAGAAAGAAAGGCAACATAGTTATTTTTAGCATAGTTTTTCAGTAAAAATTTTTTTATAGAAAGACACACAACAGGTTGCAACCCAATTATAGTGGTGGGAAAAAGACATTCAATGGTTCTTTGTTAAAATTTTACAATTTAAGTTGTACGAATGCCATTTAACAACTGTGACAATGCTATCCATAAAATAATGTAGGTACACAAGGAATCAATAATTGGTCGAGTAATAATACTTCATAACTTTATTAAACACTGTATATTGTTGAGCTGAAGAATAAAATAAAATTTCTGGAGTTATCAAAACTAGTAAATATGCCTTTCACAATAAGAAAAATTTAGTTTGTATTTGCTTAAATGTTGATCAAAAGAATGATAGTTTCTACAGGCTCAGATTGTAGCAATCTGAAAACTCGCATTATACTTTAATTTAAACTTCGATTACAATTCTGTCACTCCAACGTTTCAAGCTGGCCTCGTTAGGTTTGGGATGGTTAAGGCTTTGTTCAGAGACTATCTCAGGTTTTGTATTGATGGGTTTCAGAGAGTGCCTGTAAGCTTTCGACTGGATCTGATCGTTACATGGTGGTGGAGAATGCAACACTCAGGAAAACGGGTATTTGTGACGATTTGTATGTGGTAGGAGTTGGTGTAAAGTAATGAATTCAAACTAGGGGCATTTAAACTTGGGAGATATAGTGTTCGTTTAAGTCAGGTATTTGAGGAATAAAATAACTAATTTAGTTGTGGAACTAATTTATTTGAGCATAATCACGCCATTTAAACTATTTCACCACATTTTAAAACTAATACTGAACTATGCGGTGTCGAATTGCCAAAATGGCTCGGAGTAAATATTAAGCAAGTTTGAAGCTTGCCCATTCATGCATTTATTTCTATGGAAAAGCGCAAATTCAAAAACGAAACACATGGAGTTCATTTATAAACATGACACGAATGTTTAAAAAAATGAGTTCATCTTATTTACTAATTTTAAGATCATATCTTTGTTTTAAAATTTTGTATGTACGCGTTTAAAAATTGAGTATCTTGATTAGTTGTGGATTTTTTCTTCTAATATTTTCTACTTCACCGTACATCTGACAACTCCTTATGACCGCATTTCACAACATATCGCATTTAGGGACACTTTATGGAACACATTTTCAAGTACCTACAATGCATTTTTTTGTCTGCTTTTCAAGAATTTCACTAGGGGAGGCACTTTCAAAGATTTCACTTCGACGTTATGAACGTAAAATGGAACAATAATCTAATAACTGATTTTTTTTTTGGTAAGAAAAGCATGATTGTAAAATTGTGTTTTGCACAATAACATACATACGATCACATAAGTTCACAGTATTACTATGGTCCTCCTCTAACTCGCCTAAAGCATCATGGCATATACATAATTTACTTTGTTTAAAATATGCCAACGATGAAAATAAGACGCAATTTAAATTTAAATGGTTGATCGTTTTAAAGGAATAAAACATAAATATAAAATGGCAAACATATGTAATTAAAGTTGTTTCCTAAATGTTTACTTCTAAAGTGCATCATCGGCCTTTAACAGCATCTATTTTATTCGAATAATCAGTCTAAAAAACAGGACATCACATTTTTAATCATTGCCTACATTACGTTTTTTAAAATTTATTCTTCCTTCAGGGAAAAATAATATTGAAATTAATATGTTTTATTATTTCTTAATTAGAATTCAAATCCTAGCTTTAATTAAGTTTAATGAGCCCATAAGTGCTTTTCAAGTACTTTACTAATTTTTTGGTATTTTTTCTAAAAAAAGGATATTAAAAAGTAAAGTTAAAATATCCGATGGTTATCACAATTTTTTTGAAAACCCTCCTTTTGGAAATATTTAATTGGTCGCTTCGAAGCAGCTTTCGGTTTTAATTAGTTGTAAATGTGGATTTATCGGATAAAAAATGTTTGAAGTTTTTCTGACCTAATTAATAAAAATGTGAAGTTTTGTTTGGAGAAAAGCAGCACGAACTGGTAATGAATTTTTAATCAATGGATATTCAAAAAGAGAAATTTATAATGCAATTAGTTTATATGCTATCATGTGTATTTAAATTTATTTAATGATTTATTTTATCTTGCTTGTAAGGTTTTAGTTTTTTTTTTTAGTTTAATCAGTTAAATGTCATATTATTGACTTTATACTGAAAAAAGCTAATTATTTATAATTGTTTATAATAACTGCTGATGTTATTATTTTTCTTTTCTAATAATGTCTAGCCATTTAGGTTTAGTTTAAGATCTCAATTAATTGATACTGTATCAAAATAAATAATTGTGTATATTTTTTCTAAAAAATCATTTGTCGTTTTTTTTATTTTGGGATGGTACACGTTAATGTATTGGTTTATTTACAGTTTCCTCATTTATGGATGCTCTTTGGGACCGGATCGCTGAGTTATTAAGACCATCACTCTAGCAGTCTGCGCGTTGTAATTCGCTGGTGTGGGTTCGATTCCCACCTTCACCCGGGCGTATATTCCTTTCTTTAATACAGTAAAAATTCTATTTGTGTCTGTCTTACTTGACGAAGGCTTCATTAGCGGGTCTCTGGTCAAGCATACTAGCCGGAATGTATATGCAATAGTAGTAGTAGTAGTAGTATTAATGCTCTTTCATTATGCAACGACAATATTGGGAATATTATATTAACCTCACACCTACAACTAAATACAAATACAAAAATTGTCAACCAGTTACAAGAAAGATACCAACAAGGCCAAATAAAAGCTAATACAATTTCTACAATACAATTTCTACAACCTAGTACAACAACCTAATACCAATTTCCAATGACTATCAAGATTTTTCTTATAATCTTCTACTCTTTTCGAAAGCACAGCACAATCTAGAAAAAACTCTGTTGTAAAAATAATGTTTCCTTACCTCCCTTGTGAAGCACGATTTATTCAATTTCTGATCATGCCCTCTGGTCCTGATATTTAAGGCAAAATCTAAGCCCTCCATGTCTCCCTGTCTTATGAAGCAAACAACTATTAAATGTTCAACATCATACAGATTTCTAAGTGACAATTAGTTAGTTGTTAGACGTCCAAAGATTACCAAATGCATACATATGAAATATTACAGCATGGTTTAAAGTAAATGAGTAATAAATCTGCGAAAAATCAAGAAAAATTAGATTTTCTGACATTTATGCTGAGTACGATTATTGTTTAGTTAGCTTTTTAATACAGACCTTTGGAAATAGGAATTTGTCCGTCTAATGGCTAAATTAAACATTTTTCTCTTACCAAAGCACACCCATATTTAGTTATGAAAATTCCAAAGTGAAATGATATCAAAATACTTCAAAGAATGCCATCAACAAAATCTGTAACTAGGTGCTTTCCACGACTCCAACGATTCGAATGTATCCCGTTTCTATTTTTTACCCCATTCTCCCAAACTTTTCAATCCTTCCCGCGATCGTTCCGTTCCGTATAAATGCCCATTGGACCAGGAATATATTAAGGGCGTCACTACTTTGCAATTCATGCCACGTCCATTCGAAAAGAACATCGATGCAAAGAGGAAATATCCCTTCTTACTCCATGTTGGATTGACAAAACTAGGAAAGTGATATATTTTGATTATATATCTAAATATTTAGATAAGGTTATCTTTTATATGTTGTGGCTCAGTAGTTAGTGAAAATCTCATTCCGTTTTAATAAGAGAGTCAATTACGGTTTTATGACTTCCCGACACAATTGTTAAAAGCTATACTAAACGATAAAATATACTTAATGGTAAGAATGCTCGTTATTCGTTTTTTTATAATTACTATCATTACAAGAAGTTACATTTTCGAATCGTTAAAAGAAATCTACCATGGTTTTTTTTGGATTCTAGCATCTTGTAGCAAATAAAGAAAAATTATTGTACGCCATACTAACATTGGGTGATGTGTTGTCTTTGGGTGATGTGCCCTGACACATTTATTAAAATCTATACTAAACGATAAAATATACTTAATGATAAGAACGCTCGTTATTCGTTTTTTTATAATTATTATCATTACGAGAAGTTACATTTTCGAATCTTTAAAAGAAATCTACCATGTTTTTTTTAGATTCTAACCTCTTGTAGCAAATAAAGAAAAATTATTGTACACCATACTAACTTTGGGTGATGTGTTGTCTTGTTGCTCACCTTTAACAGGTCTAACAAGATTCAATCAAACAAAATCTGTAGCTACATTTAAATCAAAATCAATATACAATGGTCAATACAACATAGTCAAACCACGGAATCGTATTTTTTCCGAGAGTTCTCTTTATTCAAAAACATTCGACTTCCAGTTTGTTACCTTCGATTCCATTTGGTTTCGCTTTACTACTTCTAGAAACTTCTAGAAGTGGCGACGAATTTACCGGAAATATATTCTAGACGCGGTTGAGTCATCAAATACCATAAATACTGGAGAATGTGTATCGTGTGGAGTATCACTTTGCATACATAAGTATCGGAGTATTGTTTATGCTGATCGTTTTTCTTGTTCATGCATGTACACAATATTGGAAGCAGGTGGTCTTATAAGTAAAAACGGCAATGTTTTGAGGGTTAAAAGAAGAATAATCGTTGAACGTGCTTATTTTTCAGAATGTAACCAGAATGTCAAATAAATTGTTTGAAATGCGCTTACAGAAAGAAAGACAGAAAGTGCTTAAAAGAAAGAAGCCGAAAAGTTTTACGTCGATAGTTGAGATTTTTGAAATGCAGAAAAAATTTAAAAACAATGTTTGAAAACTAAATGTATTGAAAATGTTTAGGAAAAGGTTTCGGTTTGGTTAATTAATGGTGTGTTGCTTTAAGACCTTTTAAATAAAACCTGTACTTTTAGTAAGGTTCAATAAATTACAGCCATCGTTTATCCTAAAGGTAATGGTAAATTTGTTAAAACTGAAAGATATCTCAAAGTAAGTTTTTAAGCAAAACAACATGCATACATAACATAATACAGTGATGAAAAATATATATATTTTTTTAATTTTTAATCTGAGTCCGATGCACAATAGACAATGATTACAAATTTAGAACTGACTATTCTTTCCATAAAAGTTTATTCATGGTTGGAAACTATATTGTTAAAGATGAATGAAAACCATAATTAAATATTTAAGATTTGGAGATAACGCAGTTTTTATTTGGAAATTTATGAGAAACTCTGTTTTGCAGTTTATTTAGTTTTCAAAGACTCGTTCGATTCCATCTAGTTCATCGTGATCCTTGCTCTTTTGTTATTATATATTTTCATCTATGTACGTTAAAACAACGAAATTTATGTTTATTATTTTTATTTTCATTTTTAAGCTATTTACTGCAAATATAGGAATCCTTACACATTCAATAAGCATCGTCTTTTTATATATTTGTCATCCATTTTGTAATTTTAGTTTTGAGGGGTCATAGGAGTCTTAAAAATGTGCAAAGAAGGAACTACGAACTATAGTTTGATCTTTCATGTAAGTTTTTTACTACTTAATATATAAGTATAATTATTTTATAAGCAATTCTACAAGATTTATTTAATATAAAATAAATTTTAAAATGTATGAAACTTCAGCCAAAGTTAAAATAAATGATATTAAGCATAAAGCTATTTGAACACATTGGGATTAGGCTTGCGCGGCAAATTTTGAGGTCAAAATTGATAAAATGACCAAGAAAATGACTTTATTTTGTACAAATATGTACAAATTTGGACTTATACCTAAATTCTCATCTCAATTTTAATTAGAAATTATTTTTTTAAAAATTTAAAATCAAAATTAAAAAAAAATATTTTTTTAGAAAAAAGTTCTTAAAATAATTTCTAATTAAAATTGAGCTGAGAATTTAGGTATAAGTCCAAATTTGTACATATTTGTACAAAATAAAGTCATTTTCTTGGTCATTTTATCAATTTTGACCTCAAAATTTGCCGCGCAAGCCTAATCCCAATGTGTTCAAATAGCTTTATGTTTAATATAATTTATTTTAGTTTTGGCTGAAGTTTCATACATTTTAAAATTTGTTTAATATTACCTAAATATTGTAAAATTACATATAAAAAAATTATACTTAAATATTGAGTAGTTAAAAAATTACATGAAAGATCAAACTATGCTTTGTAGTACCTTCTTTGCACATTTTTAAGACTCCTATGACCCCTTAAGTTACATAAAACTCGTTTTATTTACGGAAAACTCTTTGCCGCCACAACCAAATACGAATCAATTGCCCTTCTAACTTGAAATGGACACTACTTTCAATGTCTTACAAGATCAACCAATTCTTCGCCACTTATCTGTGTCCTATAGTTTCCCCATAGGAGTACCGTGTTTCATTAGTCCTTCACTTTGTCTCTTAATACTTAGATGCATTTGTACTTGATGGATGGGCTTTTGATGACAGAATCCATCTTGCATTTAGTAGGAAAGTGACACTTTCTGCATTGAGTTAACATGACAAATACGTCACTTTAACTTTAGATGAATTTTAGGGATGAAGGCATGTTGATTTGAGATGTTTATTGATATAAGAATGATCAGTTAGATAGATTTATATGAGACAGTTATAGACAAGTCAGAATACATTATATAGTTATATGACATAGTTACATGACAATATATATAGTTATGACAGAATCCATCTCGCTTTAAGTAGGAAAGTGACACTTTCTGCATTGAGTTGACATGACAAATGCGTCACTTTCACTTAAGATGAGTTTTAGGGATGAGGGCATGTTGATTTGAGGTGTTTAGTGATATAATGCTATGTCCACACTGCGACAATAAAAATGACAAGACATTGCGCGCGCATGAAAATGCCTGTACAAATTGGTCAGGCATGCGCGCGCAACTACCTCGAATGGACCAAAATGCATATACATTTCCATGCGCGGGCAATTTCTTGTCATTTTTATTGTCGCAGTGTGGACATAGCATAAGGATGATCAGTTAGATTGATTTAGATGAGACAGTTGATTTGGAATGTCGATGGTTTAATGGTTGTATATTTTGATTTGAAAGTGAGATTATTTTTTCAAATTTAAATCTTTGAAACCCATGGTTTTATTTAAATAAAGACCTAACGTTTGAATATAATTATAATTTGTAACAAAAATGCTCAAAATAGTTGAAAAATATTAATTGGTTTCCATATTTTGTTAAAAACTGAAAATAAAGCTGCCGTCTTTCGAACTTATTTTTTTTTAAAAAATGCATTTTTTTTTTTAGGTTTAAAAGAAAGTATGGGCATATGCAATAAGTTTGATATAAAGAAAATTTAATATTACACTCTTTATTACAATGCATTTTCATTTTTCGAATACAATTTTCGTAAAAAACAACAACGCAATATTGTTCTAATATTCACATCTATATCTTTTATCCTCAGCGACTCACTCAATGTTAATTTATGAACTTTTATATGTAATTTTTAAGTACAATTTGGATTTTACCATCGATTCTTGATTTTTATTTATCTATGTCCGTATTTGAAATTACTTTGGCGTGATTTGAAGTAGCATCGCATTGGGGAAAACTGTAGATTTTTACGTAATTTACTTCGGAATTTGAAACTTCTATGCAATTGTACTGTAACAGCTCTTCATCCAAAACACCGCGTTGCATTGTTTCGGTACAATCCATCCACTGACCAATCTCACCAGCCATGCCCACCATTTCAATTCATCTCACTCCACCCAACCATATACAATATCACCCGAATCATAACGCACGATATTAATGTTCCCCAGCACATGAAGTGTGCCCTAAGCTAACACACACCAAATCAGCATTTCTCCAATGTGTCTGCCATGGCAGTATTTCGATTTGACAAAACCCAAACTCGAATATTCTAGCATTGGGTAAAAGTTTTAATTGTTACTGATCTGTGCTACCTTTTCCTTTAATTAATAGTGTGTACTTTGAGAGCTTTAACGTCAAAAAATGTTAAACCATTGTTATGAGATGTGGGTCGAGCTTACTCGTTGCCAGTCACTGTGCTTAAAAATAGGAGAAGGAATTTAAATTATAAATGTTTTGGTATCTCATGTATGGCAGTAATGTACCCAGCATTGTTTTAAGAATTTGCAAACCTTTTAAAATAGACAGAAAAATTTTCCGGGGGTCTTTACAATTGTTAAACCAGGAATTCAAACCCGATCCTTCCCATATAGGTAATCACTTTGAACAAAGAACAAATTAATGTATATTGGTGTATTTACAACTGAGATTGGGATCTATTAAGCTAAACATACATGATGGGACATAACCTGGGTTAGAGCGTGTGAATCTATGTAACTCTTCCTTGGCGTAACCAACAGTATTCTCACTTGTCAAGTGATTTAATTTGTGTGCCCTCAGGGACTCTAAACCAATCACCTACGAGTGAAAACCCTTTCAGTGGGAGATTTAGCAAAGGTTTATATGTTCTGTTTCTAAGTGTATACCCATCTTAGCTCATTACCATTCATACAGCCAGTTTATTGTCTCTATAAAACAATTTTGAATACCACAAAAAATAACTATTGAACTAATTGTGTGATCTCAAGTACAATTTCAAGTATCTTAAATACACTGCTTGAAAATACGACAATACCTAAAACTTAATATAGTTCCAATTGAAAGTTATTTGGACAATCTGCGTTTGTACGAATGCGTTTCGACTGTGTGAATGCAGAAACTTCCCATACACCTGCGTCAAACTACCTCAAGAATTGGGCGACTCGGGGGCCCAAACTCCCATTTAATCTAACGACGCACGCAGTTATGGACTCACAGGGACACGCTGATTATGCTTATCACATTTCCGACCACTTATCTTCAGTAGTAACCGGCCGCTGTTTAGGGGGATCGGATGATACCTAAGCAGTAGATTAACCAGGGGTGTTTGGTTTATAGGGATATATGGTTTATAATAAGGAGTTTGCAATGGAAATGGGCTTTGTATAATGAAGAGGTGTCTAATTCTGAATTTGATTGGGGACTGAAAACTTTTCTTTTTGTTCATATACAGTGTTAAAAAAAACTTCTAATTTATCATCACAGTGAGTGTGATGGTGAAAACATTGTCATCTCCGTTTGATGTTATTTACGTCTGATGTAAACTTTATTTTGTTTTTTGGCTGTGTTTATGACACATCCGAATCAAATAGATCCACGGGTACTGATTATTCCATCTACTATTCCATATACTATTTGATTGTTATGATCGTCATACGGGCCTATCAATGACTGTAAGTATAATATTTTTTCAAGGATAAACACACATAACTGGACAATCAAAGATACAAAATTTTTTGACCAACAACAAGCCAGAATCAAAGCAAGGGTGGTCCAAAATATATCTAATTCCTTACCAGTTTCCGATAGCTGTCGAGATTCTTCTTAAAATCTCTCACTCTCTTCGAATATACGACGTATTCTGATAAAGCATTCCACACATTGACGTCTCTATTGTAAACATGTTTTCTTACCTCCCTTCTAAAGCATGATTTATTTAATTTCTGACCATGTCCTCTGGTTCGGCTATTTAATTTAAAACTTAAGCCCTCCATGTCTCCCTAAAACCTAAGCCTTCCATCAAAGGGTGATGGCAACGTTTTTACCAATCACACTATATGGCATGCCAGCTGCGTATCTGGAAAGTTATCAGTTCCTGAAGACTCTCCTGCCCTTTCTGCCTATCTGTATGCCTCTGTGATGTTTGGTCCTTAGCCTCGCTTCAGTTTTTGTAGTTTGCAAATATGTTTGATTCACTGGAAATGATTGTGTGCACTCATTTCTCTGTTTAAATGCTATTTGAGTAAGTTGTTCATGTGAATTTATTTGCAGTGAAAACATCCCTTTTTATGTAAAAAAAAATCATTACATCACTCAATGTGATGAAAAGAATAACCGCTTAATGGGCTGTTATTTTACGTTTTTACAGAAAAAGTTAACTTTTGAAAAAAGTAAATTTACTAAAAATATATGTTCATTAATTTGATTACAAAATGGGTTTATTACTAACGTAATGGAAGAAGTACATTACAGTCATGCAAGAAATACATTGCTCGTAATACAAGCAATACACTTGCTATAAAGGATTTTTTTTTTCGGAATAGCTTGCTGATCTTGAAATTCTGGATACTTCATATAAAAGTATTTTCTCTTGCAACAATAGAATTGCAAAAAGTTTGCAAAATGTTAATTAACGCATGCAAAATTTTACGAAATTGCAAAATGTTAATTTACGCATGTTCACAGTTTTAACGTAATTGTGCTTATACATTTATTTGATGCTTCAGGAACTACTTAGTTGATTCAATCTATTTTGTGGTATGTAACATATAAATATGTATAAATATGGGGGCCTCAGAATTTTTCTCAAAATCATCTACGAAATAATAAAATAAAAACTGTATTTTCTTATTTCAGTAAATAAAATAAATGTAAACAAATACATTATGAACCATAAATACTCCAAAGTTACTCTATCAAATTCCAGTTATTTGTTTCAAAGTCCTACTTCGGGAAACGCTATCCTTCATATTCATCATAACTGTCTCCATCAACACATTCCGAATGCAATCTAAATAAAAATTTATATCTTTAAACTTTTCTTCTTCAATTCTCCATTATTCAGTTCGTTGCGCGAGTTTGACGTTATTCTAAGTAAACTTTAGAAGAAAATGGGGTTGAAATTCGACTCTAAACTGAACTAGAAGAAATGAGTTGTGAAAATAACTAAGTTGAAAGAAAAATAGTTTGAATTAAAATGATTCAAAGTGATTTCGATTTATAGTGATTAGTTTTAAGATGAATGATTCTCAACTAAATTTGGATAAAATAAGAAAAGAAATATAATGATTTTATAAATTCCTACGAAATTTGGAAATTTGAATAACCTGTGAATGGTGATACAGATTGAATATATGTTATATTTTGTATTTATTTACGTTGTTGTTTGACAAGTACTTATTGCCCTCCAATTTTGAAAAAATAGTTTCGCAAAAATGTAAATTTAGCATAATTGGATGACGAAAAAAAGACTTAATAAAAATTAAACAACTGAAAACCAGAGAACTGCAGAATACAACTTTTTCTATAATCAAGGTAAGGGCATAACTTTCATTTAGCGGGTGTTCTTGCTTGTTGTTCATTATTTTAGGAAAAACTTATTTTGTTAAGGATTCACTCATACAAACAATCTATTTTGCAATATGTCAAGTTGTTGTTTTTTTTTAATTTAGTCTAGTTAAATCGCAGCAAAAAATACTTAAAACAAAAATTTGGCGAATATAGTTTTTTATGGTGATTAGTATCTAATTGACGGTAACCCTTGGTAGCTTTTGCAATGCCCAAAATTAAGTAAACATTTTAATTTAATAAAAAAAGTTTTAAATATCGAAAAACATGAATATAGATAAAAAAAAATTTTGCTAAAAATTACGCTTACAACCATATAAAACTATTCCGACCGAGTGTCGAAATAGCGGAATTTCTTCTGGACTTTTCCCTCCCGGAGATATAGAGCCTTAAAGAGCTACGGCTCTTTGTTTGATATACAGCTCGCGTAGCTTTTTGTAGCGCGAACAACAGGGTAAAAGCAGGAAAAAAAAAGCCATAAATATTGATTACTTTTGAGTTTTGAGTTTGCTTTCGCAGTTATCAGGTGCGGAAGGGGTGCTGAAAAATGGCTTTCAGAGGAATATTTCGCGCTTTTTTGATACACGTACTCCGGTAAATATGAATCAGGGATTAAGGAATATTTCTTATCGTGTGTTTTTGTATGGAATTTATCTTAGTTTGGGTGAGTACGGGAACTTTCTTTGGCCGTGGTGATGTAAGTGGGGTTTAATGAAATGGAAATAAATGTGTAAGTGAAACTGAAATGGAAATAGGGATGGGTGATTTTTATGAAAGTAATGTTTATGTATGTCTTTAAAAAATGATTTTTTAAAAGTCATATTTCAAAGAAGCAAATTATGTTATTGACAGTGAAATAACAGTTTTCCATTTTGATTTTATTTTTAAAGAGTTTGGAATTAAAAGACCTTGAATAAATTTAATAAAAAAAATGCGACTATACTTAATTAATATTTTATTTAGAAGTTCGAAAAGGTGGAGGGAAAATCTATAGATTTCGTTTTTAAATATTCGTACACTCTTAAAACAAACGAGTGATTTTAACTCAGTCTGAGTAAAAATTCACTCCTTTCCAGTGTCGAAAATGCAATTCTCCTACACGAGTGGATTTCAATCCTTTGTTTTAAGAGTGCATGACTTTTAAATATTTATCACATTGCACGTACTACACTACAACAGTCTTACATAAATTATTATATTATTATAATTTATTAAACTGTTTGTTACCTATTGATACATTTTGCATGAGTTTAATACTAAAGACTTCTAATTCATAAATCAACTCTTTTGGTTTGTGATAATGCACCCATTACGTGTGACAAAATGCTCTTCGTTTCTTGAAATTGAATATTGAGCGATAAAATAAATTCTGTGCATGGAATTATTATATAAAACTGTATTGGAAGCAACAAAACAAAAACGTTTCCCCCAATGAACCATCATAAATCTTCCAGTCCATTCAACTATTTCATTCCTAACCAAATAAGGATCCAACAACCTTCTATCATCCATCACAATTCCGCTACTCGAGCATAGACTTAAGCTATCAACGGGTCTTTAAAAAACAGATACATTAAACCAATACTTCTCAAACCCTATTTTTCACTTACAGCATCTGTTTTGTCTCACAAATACGCATTTATTTAGTTTAGGGGGGGGCTTGAGAATTAATGACTTTTTCAACTGTAGCCCTCCCCCCCTCTTCCAGCCCCAGATACGATTTGTCTCAACGACTTAAACTGGATTCTGTTTCGGATCGCATTGTTGGGCCGATTTTAGTTTTCTGTTTCCATGGAGAGGGCCCTTTTGTGGTAAATGAAATCCCTATTGGAGTTTTATGGATTGTGTTTTTTGTTGTTGTTGTTCTAGAGATACTTTGGATTTCGTTTTTGAGATTTATGGATTTTGAAGTGGAGTTCGCGAGGGATTTGCGAGTGGTTCAGTTGATGGTTGTTTCCAGTTACGATTGCTTGTCGTGTTTAGTTTGCAGACAAATTTTATGTTGGCATTTTTTTGTGTTTTTTGGAGTACTACTCTTTTTCTGTGTGAAAGGTTACGAAGCGACGCAATAAAAGTCAAATATGTAACGTTACGGAATGTATAAAGGTTTCATTGAAAAGCTCTTATACATTAGATATTTTCCGTTTACTTCTTATGCAAGTGCACAAGTCAATAAGTCATCCACTCAATATTTCATACCTTTTCTTTCTACATCTAAAACCTGCTATCGGAAGATAGAAATAGACAGTCAGGAAAATTCAAGAAAAACTAATTAATTTTCTACTCATGTTATCCTTGCTAAAAAGTTCAATTGTTTATTGGACGGCTTATAAATTTGCAAAATGCCGTGTGACCAACCGTTACAGTTTATGACACGCCAATTCACTTTTCCACTGACAAAATTTATTTTGACCATTCGACTGAACATTCAAAGAGTTCGTTACTATTTTTTTTAATCATCACATGCTTTTATAGATAAAGTGAGTATGTATTGCAGACAGCGACCATTGTAGTATTTTGCACGAAATCTTTTACGTGAAAAAACATAAACTCCATTAAAACGTCTTCGACAGTTACTTTACTGGCAGACCAAAAAGGGTAATGACTTTTTTCGTAAGTGTGATTTTTTTTATTATCTAGTATTTAATGTAGGCCTCGTTTACATGAGCCATCGAATCCATGGATTGAAGAGAAAACTCAGAAATTTTTCTCCCAGACAGAATTGTAATTGCAGGTTCATTGGGGGGTTTCGCAAACGCTCCAATGAAAGAGGGTTTGATGCTTCATACCATGGATTCGGCTACATACTATCTTTTGGGTAAGAAATCCTGCTCGGCCTCTTTTCTCCCTATTTTTCATTCCATGGATTCGATGGCTCATGTTAACGCGCCTAGTGTATGAATTTTGGAAGCTTTCTTTGACCAAAAATCACCACCTGCTGAACACACGTTAAGAAATCCCCATAATCCTACTTTTGTTATCAATATTATTCCTCTTAACCAAACCCAGAGCACAAAGCCCAAAGATTGCGATAACAAAAGACCACTGAACTGAACCCCCCTTTTGCTGACGCACGGCCAATCTTTGTTATTCCTCCCAAACAATGCACGCCTCCGAAAAAAATAGAACATCTGTTAAAACGTGTTCGATAGTTACTTTACTGGTAGATCAAGAAGGGAAAGGTCTTTCTCCGTGAGTGTGAATTTTTTAATTATCTAGTATTTAATTTTCTCAGTGTATGAAACCCATTGGCAGCTTCCATCGACCAAAAATCACCACCTCCTGAACACACGTTAAGAAATCCCCATAATCCCACTTTTGTTATTGTTATTATTCCTCTTGACCAAACCCAGAGCACAAATCCCAAAGATTGCGATAACAAAAGGCCACTGAACGGAACCCCCCTTTGCTGACGCACGGCCAATCTTTGTTATTCCTCCCAGACATGCCACGCTCCCGGAAAAACTCTTATCCTGGCAAGAAAAAACAGGATAAAAACGGGAAAAATAATAAAAGGGGAAAAGCCGTTTCTTTGGCGGCCCTTCGTTTATGGGCCCGAAATTTCCTTGGCGCTTTTATGAGTGCGCCATTAATTTCTGCCGCCGCTTATTAAATTAAAGCAATTTTCGACATCAGGGAGTCTGAAGCGTTTACTTAAGAAATGCTTAAGCATCCGTGAAATAACTGAATAAAAACTTCCACCCTATGGTTACTGGGAGTAAAAAAGCCTTTTGAGGGTGAAATAATGATTTTTTCCCTCCTTTCATCGCACTGTTTGAAGTGTTTTTGGGTTGTCAGAACCTGGTGCTAATTAAGAAGTTATTGTTATTTTTATTATTTTTAATTTGGATCGACCAAGGGGAAAAAAGGTTTCGAGAGGAAATTGAAAGGAATTTCTTATGGATTTTAAGTAATTTGGGGATTTTATTAATGGTTTCTTATTTTATCAACTCATTGTTCAGATTCTTGCGGAAGCATCGTAATTATAGAAGAGATCAATAAACATTAAAAAAAATGTTCACATTAAAATAAAATGACAATTTTTAGCATATTTTTTTAAATGGTGAAATATATATAAATTTTTTTGTTTTTGTTGAAGGTCCCTCTGTACATATACATCGCATTTGGAATATTTAAAAGAATATTTCCTATTTACATTGAGAGTTACTTGATAATCTCTATTTTTATTAACCTTCATTAAAAATAACAGAAGAGAAAATACGTTGATGTTATTTTGAACCATAGATCACAAAAAAGAAGAACAGTTACTAACTATTACTATATTTTTAACAGTTCCCTTCAAACAATTGCTACACGTAGCATTATTCTAAAATTAATTAAATTTTCACGAAAATATCAATCACAATAAAATATTCTTCTTCGTATTTTTTGTGCAAAATAATAGTTCCGAATTTTTAAAAAAAAAATATAATTTATTTTGCTTAATTTTCTTATCTCCAAGAATGCTTAATTTTGTGTTCGAGTATAATTTCCAACAAAGTGTTTGCTCTGTCATACAAAAGACATATTGCTTGACATATTTCAAATTAGAATTAAAAATATTTACGGCAGATAATTTTCTTCTTTCTCAAAATAAGACTCCCATGTTTGTTTTTCTGCCGTAACGGTAATATGAAAAGGAAACAACATGTAAAGAGCTTTGGACTATCTAGTTCTGTACATGTTGTTTTCTTTATATAGCACTTTACGTGCATAAGAACAAACATTCAGGATGAAAAAATCCTCAACGATATACATTTCATATAACATGTTTGCATATAACATGTTTTGATTTGTTCATACATGTTTTGACACTTCCATAATACGCCTTACACACAAGCCGGAATATTATATGTACCTACCCCTACCTAATACGCCCTATACTTTACTTTAATAGTATAGTGAAGAGAGAATAGCGAATAGGATGCATAACGAATGACGGAGCTCCTTATGTAGCATACGATTATTTTTTATTGCGATGAAGATGCTATTATTTATTCCTTTTTTTGTCCTTATGATTGTTTTTATCATTTGTAGTAATTATTTGATTAATGATTTTGCTATTTTTTTAGGTCACCAAATGTTTTTTTATATCTACTGTTTTGCCCATGATTTACTTTGTTATAATTTTCTTTCTTTATGAGTAATCTATGATGGGGATTTTCTCATGTTGTGGCACAATAAATAAATAATTAGCGCTTACGCTTCACTTAAGAAATACACTGACATTTCAAGAAGTTTTGATTATATTACAAGTTTAGGTTTGGGTGCAAGAAAATCCGTGTTCTATAAGTGGCGAAGGTCTATTAATAGGATCTATCAATTAATCTAACTTAATTCTCGTAAGATTCTGTCCTTTTCTTTTTGTTTACTTTATCTGTTGACAGTGTCTCTTTAAACAACTTATTTCGTCAAGATCTTCGTGTGTCTTCCCTCTTAATTATTCCTTTTTACCCAGTCCTCAGCGGCGTAATAATTATCATTGCAGAATTTGCTTAGTATTCCAAGACACTTCACGTAGAAAACGTTCAAATATTGTTTAAGCCAGTGGGTGGCGGCATTCAGCCCCAAAGCAAAACACCTAGCCATTTTACTATAATTTTACCCTAATTTGTAATCTTAACATCAAAACTTTTCTAAAGATTTCATTGAAAAAATATCATGTCTTGTGAACATTTGATCAGGCCAAGGCTGATAAATTAATTTAAACTAATTGTTTAAAAAATCAATCATTTGTTCTTTAGCTTACTCTACCCTAATATATTTCTAATATTACCAAGTGTAGAATTTAGTTAAAGGTAATTTATTGAAAAAACCTTCTTTTCCTAAGATCTTCTATTCGCACGTTCTTTCATATATATCTTTATTCTCCTCTTTTAGCCAGATATTCACTGGTGAATGATGATGTAATGATGATGAGTTCAGAAATGAAAGTCATTACTTCCCACTCTACTACACTTAATTTAGATAAAACATTTAAATCCTATTTCAGCCACTGTTAGAAAAAGCCCCAAAGCACTATACCTATACTATTAATACAAAAGAGTGAAATCCAACTCTAGTAGGATAAGTGCTTTTCGACACTGGGAAGAGTGAATATTAACTCAGAGAGACTGTTTAAATCACTCGTTTGGAGAGTGATTCTGTAGGAGGTTTAACACACAAAGGATCCCACTAATTTTTGGGATGTGCAATTTCAATGGTGTGTGTGTGAAAAGTTAACTAAACTGTTAAAATCGCGCGTTTTTCTTAAGAAGTATACAATAAGCAAATGCATTTTACGGACTTCCAAAATTATTTTGGGTAGCATCGAAAATTATGTGTATACACTTGATCAGGGTGTTGCAGATAACATACAAAATTTTTTTTTTAATTTTTTTGTTTTCTAAAGCTTTTTCTTGCCTAATACAGTTTTAAACTTTCAAACAGTCGAAATTTAATTTGGCTTCCTTCAATATTTTTCAGATAAATTCTTTCCCCAAGATCTCCCGTATGCATCTTCCCTCAATACACATCTTTATTATCCTCTTTTTGCCGGGCCCTCAGTGGCGTAATGATGATGAGTGCTGAATTAGAAGCCATCGGCATCGCTCAGCATCCCACGACACTCCATTTACTCGGGACGCCACTGAATATGCGGGCGAGATCCTCAAGAAATTCGCTCTGCAAGTGGCGTAAGTCGCCATTTTTTCATAGTTGCTCTAGAATGGAAGAGTACTGTTTGTGTGTGTGAATTTGAACTTTGGAAGAAAGGGAAATGTGAGTGTGGTATTTATGTTTCTTTTGAAATGAATGTGCGAGGAAAAGTTACCGACTGATGATGCAAGATAGAGAATAACGAGAGCCGAGGTAGCTCGGTCGTGGGAAGTGTCGTGCTTGCATCGGAAGGGTTGCGAGTTCTGTTAGGTTGGGTTAGGTTAGGACAGGTTTGATTTATCGTCGCACTAGAGCTACACGAGTGCTATTGGCGACGGGCGTCGTATTTTAGAACCACAGTCAGGTGACGAGCCAACACCTGAATAGGCACCCAACGCAACCATTAAGGGCGACGTCGTACGCAGCGTTAGTACTTTGAAGGGTATTTAACGTGCACTCCCTTACACGGGGCATTATTCGGCGGACGTTTTTGGCTGCACAGGCCGTTTATAGGTCAACAGCTATTTTGGCGATGCCCGGACCCGAATCTGGGACCTTCCGCATGCTAACCGAGTGCTTAACCGACTGGGCTCCCCAGCCCTCGTTGCGAGTTCTGTCCTCGGAGGAGCTCGCAATTAAAACAAAATTACCCCATTCGCCGTTACTTGATGTATAGGGTTAGTAACTAAATTTGACTGACTCTGTGAAATAATAATATTAAAATGGTTCAGAAAAAAGTATTTTTGATTAAAAACTAATTTTGTTCATGATTGAAAAATTTGTGTTTATGGGTGAAACGTTATGCAATCATTTCGCATATTTTGTTCTTGTGATGGCATCTGATAATTAAAAAAGGAAAGAAATTTTCTACAGTTAAATAATGCAATATATTTGAGACTGATCCAAGTTAAATATGTTTTAGTCTTAAGTCTGACGTCATGTTCATTTGCACTTTTATATTGCATTGATTATTCACCCTCTCAGTCAGAGTTCTCGTTCTTTACTCCATTATCGGTTGGCAGTTGGCACGAAAATTTGTAAAATTAACTTTCTGATGAACTTTATCTTTATCTGCAATTTTCAGATGCTAGGACTATCCAGAATTAAAAATAAAACAAAAAAGTTCTAGACAATTTAGTAGTAAAACGTACTTAAATATGATAATTCAATAAAAACTATTAAACTTTCCCAAATGTCTATCTTCATATCGGTCGGCAATAATAACTACCCCCTAACGTTTTTTTTTTGCAAAGAAAAAACTTTAAAGCGGTAAATAAAACGCTAATTCCACCAAACAAAACCTCCCCCTGTTTCTTTTCTAAGAAAAATGTGACTCAGCCCACTGTAGAGTCCAAAAATACGCATCTCAATCCCTGCGGGAAAATGAAACAACGGTGCGGCCATCAACTTTGCAGCCCGGGAGGACTTTAAAGAGCTCGAAATGGATACCCCCCATAACTCTTCACTGCACCCGTAATTCCGGCGGGCTCTTTTGCTGGGCTCTTTGTGCGACGGAATTACAGAGGTAAGAAGAAAGTGGAGATGCTTTGGCGAAGAACAGAGTGAAGCCGTTAGAAATTCGTTGAGTAACCCTAGTACACTCTTAAAACGAACGAGCGATTTTAACTCAGTCTGAGTTAATTTCACTCCTCCAGTCTGGAAAATGCACTTACCCGGAAGGAGTGGATTCTTTGTGTGTTAAGCCTCCGACAGGATCACTCCAAACGAGTGATTTTAACTCAGTCTGAGTTAATATTCAATCCTTTTCAGTGTCGAAAATGCACTTCTCCTACTGGAGTGGATTTCACTCTTTTGTTTTAAGAGAACCCGGCAACACAACGGTTAGGGAGCTAAACTTTGGAGCTTTCTTGGTTTGGGCTTGAACCCCAGTAAGGCATGGATGTTATGTTTGCCAATAAATGTTATTATTTGTCTATGTGTTTGTGGCGTCCATTCTATGTGTGTCTCTTGTGTCTGTGTCACTTCTGGCGAGTGGGGCAACGGGCTATAAAGCCTTTGCTCTTTCCTTCTAGAGGGCGCATTCCATGTCATGTGATATTTGTCAACCTTAGTAAGCCAATACCACCTAGATTTGAAGGACCGGAGAACTAAGATGCTTTATGTCATATTAGTGGACCTATGTTTGGTGGTTTCAACCAATGAACGTTCTTAAATCAATCTCATTTTATCTTTGAGATAAGAATATTCAACCCATTATTAGGACAACTACTAAAAATCGGTGTGCTAGTGTGAAGCTATATTGCTCAGTCCTTTGGCCTTCCAAAAAAAAATGATTTATTGAGTAAGCACAAACAAACATCTTGCTCCATAATAGTTCATAAAGAAAACGCATAATTTTATTCATTGAAAAGCGTTAATTAAATATCCAAAATTGAGTATTAGTGCAGTTACTGGGTGTAGTATGAGATCTGAATTTATGCAAGATGGTAGTCGCCAAGCAACAGTAGTAAGCCTAAACAAAACGCTCACTTAATGTTAGTTCATGCCAAAACGCATAATTTAATTTATCAAAAAAGCGTAAATTAAAAATTATTAAAATTACTATTTGGGTAGTTGAAGGCTGTAGCACTAGATCTAAATTAATAAAAATAAATGAAAGTTACTTCCCTCACAGGTAAGAAAAAATGCGCTGTAATTATAGTATTTATTAGAGAGTCACAAATCACTTAGTGGATGTAAAAAGCCTATACAAACCCCACTGTAGAATAGCGCCAAATAGCTTTTGTTTGGGCTGCTAATGATCGATAGATGTCATCACATGGCAAACCTTATTTAGTATTAATTTTTGCGCGGTAGCATTTCCATCCTCTTCTTAACTCTATGGACGGAATCATAAATAGAAAACGATAAGGGCCTCGCTCAAATCGTTTGCGTAAGAGGAAGCCCTTAAATTAGGATCACCCCCAGCCCCCTTCTTATTTTGCATAAGTCGAAATTCGACGCGTCCCCCTAATGGGCCGTGCGCGCTTGCCCATGGATATCTTCCCCGTTGTTATTTAGGATTAATCATGATTTGAAGGAGGGCTTTTGGTCATTTCTGAAATGCTCTCATTTAGTTAATGCGTCGCTTTCGGTGTTGATTTTTTGTGTTTTTTTGTTCGGGGGATTTATGATATAATAAATTTTATTGAAAGGTAATTGATGGTAAAATATTTGTATTATATGCATGGCTTTTTTTAAGTGAGTTTATTGCATAAATTAAAGTGGCATAAAAGCTTATTCTTTGACATTATTGAACGATGATTGTGGTTTTGTCAAATTATGATATTTGACTACGAACAAATGAAAATTTTCTTTATTGCTGTTGTTTGCTTTGTTGAGTAAGGACACAAAATAAACACTGTTTATATATTATACTCATTTTTTTTACGGCGATGAAATCTCTATTGTAAAATACTTAATCTACCCTATGAATAAATTATAGATGTGTACAATAAAAATATTAAATTGTTTACACTTTCAAAAAATAATGATTGTTGGAAGCAATTTTCAACATTGGTGGTGAATTTCAACAATAACAATTTAAAAAAAATTAATTGGTTGAAAATATTGAATGTTACAATGGTTATTCTTTGTTGCTCTGCATTAAAACTGTTATACCACTTATGTTTTTAAATGTTAAATGTCAAACCATTTTATTTTGTTCTAAAAGGAAAAAATGTAGAATGAGTAAACGGACGATATTTACTTTATTGTTTAATGAAGAACGTTGAATAATATGCAAATTATGAAAGATACATTACAATGCAGTGCATAACATTTGCTTCTCATTAACACTGTTTACCATGTTACTTTATTTTCAAATGTGCAAGTCGGATTGCTTTGTAACCTCAAAGTTTTTTGTTAAACAAATTAATATAGTTTTAAAAATTAAATGATGTTTGTTTTCAATTATGATTTTTATGCTCATGAAACATAACTGTAACAATTCGGGGTTTAACTAGTAATTCATAAAAATGGCTTACAAAAACTGAATAACCAAATACGTATACTAAATTCTACTCTTCACTCTCAAAACCAGAAACAATGAAATTCAACTAAGCCCCTCTCACAGTAAAATAACAAAACGTATTCAAGATATAAGTATGGGACCTTTCAAAATTTCTCAGAATTCTGTGATGACTAAAGAATAGACTTGTTCGTGTACCCATCTTGTTTCGCGGAAGAAAAAAACACATTAGTTTTTCTCTTTTGAAAGACCATCTACTAAAAGAACCTATTTTACCCAAGGCAAGCTTTTACAGGTTTTTCGGAATGGATGGATGGATAGAATCTGTTTTTATCTGAGTATATCTTTCTTTTTTAAAAAGAAGAAAATATTTTTTTCACACCGGTAGCTGAAGGGGTATTTGCGAATAAGAGAATACGTCAAATAATCAGTTTTGGTAACAAAAAGAATGCAAATTTTATTTTTTTATAGAAAAGGGGATGCTTTCTTGGAAATGTCTTGTAAGGCAACACGGACGAATCAATGGGGGTAAAATATGAATGTGGACGTCGATTGTTGTAATTATACCAATACAATTTGTTTTAAGTATTTTATAAATGCGTAGTTGATTCATCTCTTTGTATAGTAAGGTATGTGTTTAACAATTTTCATTAACAGTAGATACAGTATCAACTTTAGTATATATAACTAGTATATATACTAAAAAGTATATATATAGTACAAAAGTACAAACAAAAGTATAAGTATAGTTATATTTCCTACTAATTATATTTAGAAAGTATATATTTAGTAAGTATATATAATCGACAAAATATTAAATTGATAAAAATCGTTTATGATAAACCTTAATTTTCTAAACAATTTACAGAATCAAGACGCTAAATATCCTTATTAAGATGCGTTATGGAATTTAAAAACATAAAAGTTGTATTAAATTAAGGGGTCATAGGAGTCTTAAAAATGTGCAAAGAAGGTACTACAAAACCTAGTTTGATCTTTCATGTCATTTTTGAACTACTCAATGTATAAGTATGATTTTTTTATATATAATTCTACAAGATTTATTTATTATAAAACAAGTTTGAAAATTTATGAAACTTTAGCCGGAACTAAAATAAATGATATTAAACATGAAGCTATTTGAACACATTGTGATTAGGCTTGCGCGGCAAATTGTGAGGTCAAAATTGAAAAAAATGACCAAGAAAATGACTTTATATTGTACAAATATGTAAAAACAAAGACTTATACCTAAATTCTCAGCTCAATTTTAATTAGAAATTATTTTTTTAAAAATTTAAAATCAAAATTTTTATTTTTTTTTATTTTTTTAGAAAAAAGTTCTTAAAATAATTTCTAATTAAAATTGAGCTGAGAATTTAGGTATAAGTCTTTGTTTGTACATATTTGTACAATATAAAGTCATTTTCTTGGTCATTTTTTCAATTTTGACCTCACAATTCGCCGCGCAAGCCTAATCACAATGTGTTCAAATAGATTCATGTTTAATATCATTTATTTTAGTTTCGGCTAAAGTTTCATAAATTTTAAAACTTGTTTTATAATAAATAAATCCTGTAGAATAACATATAAAAAATTATACTTATATATTGAGTAGTTAAAAATGACATGAAAGATCAAACTATGCTTTGTAGTATCTTATTGCACATTTTTAAGACTCCTGTGACCCCTTAAGTGCTTATGTCCTGAGTTGAGTGCTCCCCATACGCGCATGCGCCAGGGGAGCTTCAACCCTAACTCCCGCCTCTGAGGATCTTTTTAGGTATACTTTTTAAGATGCTCTCATGAGAAGAAGAAGCAGTTTGTAGCTAAATATTTTTCTTTTGTCTGCGTGCATGCTGTAATTATGTACTGTGATGTCTTTTCATCAATAAAGTAGCTCAGTAGATTATTTCCGAACCATTCTTTCGTCGTATTCACGAAGAAGAAATGACAAACGTACTGCAACGATCTGTGAAATTTGATGTACAATAACTTGCACAGCATCTTTGAAGTAACGTTTTGAGTACATAAAATCTTTTTTTATCACAATCCAGATGTCTTTACAACTGCACTACAAACGATTGTCCAAAACTAAGTAATCATAGATTTAAATTAACGTCACTAATAATTAATTTTGGTGGTATCGGTTTCAGACACCTTAATTTATTATAAATGCTGTTACAACTATAATACTCCAGAGTGACATTATTTGAACAAACTCTTATCCAAAAGCGAATGTGATTAAATTAACTAACTGAAAATTATAACTATGAGATCGAATTAAAGCTCCAAAACTCTGAACTGCCTCTGTTTCAACTATAGTATCCCTTTTCAAATCTCCCTCTTGACCGCCAATTAATTATCGCCAGCGCAACCCCAAAAGCACAATATTTCCACCAGATAGGAAAATAGTCATTGCGTATTAAATATTAAATTATCTATGCAAAAGTATGTTGACCACCAGGGGTCGTACAAATATTGCACTACTGTGCGAAATTAGAATTTTGACCTTACATTATTTAGTTTGATTTCAAAGCTCACGAAAGTACATTTTTATCCTTTGCTAGTGAGCAATAAACTAATCTGCCGTGAATAGGGAAAAAGCAGTAACCACCACAATGAATTAAACCATTTTTGCTATGAAATTATCATTCTTTTAGAATATTTTCTTATGGGTTCGAGTTATTGAGTAATTGCAATAGCAGTACAAGTTATTAGTCTAGTTACTACCATTTACCTGCCCACGGTTGTCCTTTTGGTCCAATATTTAGTCGTCATGTTATGTTTTGATGTATTTGGCAGTTGACGTAGTTTCTTCTTGCTTTCATTTCTGAATTTCCTTCAATCTGTGCTAAAACTGATGTTATGTTCTTACATGACCTTGATTTACCAATCAAGGCTCATTCAATGTTAAGTTTTGTTTAAAATGCATTGTTTATATTTGAATAAGGCGCAATGATAACTTTTGTCTCAATTACACTGTTTACATTTGACTAGGATACAAATTTAACCTTTAAACTATTAAACGATGTTACATTTAAAATAGAATAAAATGTTACCTTTTGAATCGGATACAATGATAACTTTTGTCGAAAATACATTGTTTACATTTGACTAAGATACATGTTATATTTTTACTATGATACAATGTTACCTTTTAGATGTAGTTCAATGTTTCCGTTTGAATATGATACAATGTTTATTTGTGAATGTAGTATAATGTTACCGTTTGAATATGATACAATGTTTATTTATGAATGTAGTATATTGTTAGCTTTTGGCCTACCTTCTGTACCTGCCAAGTAATTCAACAATTGACTCAAAATAACCAAAACAAATACATTATTACCATCAGCACTATCGAATACTGCTACAAAACTCCAAATTGTTTTCCCTATAGTCAAGGCTACTCCCAATAATAATTTCAATTCCCTTAGACTCAAGACAAGAGTTTCAGATGCTGATTGCTGCTTACGAACGGATTCCGAACGCGGTTGTGATTGGAAATATGCAAATTGGCAGGCGAATTCGGCGACAAGGCATCTCAGTTTTAAGATTGTCAACGAAGACTGGGGAGGTTAGAGGAACTTGGATATGCTTGGCGAGATTTCTGGTAGTCTGATAGTGGCCAACTGATATTGACCTTTCCCCTGGCAGTGATACAAAAATATTTAATGTAACTATTTTTTTTCACACGGGAGCGAGGATATACAGGGTGGTTATAAAATAACGCTCCCTATTCGGAGTGGTCTGTAGCTTGAATGAATAATCAAAATGCATCAAAAATTGAGACACTTGCTATTCAAGACGGGGGAAAAAGAATGGAATCATAAAAGACAGAATCCTAAAGAATAATCCTAAAAAGAATAATCATAAAAAAACAAACTCGTCTTTTGACCAGAATCTAAATTACGAGGCGTCGTCAATTATGGCCAATTACTGCCAACACAGCTAATTACGCCTCGTAATTTAGAACTCTGGTCCAGAGACGAGTTTTTTTATTACGAAAAAGAATGGAATTATAACACAGAAACTCATTTCTTGACCAAGGCTATAATTACGATGAGTAGCCAATTATGGCTAATAACGGCCAACACATCCAATTACGCCTAGTAATTTAGAACCCTGGTCAAGAGACGAGTTTGTTTTTTATGATTCCATTCTTTTTCCCCTTCTTGATTAGCAAGTGTCTCAAAGTTTTTTGCATTTGGATTATTCATTCAAGCTACATACCACTTTGAATAGGGAGCGTTATTTTATAACCACCCTGTATACAATTCTTTTCTAAGTTTGGAGAAGTTGGAGGAACTTGGATATGTTTGGCGAGATTACAAGTTGTTGTATAGTGGCCAACTCATATTGACTTTTTCACTGACAATGGTATAGAAATATTTATGTTACCTGCTTTTTTCATACGAGACCGAGAATATATAATTCTTTCAATTTTTTTTAACAATACTCTTTTATATAGGTACCACATTTTAGCTTTAAAATTGTTAGCTTTACATTGTCAGCATAGAGTTTTCCAACATTTACAACTACCCATGTCTTCTTACAAGATACTTCAATCAGAAGACCAAGCCGGATTATATACGACGATTGATGTTATAATCTAGATGGCTGGTAGTAACATATTAGTGAATCAACGTCTACTGGCATTGGATATTGGTTGTACATGTAGAAATTGGTTAGAGTAAAAATATTCTATTCTATGCATCCGCATGTAATTTTTAAAAAATTATTTTGTTGCATTAGATTGACGCATATTGTTTCACGTCATTACTTGTTTTTGAAAAAGAATATTTAGAGTGCACTTAAAAAATATTAACACTTGAAATGAATTTTTCAAACAAATAAAAAAACTAAAACAAAAATACCCGAATAGTTTATAGTTAAAAATATTATCTGACTCGCCAAGCTTTTTGATTTTACCTACCTAAAAAATGATACATGGGTTCATTTAGCAACCCTGTCTTAGAATTCGATATGCACTTTAAAGGCATGTACCCATTCATCTTACCTCTTTTGAGAAAGCCACCGATAAGACAGGCCCACATTGGGCCTTGGCGTGCGGGTGGACAATCTAATTTTCAAGTTGGATTGGCGATATGGAAATCTGGTCGTTGATGGGATTTTCGAATGGATCTACGCAAGTTTTAGGACTTGGAAAATGAGTTACGTTCGACTAAATATTGATATATTCTTAGTTTTAAGCTAACATGTGATTGTTTCTGTGCTGGCGCGTTTGTAAGAGTTTTCAGATGCACATATGTAGCATATTTTGTTGTAAAGCAAGGGAAACTTAAAAAAGTAATCGGAGTGTTGCTGAGATATTACATCAATTTGTGTCCAGCAAAAAATTATCTTAAGGTGAAAATCTACATAGTTGCTTTAGGTTATACACTACACTATATTGTTAATCTGGATACTTTGTATTGACACAGTGGTAGAACAGCCCATTGAGCATGGGTGTTATTTATTTATTTATTTGTTTCAGATGCACATAACCGAAAAAATCCAATTACAATGCACATCATGACAGACAATGCAAACAACAAGAACACACAAAAAGAAGACATTAAAATGACGGACATGTTAAAAAAGACAGTGTTACAAAGAGAATAACCTCCGACAATTAGCTTTAAAAACATTAAAAGGCATAAAAAATATATCCAGTTCCTCAGACACACCGTTATAAGTTTTATAAAATTTATACAGACAAAAATTTTGAATACAGTTATTCCGATTTGAATTCAAATAAAAAACACAACGATTACGTGTAACTCTAGAAGGCACGTTAAATTTTATAGTACTAGTAATGTAATTAGCATCAATCATATTATGAAGAACTTTATAAAAAAACAAAAGACAATAAACTTGACGTCTAGACTTAAGGGTACAGATGTTGAATATATTACGGAGTTCACTGGAAGGCATTTCACGAGAAGCAACGTTGAAACTCTTAAAATACAAAAAACGTAAAAAATTATTCTGTACACGCTCAATGACACTATTGCTATTCTCGTAGTAAGGATCCCATATAGGTTGTTAATTAAAAGTTTGAGTTGAATATGCGTGAGCGGGGAGAGACCTTTACAGAACTACATTCCTCTAAGTATGAAACGTACGCAGGCTATTGCGATGTGCTTAGTGCTGATTTGCGGTTGCGTGTATCGTTGAGTATCAGTGGTCAGGCGCAGGTTAGTAAGAATTACAGGAGTAGTTGACGGATCATGACGGCGTCATCATTCTAGTGTATGTGTGTTTCGTAATGTTTAAACTGCATCCTTCTATTGGCGTGTTTACATGATCCACTGAATCCATGGATTAAAGAGAAAACTCAGCAATTTTCCCCTCTTTGGGATTTTCTCCCTGACAGAACCAGAATCGCAAGGTTTGTTTGGGGATTTCGCAAACCCTCCATTGAAGGAGGATTTGATGTTTCATACCATGGATTCGGCCACACTCTATCATTTGGGTTGGAAATGCTGCTCGACCTTTTTTCCCTTGATGGGGATTTTGGCATTCCATGGATTCGATGGCACATGTAAACGCACCTACGCATGAGTCCAATATGAACTGTAGCCTTGAGAAACAAAACAACACCCACAAGTCATCACCCTGCTATACGTAACATATATCAAGCAACAAAATATTTCCCTTAACAAATATTGCTTTGAAAGATTTCAGCATACTAAAAGGGGAAGCTACTGTGAAACTTCATAATTTTAT
Organism: Hylyphantes graminicola; assembly: GCA_023701765.1. Classification (NCBI taxonomy): domain Eukaryota; kingdom Metazoa; phylum Arthropoda; class Arachnida; order Araneae; family Linyphiidae; genus Hylyphantes; species Hylyphantes graminicola. The sequence goes on along the minus strand of CM043114.1, from coordinate 56,365,671 downwards.
ACATTTTTTATGCATGTGATTGGCGTACAAATGTGTACTACCTTCAAAATATCCTTACATTCTATTTAATTAAATAATATCGGTTAAAACTTTCTTACAAATAGAAAATATGCCATAAACTTACAAATCTTAAGAATAATCTACTAATTAACTTTTGCTCGAAATGAAATAAACTTTTAATAATATTTTATAAAACCGGATAATTTAATTAACACAAACTCTGGATTACTTAAGACTTTTTGATTATTTTCGTTGAAATATTTGTTTACCGAGATCGATACAAAATAAATACCTCCTTATCTTTTAACATAACACATTAAATTGAATTCCAAAGAAGCGAATGCAATCAAACTCATTCACCGGGAATGTAATTTATTTAAGCAGCAAGTAAGAAAACATTTTACTCCGTAACAACACAAAAGGAAAAACCATTTAATTATGCATTTCAAACGCTTCGATTCCCAGTCTCAAAATGGGAGTCCACAATCTCATTTTCAAAAGACAATATTTTACTTAGTTTGAAATGATTTTAAGTGATACTGAAAGTCGATTTTGTTGGATTTACGTCGATTTAGATCCACTCATAGGCCACTGCACAGTAAAACTGTGCCTAGTAGCAATACTTCACTAAAATAGTAAAATAGTAGTGTAGACTAACCAGTGAATGAACGCTTGAGCGCAATTTGTTTTTAAAAATTCATACATTTAAAGAAATTATAGCTTGTGGTTTTATGAAAATGTGAACACATCTGTCATTATATGCAAATTCTACAAAAAAGGAGGTGACTTTACATTGCATTGCTTTGGGTCTTTTGGGGGTCCAAATAAAAAGTGGTACAAAAGCCAATTGAATGAACAGTAATTTACCAGTGAATGAATACAAAAATGACCAGTCAATAAACATGTTGGATTTTAATTAATAACCAGGAGAACCAATCAGATGTCAGATAGCTTCCTACTAGATGAGATGAAGTAAGTGCTGCCAATCCATCCAGTGGAATGATTTTTAATCCTTACTTTTTAAATGTATTTAAAAAACTGTTCATTCACTGGGGCCTGCTCATTCACTTATCAGTGTACCCTATCTTTCATTTATTCCGTGGGGTAACCCTACACCACATTATTGAAGTATTGAATAATGTTACATAATAAAAGAATTGTATCTCTGCTTGTGGTGCAATGTTACTCTATGAATCCATTGTAACTTTACTCCTTTAAACTAAAGCATCTCTTTTTGTTACCAATGTTAAGTAGTAAACTCCATATTTGTGTGTAATGTTACACCATAAGCTAAATGTAAAAATTCTCTACGAGTCTTGAGTTACACCAAAGTTTTACATTGTGGCAAAAGACTTCTATTCATCAACAACAGTTGGATGACGATTCTATAATCCTAATATGGATAACGAATATAACTTAGTAAGGACAAAGAACGTATTCTTCGCCTTATCAAGTACTTTTTAATGGGCTGACTGGGACATTAAAACCTACTTGATAAGGCAAAGAATATTTAAATATATATTTTTCTCCAATTATTGTTATATTTTGGCATTTTAGTTTGTGTTTGATGAAATACGTTGAAAATTTGCTCAGAATTATTTGGTTATTTTAGATATTTATATATCAATGTGCTTAAGGTCAGTATGGTTGAAACCTGTATTTAAAAGAAGCTAGGACATAACTGATGTGGTATCAAAAGGTAAAATCTTTTAATTACACATAGCCTACTATTTAACTTATACATAGATTGTTTTTTTTTATCCAAGATCATGTTCATTAGCATCGATTTGAACTTTAAAAAAAAAAAGTCATTCGGCGTATTACCAGTTACACTTTTTTCAATCCAACAAAGCACGCTAAACTCGATTCTTTTCTTACATTTTTTTCTTCAAATAAATTAAAATTCACCAAATCCCACGAGAGGATGGATAATGGGCAAAACACCTGCTTTCCCGTTCGCTAGGCCCGCTATCAAGGTGCCGCTCGCCATCAAAACGTAATGTGAATTTGTAATTGCATCATTTCATTGTAATGGTAAAACGCCAGAGCCAAAGAGCCATGTTAAATGTTGCGTCGGGACAAATAGACGACGATAGTTTATTGTCCCTGCGACTCTTGCCATGAATAATTGATGCCAGCTATGGATTCTCCTCCTCTTCATTAGAGGGCCCGTCTTTGGCAGTTCCATTTAAAGGAGAAGTCACATCCTTTTAATGGTTGTTTATCGGAAAAGTTGTATCTTATGGCCATTAACGAGGATGGATCGGCGATGCGCGTTTTATCGTCAATTGAAGTCCGCTGGACCGTGTTACCTTTGAAGTAAAAGTATTAGATTGATGTAGATATGGATTAAAGATTGAATCTAATGTCCGTACAAACACGATGTATAATTTTGATTATTTGACCTTCGTTAAAAAAAATGTGATTTGCGTTGGCAATAAGATACCTAGGGATGCTTTAACACGCAGACATTTAAAAAAAAAAATATTGTTTATTTAATCTCGTACTGCGCTAAAATGTGAGCAATAGGCGCATAGTGAACTTAGGACCTAGCTAAAAATATAATTAAACTTGCATAGATGATTTTTACGGTTTCGAACTTTTTTAAGAGCAAATAAATTGATTGAGCAAAAAGCGTTTTTTATACTGCCTGTTTATGGAGTCCGAGAAATTTATCGTAAACACAACACATTTATGTACCATTACCTATTGTTTGTTGTATAATATCTATTGTTTGCTGCTATCATAGATATATTTAAACAAATTCAAACGTTATTTGCTTACAAGTAATTCATAGAAAAAGGCATACTTAAATGAGCATGCGGTTAGATTTTGTCAATCATATTGCATTTATTTTATAACACAATTGTTCATATTTTAAAACGAAATTCCTAAGATATTTTTTCCTGGAACACTAAATATTAAATTAATTGCTCCTTTGTCACTGGTATTCATGTCTTGACTAATAACATATCTTATCCATCTAATATTCTCGTGTCTTCCTACTCTTCCTAAAGGGTCCGTTCTTGGCAGTTCAATTTAAACGAGAAGTCGCATCCATTAATGGTTGTTTATCGGAAAAGTTATATCGGATAGGCATTAACAAGGATGAATTGGCGATGAGCCTTTTATCGTTAATTTTGTCGGAGAAATGCGTTTCTCTTGAAATGTAATTGAAGTTCAGTGGACCATGTGGACTTTAAAGTAACGGTGTTTCATTTGTTTCCTTTCCGTGGAGGCAGGGAAGAGAGTAGAAAGGTAGGATTCTGGACTTTGGTGTTGCTAAAAGCACTTAATATTAGCTTTCTGTAAGAGTATATAAAGTCCTGACAATAAATGAATTTGAAGTAAATTTAGTTTGAATTATCGTCTTAAAAGAGATACATGAAGGCTGTTTGTGACGGGTGTCGTAATTTAGAATCACAGTCAAGTGACGAACTGACACAGTAAGTTACTTTAAGAGAGTTGGTCGACTCTTATTTTCATAACCAGAGACTGTTTAGAGTCCAGTAGACTAGAAGCCATCAATAGTTTGCTTACAAAATTACGAACAAATATCACTATGATACATACTTTAGTAGTGTCAATACTTAGTAGCTTTATGTATTGCAATTTTTGGTTTGAATTCCACTTTCACTTTGAGATGAGTTAAGTTGAAGCTTTAGCGTGACCGTTTCTAGTTTCTTTACAATGACAGCCAAATGAGATATCACAAAACAAAATTATTTAAAATCAATGTTAAGTAAAGGGAATTACACCCATGATGTTTTTTTTGCGTTATATTTAAATGCTGGATTTTTGTAGTGCTGTACGGCCAATTTATTATTATCTAAATTTTATGCATCAACATTAGCTAAGAATAAACTGATTAATGGCAAATTTATAAGATGAACAACATGAACCTGATTGTAACGTGGGTTTGGACAAATGCCTTGGAGAGTAAAACAAACTAGGGAAAAGTAGCATTTTGTGATAAATGCTTTCGACTCTCAAGTGTAATAAAACAAATTTAACAATTTGTTAAACAAAACAATATTTTATTATTATTATTATTCAACAGGTATATTTCGGAACTATTACAAAAAAATGCTTTCAAATTTCCTTTCTTTTTATTTGGCACTGACCCAATCGAAAGAGATACACGTTACCGAACGAAGAAAACTTCATCTCCAAATTGGCGATTTATATTGGTTTGCTTATCAACCTGAATTTTTACAATTATATTAGATGATCTGTCTTCAGGCTATCCGTTTTCCTATCAGACGACTTCAACCCTGATTATCTGAAACTTCCTAGATTTTTATTAAAACTAAAAGTGAAGATTACAAAATCAATTTTGTTAAAGGTTGGATAGAAAATTAACCCAAAGTTACTTAGTTGTCCGGTTGTCATAAAAATATTTGTACATTTTACGAAAAAAAGTAATCATTCCTTTACAAATTGCTGGAAGTAAGCAAACACAAGTCTAAAATTACCACTTTCTCAAAGAAATTCATAAAAAAAAAATAACATACAATTTTTTATAGATGATTAACTCTAGACCAAGAAGCGACTTTTGATCATACATAACAATCAATAACACCAGGTATTGTACTCAAAGTTGACAATTGAAGTTAATTTCCTCATAGATTACTATTTAGTAAGGTCAATATATGCCTTGTGATTCTTTCTAGGAATAATTTATCGAATCAATATCTTCTCATCCCACCTTCATTGTTATTAAACACGTAAATGCATCATACTTGACAGTTGGACCGAAATAATAAGCCGCATCTGTTGTCAGTACATTGGAGAAATTATTACGAATGACACTTAACGAGGGTGCACTGACAAAGCTTTATTTATTGTTCGTATATTAACCTTGCACGAAGGTAGGTAGAGAAGTTAAAGACATAAATAAAATTTTATTAAATAATAGGTGATGCTGGTTCATGTTTGTTGCTCTGATAAATGTTGTTTTAAAATATTTATAATGAGTATTTTGTGAATTAGGAAATATAGTTAGAAAAATCACGCTTATCAGAATAATAGGTCATTCAAAGTTAAACTTTTGGGTTTTTAAGGGAAAAAGAAGCATTAAACTAATCGCAATGTTTCTGAAACTGGCAAAAATACGGAAACAGAATACGTTAACAAATAGAATATCAATATTTGGTAATCTCAAATGTCAACCTCTCAAACGGCTTAGAAATGGGCAAATATGTATGTTTTTTTTTAACTTTATAAATTTTAAATTTCATTCCTTTTTAATTTAATATTTGCTTGAAAAATTATATTCGTTTCCATTTTTAAATAAGAGATTTTAAAAACAGTTACATACGAAAAAAGTTAATTTATAATATTTTTTTTTAAATTATAAAATTATAAAATGTATGGCTATTAGAAAAATACTGATACACAAAATTTCAAAAAGCTGGGTCTAGCGATCGGAGTATAAAATAATAGTTAGTCAATCTTTTTATGTAAAAATTAAACATATACATTTTTGAAACTCTGAAAATAAGACACTATTAAAGCTTTTCATTCATATACATATTTTCATTGATTCCTTTTTCAACCACCGAATCATGTCCACTATAATACGCTTCCAATAAATATTTTGACTCAATCCCTTTCAAATATTCATTCTTGATACATGTTTTTTAAAAACGTATAAATATTCATACATGCGTACATGTGTAATGCATAGTAAGTACAATTGTTAGCCTTTAAAAATGATACAAGTCTCTTAAAAGTTGTTCTGTACACGTTGTTTTATGTTTATAGTACTTTTATGGCAGGAAAACAAACTTTGCGTGTCTCTTTTTTTACTCAATGTAATGGGTTTCTCATGTACGTTACGTCATCTAATTTGCTAGTAAAATATCGGGAGTAATAAAAATATTTGATGTGGTTATAATTTATGCACAAACATCAAATTATATGTATTTACTTTTTGTTCATATTTTTTTTTCGATAATGAAAGTTTGTTTAGTGTGTCAGTGATTCGATATTTATTAAATTATTTCTGTAATGTATCCAACAGAATCTTGAAGTTTTTTTAGATATTCCATTGCTGCAAATGAGTATTAAATACTAAATATTGGTTTTATTTATCATTATATATATACATGCAATAATTTTGTATTAATTATCAACATTGCTCAAAAATTACTTCAAAGTTTAGGTAATCAAAGTACTTCATATTATATTTCTTAAAAATCTTTTACGAGTCATCTTATCGTAAAACATGAGACTAGCACCCCATTATCCACAATAAATTTGCATTTTGAAAATTACGTAGCTGTTTGCGTTGATACGAGGTCGCTTAATCCCTCGTATTAGAATACGGAGGCTCGAAATATATATTATTAAACATTCAAATAAAGCCAATCCATTATAGTAGTACTAGAAATGCTAAGAAAACTAACCGCAAAAAACAGTTGACTAGAGTTTAAAAATGACTCTGTAATGTAGGTGTCGGTATTTTGATTGATTGTCGTTAGAAGGCATTTTGAAATATAACATTCATTGTTTTGGGGTCAACTTCGAAGATCGTTCAAGATAATTGATAAAATATTTCGGCAAATATCGTATGACAGTTAGCGCACATTGGTATTTAGGGTATTTTGGCCGCAAACAAATTATTGTATGAGTATTAAGTATTTTGACATTTGGATGAGCAATTAAACTCAAGGGTAAACTTTGTTTTCACTGCAGGAGAGTGAAACTAAAATTCTTGACTGAACGTTTAAATTCTTATTTTTTTAAAAATTACATGTCTGTAGTAAATTATTGTAGTACAAGAAATTACCCCTTCATGCTTTGAATTTTAAAATTTAACAAAATTATTAAATTTATAAACTTAAAAAATATGGATTGGTAGTAAAAATCCTGACAGTGCGGTGACGGATTTATACGTCTGAATACCTCAAAGGGTAAAATTTTAAGCAAAACAAATTAGATGTTGCTCATAGAACTGTGTGCTCACTAATGTATTATAAGGAAACCCGTTATGTAAATATTGATAATGGCATTCAATTCTACACTTTTTTGATGAAAAAATTTCATCCATCTCGAAATCCTCTTTTTAATAACAGTCGAGAAACAAGAAGTGGTCACTGAAAATTCATTGTACATTGCTATATCAATTTACTTGTAATTATGATATCCCAACTGCAAAGCACTGGACTTAAAATTTTTTAAGGTTTTCTTAATGTTCGATGTTTATGTATATTAAAAAATCACAATGAAATATAAAAGTTCAATAAGTATTTCCAATGACGATGCTACTACTACACAATCCAACTTTTAACATGATTTTTAAAACATTTTTTTAATACATTTATATTGATGAACAATAATTATATTAAACAAAGTTCATGAACTTAATGCACTCTTTGAAAGTTACGATCAATAATTATTTCACCATAAAACAAACATTCGATGCTAAACTGTACTTAATGCCATAAAACAAAGCCATATTTTTTTTTAAAAAATTCTTCCTCTAACACATTTAAACCACAAGAATATTATGACAAGACAAACACTGATGACTTTCCACCAGCACTCCAGCAAACGGCCTATTTTTTAAAACATAAATACCTCACTGATATTTAATGCTCGTTGGAGCCCTGGGAAACCCATTGAGAACAACGTATAATGATAATGATTGTGGAATTAGAGTGCATCAGCATTACTCTTTGTCTTGGAAAAGACAATTTTCAATCGCCGGACAAATGCCACCATTTGCGTTTTGCAGGAGTTTTGAATTGCAGTTGGACAGTTGCGAATGATGATTTGGATGAGAAAACTTAAAATATATTTCTTTTATGCTTTATTTATGCCCAAATAAGGTATATGGAAATTATATTTGTTGTGTGTATGATGTTTGTGGTTGATATAATTATGGTTTAGTATACACCATCATCTAAATCAATTATTAGGATAAATAAACGATTACTAATTAGTATAACGTGCATTGAACGAGGTACATAATAGGGGACAAAATGGGTTACAATTTAACTAGTTCAATAGTGTTTTCTAATATAAACTACATTATAACTAAGTTTTGAACATGCAGTAAATATGTTCCTTAAATTAAATTGTTTAAATCTATGTATCCATCTATTATATGCAATAAAACGGTTTACATTAGCCAGTAAGTAATCGAAAAGCAAGTAGGTGCATTAATGCAGCAATATATGAAAACAGTTTGTAAGTTTAAGGGGTCAAAACGAAAATATTAGCATGCAATAGATATCGGCCACACCTACATTTCGCTACAGTTGCACCAAGCATTGTCTTCTTTAACACAAACACTCTGAGCTTCCTCCCATTCAAATTGTCCATTGAAAACTATTTTTCAAAGTTTTTTCTGCATTGATGGATTGTTTGCGTAGACATGGTTACTACCAATGCAGGTTCATTTATTGTAATTGGTTGAAGGACACCTCAATAAAGGAATAGAAAGTTTACAATTATTTTGGATTCTGAGCTATACTATTTGTTAATCATATTTGAGGCAATTTGCTGCGTTCGAAAATTCCCCAAAAATCTATACAATTTGTTAGACATAAAAATGGCTATTTGAAATGCTTTAAAATTAACTAATCTTAGTATTTAATGGTCATTTATATCAATGAAAAGCCTATCAATATTTGATAAGCTAATATATAAAAATATCTCACTACACACCGAATCACTGACCGAATACACGGATCCTTCAATGTCTGAACATGTTATGCCATAAAGGATTGTGTAATAATAATTTTACCAGGGGGAAATATAAAGGATTGAGACATCTTGTCCCGCCTGGAATGATTGGAATTATTTATTAACCCGCTCCACTTAACATGGGCAGCACGGTCAAAAACTTCTGTTGAAATTACTCATGAATATATTTCACATTAATCCTTTGGTCGCTGAAGGAGAAAATATCTATATGAATGTTTTAGTAAAAAATTACTCTTTGATATTTTACATAAGACGTGCATAAATTTTTGATTTGGATTGAATATTACACACTATGTTTCTCAAAGTGATACAAACTTTTGAAATTAGGCAGTTATAGACAGATAATAAATACAGAAAACATGGTTGTTTTGGAACAATATCTAGCAGTTTTAAGGGTAATGAATTGAAAATCTTTAACATATTAGTAAAATAGTTTGATAACCTCAAAGCTATCGATTTTTTTAATTGATGCATCCATATAACTTTCTAAAAAACTTGGAGATAGACTTTTTGAATATAAAAAAAAATACCCGATGTTAGATCATTGAAAACAAACATGTTAGCAACTATTCAATTTGCTACTTTTATTTTTCTCTCATTTAAGGTAGGCGAATACACAAAATTCCCCCAAATTTTAAAATTTTTACTATTACTTTAATCTTTTCCAAATTTGGCATGGTGATTTCAAATATAATGAATAATGCTATTTAGGCAGTTTTTTAAATTTAAATATAATTTATTTATTTTAAACGGTGTTTTTCAACTAAAAAAAGAGGTTCACGCCAACAAGCCTACCACATTGAATTTTCCTCCGATAAACATGAATTGTGTTAAATTCTTCGTTTTGAACTGATCCATGCAATGACCCTCTAGAGTTACAAACAAATCACAAGAATGTGTTTTACGACAAATTTTATGAATTAACTTGAAACAAACACAATGTGGCTAATCTAACGGCAGTGCCGGAAATCTGCGCAAGCGGATATCTCGACTTGAGAGCTGAACGTTTTTGTGAGCAGCCAAGTAAAATATCGCCAAGTTGATAGTTAGGGTTGTAGTGAAGGTTTAGGTTGTTATTGAATATCAAGCGTTTACCCTCGCCAAACGCGTGCGTTTATGGATTATAATAGAATTATTGGATTATAACACTGTCCAGTTCTAAGCCTATTTTATTCTGGGATCAATTGATGTAAGACTTTACATAATAAGACCCGCTTATAAACCTTCGTCAAGCAAGAGAGATACAACACACACACTTAAATGGATCCATCTAATTTTTAGAGACAGAGGCCAACTAGAGGATCCCCAGAATTGACTTGTCCCATGTATTGATTTAGTATGGTAACTTGGAGGACTTAGTGACCACGACGGATTTAACGTACACCAGTCATTTAGCATGGCTTTAGAAATTATGGTTATCAGTTAAAAAAGCAACTTCCAGATCCATAATACATTTTAAATTATAGAGGGTGGTTATAAAATAACGATCGCTATTCAGAGTGGTCTGTAGCTGTAATGAATATTCCAAATGCTAAGAACTTTGAGATACTTACTAATCAAGAAGGGGGGGGGGAGAGAATGGTATCATAAAAAACCAACTCGTCTCTTGACCAGGGTTCTAAATTACGAGGCGTAATTGGATGTGTTGGCCGTAATTAGCCATAATTGGCTGTACCTCGTAATTTAGAAAATTTGTCAAGATATGAGTTTCTTATTTATGGTTGCAATCTTTTTCGAAAAAAAAAAACCCCTCGTCCCTTGACCAGAGTTCTAAATTACGAGGCGTAATTGTTGGTCGTAATTGGCCATAATTGACGATGCCTCGTAATTTAGAACCCTGGTCAAGAGACGAGTTTGTTTTTTATGATTATTTTTTAGGATTCTATCTTTTTTTTTTATTCTATTCTCCGGAAACGAGGATCGATTTAATCTCAATCAACATGTTAATTTTTATTCCCAAAACCTTATCAACTTTGGGCGATAATAAGCCAACGTGACAAACTATCTTTCCCTTTCAGTATCCGTCTGCGCAAGCGCAGTGGTTTTCCGTAAGAGAGCTGGATTTCCGGCAGATGCTGAGCATGCGCAGATGGTGCCGTAAGTGCAATGGGTTTAAGGAACTACCGTACTCGCAGCTACCAATCAACAAATTTTTTTTCGATAAACTTACACTTTGACATTTTTTAAAACAAAATCTACTATATTTACACCAGATGTTAGAGGTTCATGGCACAGATGTATATTAAGGTATACATACACACTTGGAAAGGCCAAAATTAGCCAAATTTGACATTTTTTGTTTTTAAGTAAATTGGAATCTCCAATTCTTCTTCTTTAAAATGATGTAAAGTTTGTACTGGTACTCTACTATAATAAAAAGTTACAGAGGTTTTTCTAATGATTAAACCATGAAAGTCAGTTAGCTTTTGCAACCTTTAAACTCAATTTTCTCAAAACTTCATTTTACTCATGTGTTACTTTGTTCAAACCGTGATAACTGAAGTTAAAATTAACATTTTGTCAAACGAATTGTTTATTTATATGTAGAATAAGTTGGGGGAGGGCCTGAACCTCCAAAAAAAAATATTTGGTTTTTAAATAAATTTTTTATTGCATGTCAAAGTTACTTTTTTCTAAAAATTTAGATTTTTTTTCACGTTTCTTAATATAAAAAATTATTATTAAAAAACTAAAAGGGCCACAAACTTGATTTGAGGTTCATGCCCTTCAGAAGGAATTGGTGATTAATTTGCATGGTAATTTTATAGGTCTAAGTTAATTGGTTCTTGAGTTATGAGTGTTTAAAAAACATGCTAATTAATGCATAAAATGCTAATTAATTAATTATCATTTTAATTTTTTTCAAATATTTTTGCTCGCACCCTCATGCACCTATGATTTATATCAAATATAAAAATATTGGATTTTTAAGAGAAATATTAAGAAAAAAAGTTCAAGTGTGTACGTACACCTTAAAATAGCATCTGTAAAAAAATTTAGGTAAATTAGTGTAAAAACTTTTTATGCTAGAAGTGTTAGCGTAAACCCCCTTTTTTAGTAGAAAAACACCGTTTAAAATAAATCAATTATATTTAAATAAAAAAAATTGCCAAAAAAGCATTGTAAATTATATTTGAAATCACTATGCCAAATTTGGAAAAGATTAAAGTAATAGTAAAAATTTTAAAATTTTAGGTATTCGCCTACCTTAAGTAAATTACAGTAGGTTTAAATAATTTTAATTTTTTTTAAAGAAAATCAAAGCTTTACAAAATAACTTATAAAGACATGATGCATAGATGCATTCATAAATAGATGTATAAGATTTCCGTTTAGCCGTCCATGTCGAATCTTAGTCATGGCCAAAGTCTGTAAAATGACTAAACTACTAATTAGCAAGTTTCAAACATTCGAAAAGAATAAGTTAGTTACTAATTTTTGCTACTTTATCAACAAATAGTCGGTTCCGGTTCTGAACAATAGTGTAAAAAAACAGTTCAAGTTAAATGCCCCTTCTTCATTTAACATGAAATCTATGAGACTTCTTGATGCTCTCTTACCCTCTTCTTCCAAATTACACGGTCTCTCTCGCCGAATGGGCACATCTCCATCGAATCACGGAATAAAATAAGGAAAAAAAAAAACAGAACCAAAAATACAAGGAATGGAGATTGAGTCGTGACATAAAGTGGAAGTTCCTACAGAAAATCTCCCCCCTTACACAAAAAGAAAAAGAACAACCATTTAAAGTTCGTGGAATCACAATATACTTTTTTCTTTCACAAAGATAGACAAATCACATTAGGCTTCACTCGGTCTTTTTACTCTCAGATAGCATGCTTGGGAGGGACGATAGTATCTCAGTGGCTTAAGTAACAGTCCCACTTTAAATACCCAGTGACTTTTACTTGGTCTCAATGGCGATGTTGGTAGTTTTGGGAGACTTTTACAAGTTTGAGATTAAGATTTAGAAAGAAATATACTGATTTCGTCTTTGTAATTTGATTCGAAAATTTAAAATGTTTTTTTTTTTTAGCCTGAAATGTTGTCTTTATGTGAATTTTATTTCAAAAATTTAGCCTTATAAAATCAGTTATTTTAGTACACAAAATACAAAATTATTATAATATATATTTTTTTCGTGTCATGGCGAATTAAGTGACCTCGTGTGTAGTTAAAACACAGTTCTGAAGCCAGTGGCGCCATACCTAGTTGTAAAATATGTGGCACCATATCTAATTGTAAAACATGTGGTTTAGGTTTGAATTATCGTCGCACTAGAGCTATACGAGGGATATTGGCAACGAGCGTCGTATTTTAGAACCACAGTCAGGTGACGAGCCAACACCTGAATAGGCACCCAACGCAACCGTAAAACATGTGGCACCATATCTAGTTATAAATCATGCTTATATTTACTGTATATAATCCTTATTATATAGTAAATATAAATAAAGCAGAAAAATCTATCAAACTGAAGCGTAGTATGTGAAAAATGCAAACTAAAATTTCAAGTAAATTTTAATTTTTTTTAACTTCAAACTTATTGTTTAATTGTGATCTTGATTTTTTAAAAAATGGAAATGGATTTTTCTTTCTTGAGAAACAAGTTAGTTCGTCTTCAAAACACCTACGTACTTATTTCCTTTAAATTAATTATTTATCATACATAGTTAAATTGAAAAAAAATTGGTTTGACAAAGATTTATAATAGCCTTAGCGTATTTTCATATTGAAAAGTTTTATTTAATAATGTATGTGTTAATAATTTAATGTGTTATTTTTTTTACACTATCTTAGACACATCAAAAAAAAATATAAAATTTTAGGTTAATAAACTTTTCACTATAAAACTGACATCCGTTAGTACTACTAATACATTAAAAGAAAGAATTTTTATGAAAAACGACATTTTTAATTTTATTCTTAAGACTCTATTCCATGTTACAGCACCAAACAACCAACCAGTATTTCTAATCGCGTATTTGAACAGTGAAATATATTCTTTTGGTTTGATCGGTCTTTATCCATTCCCCTCCCCCCTCCTCTTTGTTAAAACGTAGGTGAGTACGCCGCATCTCAACGACCATTTGTATTCGATTGTCCAACAGGGAATACGGGAGGGTCTTCCCAAACGTCGGCTTCATTAAGGGAGAAAGTGTGACTGTCACAGGGTCTATCCAAGTTTACTTTTACTGCGTTGATTTGTTGGGGGAGGGTTTTTTAAACTTAAATTAAAGTGTGCAGTTGCATGGTTGAATGGCTTGAAAGTGGGAGACATCATGTCTGATGAGGGCCAACATTTTTTGTAAAATTTCTTTATATTTATATTTTTTTAGGTTTTCTGTGATGCTGTAGCGAGGTAGATTTTTGATGAGATAAATGAATTAGAAATAGAACTGTGTATGAAGAGCTCAGTGGAAGAACTTGTTAAGGAATATTTCTGAAAATAGAGAGTATTTTGTGTCAATGAGCCGACCCGGCGACTCAGTGGTTATTGTGCTATCCTTTGGAGCTGCTGGGTTCCGGTTCGAATCCCGGTGAGGCATGGATGTTTGTGCTTGTCAATAAATGTAGTTTTTCGTATATGTGTTTGTGTCGTAATTCTCTGGGTGTCTCTTGTGAATGTCTCTTCTGGCGAGCGGGATAACGGGCTATATAGCCTATTTTCTTTCCTTCTTGAGGGCGCACTCACTGTCAGTAGTCATTGTGTCCAATGAACATATTATTCCATCCTTTCAAAATAACGTTTCCAATTTTTCATTCGCTAAAAATTAAGTACATTTTGAAAAATTACAAGTGCCGTTTTAAACGGATTTTGGGCAAACAAAAAAATCCAAACCACATATTTTTTCGTTTTGGCCTTTATGTCACTGAACCGGTTCTTCCACTAATCTCTTTCTATATTATTTGTCGTATAACACCAGTTTGTTTTGAAAAAAAAATAGTTTTAAAATAATCATATTGACATTATAATTTTTAGTTATAAATATTTCATAAAGGATAAACTTGGCTGCGCTAGAAAAGATAAGTAAAACTTTTACTCAATATGAAAAATTCTATTAAAAACAAAATTAGAAATTCATGCATCCACATTTGAACAATTCTTTAGCAGTAGAATATGAGAGTAAAGAATTGCCATACTAAAATTATCAATAAACTAAAAATATATTTGATTACATCGTCTCTATAATAAAACTGTACCAATATATAGCCTCATTGCTCTCGAGCAATTTATTTCGAATAATAAAGAATGAGTAATTTTAAATTTTAAAGTATGTTGTTCTTTTCTTATTCTATTTGGGATAAGGTCGACAAATTTCGATTATCGATGAATTTTCCAGAAAAACTCTTTGGAGAAAATGCGAAATACAATAAGAAAAAAATCAATGATTCAGCTCAAAGAAATTCGAATAAAAGTTTAAAATAACTTGTTTGCAGTTTCTTTCACCAAGAAATTCCATCAAAGAATTTTTTTCTAATGCAGAGTTAAAAGTTTTTCAATTTTCCATTTGAATGACTTAAAATAAATCAACAAATCCATCTAGCGCATTAAAGGTTAAAAGAAACGCCTTTTCGTCAAATGAGCATTTAAAAATAGAATGCAAAGCATTTTTTCCAAAGGATATATTAGTTAACTATTCACCATTTCTTTAAAATAATACATTGATGAATAAATACTATAAAAAACATTGTTAATTAAAATACCATATCAGGATAATTAGTGCATTTGGACTAGTTAAAACTATTTTTTCCAGCTGATTAAAAAATTCTTTATTTACTGTTAATTAATCTTTTATAGCGTGAACATATTGTTTAGCTTAAAAAAAAACATGTTGTCTACTACATCATTTTCTATTATTCAGACTAAGTTGATTACTTTTTTTAACGACTGTGTTATGGTGTGTAGTAAGTGCAAAGCAGTTTCAGCTAGTAAAACTCTAAACTGGTTGTTAATTTAATTGAAACCATAGACACCAGGAGCCTAAACCATCATGCTTATTTTCTATATTCATTAGTTGTAGCCCTTTTTCTATTATACATGCTAAACACCGACAATATATCTCACTCGTTTATTGAAGAAAAACGTTGTATGCTTTACGACTTGCCTGAACCAACTGAGCTCAGTACACAGTATAATATAGTGCAGACTTTAAGCTCTCATATCTTATGAAACCACATTACACTCGATTTGCTGAAGGGGTAAAAACGACCTATGGGAGTTGGGTACCTAATGAATGAGCTTGTTTGTTTTAGATCTCTTGCTCAAATTTTGTAACATGCATGAAAATTAAATTTGCTACAAGATAACAAAAGAAATTAAGCAAATAAAAAATCTTTTGTATAATATTCCCGATATAGAGAACTAATTTTGATTATTGCACACGTTTTTTATTGAAATAAAATAACTGTTGTAATTGACTAATCTACTTAAATATACACCCCCTCCCTACACACACTGCCGTTGCCATAATAATATTTTTACCTGTGATTTAATGTGTTATTTATTGTGTTTGTAAATTATCATGTATTTTTTTATGTTCGCCAATATGGTTTTTGTGACCCTTGGTACTCTGTTTACTTTATTATTACTTTTGTATTTTTTTTTTAACTCAAATTAATGTCTGTCAAATAATGTATCATTATGTGCAACACAGTTATTATTTTTAAAAGAAAGTAAGACCTAAGTCAAATTTTGGCAAGCGTTTAATATCATTCAACCAAATTATAAGTTGTCAGTCATCAGATAAGTAAAATACATTTTTCATAACCAAAACCCGACTTATATGAAGTACACACGAATTTCAAATTAGAGATACTCAGATCTCGATATTTTTTCGACTTATCACAAGCAAGTGCAACAAAATTACCATATTATGTAGCTCTAGTGTGAATTACACCGTGATATGCTAGCATATGCTGTCCAAAGAGGAATGCATAATGAAGTTCCATCAACGCGGAGGAACACCTCATTTTAGAGTCCTTCAGGTTTGACCCTTAGCGAACCCGACTCGAATAGCCAGCTGACGCCAGTAAACCGCAATTCAAGAAAGTCGGGGAAATGGTTTTAAACTAATGTAACTGAAATATGGTCAAAAGAGACCTTTATAGTGCAGTACACTTTTATCACAAAATTAGTGTATATCTCCACTGTCTGGTGTTTAAAATTGGTTTTACTGAGAATTCTAACTTAGTTTTTAAGTGAACGCTTTTTTTTATTAAAACACATATTTTTTTAAACTTAATATTGCATGCAAAATTTTAAAATTCTGAATGTTTAAAACTAAATTGTTATTAAAAATTGAAAAAAAAATCCAAACTTCACCACAAATATCACACAACATGTATTTACATTATGTAAATCTAGTTATTCATTTACTGTTGTACATGTTTGAACCCCTCAGTGGTTCAATTTGGTTTAAAAATTGAAATTTCCTTATTAAGAATTTCTCAAAAAAATTATTATGAGTCATAAAAAAAAAGATTTGAATAAAGTTTTTAAAATAAGGAATTAAATATTACTAAGTTTAATAACAACAGTTGATGTGTACTTTTCAATGGTAAGCAGACGCATTAAAATATCTAATAACATAATAACATTTAAATGTTCATTGTTTGAACAAAATACTAATTTGTGTGTATTCATTATCTTAGTCGCATTTTTCTATCCTACCTAGAATTCATTAACACTTCAATTCGGATAACTGACACATTCAAGTATCCAACCCCCCCATATAACCACATATCTCAATCTCCCAAGCCTCACCTGGTTTATCAGCATATATGTTTGAACAACATATGTTTGAACAACTTATGTTTGTTCAACAACATGTTTGAACAAAATACTAATTCGTGTGTATTAATTATCTAAGTCACATTTTTCTACCCTACCTAGAATTCTGGAATAACTTCAGTTCGGATAACTGACACATTCAAGTATCCAACCACATATCTCAATCTCCCAAGCCTCACCTGGTTTATCAACAGCTAACGATGCGGGTCCCGTCCAGGGGGGTGGGGGGAGGAACCTAATGAAGCACCTGGGTGTGCCTTGCTCATTAATGGGCAGATGTTTTTCATTCCCGTCCGTCGATGTTCGAGTGGGGAATCCAATATTCCTTCTTCCCCATCTAAAATTGATTAGGTGACTCATGCTAGGGAGATAGGGAAGTGGGGGTTGGTGGAAGATGGTTAGATTTTATTTCGTCTTTTTTTTAATTGTTTCGAATGAATAATCGTGCTTATTAAGTCGCTCGTAATTTAGCATTATACTTTTTTTTAATTATTACTTATATTTATAAATGTACTTGGAATGCGAAATATTATTTTGTTTTATTTACTTTACTTGATTTATTTAGTTACAACTGCCATACAGAACAAGGCCATTTCCAGATAGAGGAATATAACAAGACGCATCCCAGATACAAAAAAAGGAACACTAAAATAAAAATAAGGAACAAAAATATATAGAATGCAATAGCCGATGTTAAATTATAAAATAAAGATAAAACAGCGAAGCCAGCAAAACCAGTTCATTGAAAAAAAATACAATTTAACTCCCAAAGATAATTATTACGTAAGAGCTAAAATCATCATATAAGGACCATTGTAGTTCAATAAAATTTTTAATTATATTATAAGAAACCTGACATTGATACGGAACAATATGGATTTCTGTAAGAAGATTATACATTTGTGATATGTCTTGTTCTACGTAAGATTTCCCGAAGCTTCGAATTCATTGGAGCATTTGCTAACAAACGTAGCCCCCCATTGCTAAGGTCTGTGACCTCTGGTATTTGAGTCTAAAAAATATATTTACTATGGATTCTCTATAGCCCAGTAACCATACAGATTGTCCCACGTTTAATACTGGCCACAGGCTATAGAAGGATATTTATTAGCAAAAAAAAAACAGCACTTTTAACAAAGCAAACTTAACTTTACATTTATTCAGCTTTTGTACTAAGCAACGTGATTTAAGAATTTTTACTTATAATTTAAATTAGAATTTAAAAAAAAACATTTTTTTTTTGGCATTCAGTTTTCAATTAAAATATGTTAATATTTTGTCATTAGAAAAATCAGAACCTTAAAATTTTTCGTATGGAAAACCCCAAAATTATACTTATATTCAAAAAGAAACTCAACAAAAATATTTGCACACACTTTTTATTCAAATTCTATATCATTTTAATGTTGTATATGTTTTGAATATACTTAATGCTACAAAGTATTAAAGTAATAAATTAAAGCTTTAATCTATACCAACGAATAACCTCAATGGACAAAAATATCTATTCTATAAATTTTAAATTACTCAATATTGTTTATAAATAAAAAAATAGATAAAAGCAAACATTTTAGTAAGCGATAAGCATTCTTGAAAAATGTATAACTCCTATAACAATGCGTTTGAAATATATATATTTAAATTATGTGTTTTTAAGAGTTTCGTATTACCATAAAATAAAATAAGTAAATACACACGGTTATAAATAAAGCTAATCCTTTTTCTGCCGAGTGAAATATTTAGTTTTGCTATTCTACTTACTCTGTGACATAAAAACTAAACAAAGACTAATATTGAACTTGTGTTTTTCATTAAATTTGCATGCATTTATTGTGAAGTATAAAGAGGAGCGGTTTAAGCGATCCAAAACAATTGTGTAAAAACTAAACAGAGAAATAAGGAAAAAGTTTTGCGAAAACACTAAAAGAGGGATCAAGTAAAATAAGCAACTTCCCATTTTTTCTAAAGAACAGCTGAACTCTGATTGTATGGCTAGAAGTATTTGTTTGGAGAAAGTTTAGAGGCTATTTCAAACTACAAATGCACATCAACTTAATAAAGTCAAATACTAGTTGTAATATTCAATACATCCCGGAGCCTAATGTTGATTAACCATAAAAACAGGCACAACCTGTCTGAGTTTTAGTGTTTTTAGATATATTTCTACCTGGTTTGTGTTCATATGGCGTTTAAAACTGATTTTTGAAGTATTTATCAAAACTATAATTAAATGTTTTGAAATTCGGAGACTTAAAGGGAAAATGAATTGTTTTGTTGGAGAAAAATAGTAGTAAAATTGAATTTGAAAATAATGGAAACAAAAGAATACACATCGATGCAATGATGAACTATTTGACATTATAATAAATCTAAAAAAATCACTGATCATTTGCTGTGTGACAATGGTATGTTTCTATAACCTTTATTTTACTTAAAATAAATGATACATATGGCTGCTAAGAGCATATACATATAGCACTGAACCTTCGGAATTTTATTTATTTATTCTTAATATTTTATAACTTCATTACTGATATACTCCCAAGTTCTACATAAAATACAACATTTTGACAAGTAATTATTTTTCAATTAATATTTTCTAAAAGTATAAATGTAATTAAAACCCATTAAATGTGACTAAAAATGTCCACATTACAGTCATTTGAAATTGAAATTACATATGCCATACCTTGTATTTTAAATATCAGGTAACAAATACTGTGCTGTGTTGCTTCACATCTCTAAATGCAAATTGCTTTTTTCCCTTCTCACATGTTAATCCCGTGACAATAAGAAAGACAATTGGACTAAAGTAAGAGATAAGACGGACTTATAGATAGCAGATTAAATTCTTTACAGCCGGCTGTTTGTTTTTGCTAAGCCATTAAAGTTGAAAATTCTATTTGTAAAATAAACTTCTTTTTATCTTCAATGCTCTCTGTTAAAAGGATTCGATGGCTAACATACACCAGGGGAATTATTTGAAGTCGACATTTCTACTACATTTAAGTTTTTATGTGCATTTTGCTATTTATTTGTACTAATAGCATATGAAAGCTCTAGTTGTATACATTCAAAAGAGACGAGTGATAGATAATCCGATAAAATATTGTAACATTTCTTGTTGTACGAGGATGTTATTAGATAATAATGAATTTATAGACTCAGTAATAAACATTTTTATATCAATCTAAACATTAGATGCAACGTTGCTTTACTGATTGAAATACATGGTATAGCATATCTGCGTCGGATTTTAGATTTTTAAATATTTTTAGTCAGGTTTAAATTTCTAATCAGCTGATATAACTCTGACAACGTATGAAAAACTACGAGATTGTAACAAATGCAATAATGTTGAAGTTTCCCTTTAAACCCAATTGACATGGATACGTCTTGAGTGGCAACACTTACTTACTTTACTTAAGGGGTCACAGGAGTCTTAAAAATGTGCAAAGAAGATACTACATAGCATAGTTTGATCTCTCTTGTAATTTTTTAACTACTCAATAAATGAGTATAATTTTTTTATATGTAATTCTACAAGATTTATTTATTATAAAACAAGTTTTAAAATTTATGAAACTTTATCCAAAACTAAAATAAATGATATTAAACATGAAGGTACTTGATTACACTGTGATTAGGCTTGCGCGGCAAATTGTGAGGTCAAAATTGAAAAAATGCCCAAGAAAATGACTTTATATTGTACAAATATGTACAGACTAGGACTTATACCTAAATTCTCAGCTCAATTTTAATTAGAAATTATTTTAAGAACTTTTTTCTAAAAAAATTATTAAAAAATTAAAAAATTTTATTTTAAATTTTTAAAAAAATAATTTCTAATTGAAATTGAGCTAAGAATTTAGGTATAAGTCCTAGTCTGTACATATTTGTACAATATAAAGTCCTTTCCTTATTCATTTTTTCAATTTTGACCTCACAATTTGCCGCGCAAGCCTAATCACAGTGTGTTCAAGTACCTTCATGTTTAATATCATTTATTTTAGTTTTGGCTAAAGTTTCATAAATTTTAAAACTTGTTTTATAATAAATAAATCTTGTAGAATTACATATAAAAAAATTATACTTATACATTCAGTAGTTCAAAAATGACATGAAAGATCAAACTTTGCTTTGTAGTATCTTCTTTGCACATTTTTAAGACTCCTTAGACCCCTTAAATAGTGCAACACATGAATGAAAATAAGGTATCGAAAGAATAACCCATGTAGTGGGCGGAGCTTATACTGGGTCATACCACCAATCACCGACACCTATCAAAATCTAAAGAATGGAAGTAGGTATGATCTACATTCTTAAAACAAACGAACGATTTTAACTCAGTCTGAGTTAATTTTCACTCATTTCCAGTGTCGAAAATGCAGTTCTCCTATAGGAGTGGATTTCACTCTTTTTTGTAAGTCACGTTAACTAAGCCTATTCTAAATAACCTAATTTTACTTCGTTCACACATAGTCCAAATACCTATTTATCCAAGACGTTTTCTTGAAACAAGATCTGTTGGTGACTTCATCCTCTGCCATTTTGTGAAATAAAAGGCTTCCAATCAACGTTAGTTGCTAATATAACTCTACGAAATATAGCCCATTTTCACTTACATCGTGTTTTATTGAAACAGACGAGCATAAATCTAATTAACAAACATCTAGCACTTTAAACATTATTTTATTATGATGTTAAATTGTGAAGAGTTTAAAATATACTCATCTTCCAAATTCATAAAAAAAACCATCTTACTATACGCTTGAAATAGTAACGCATTTAAATAAACATACGAATTAGCTTAATTTTTGTTTTTACGTTTGTCTATTGTTCCGGGACTGTTATTTATTTTGAAAGAAAAACGTTTGTTGTTATTCGGTTTGTTTAACATGGGTGTTAATTAATCGCTGAGCTTTAATTAATTGTCCCTACAGCATTTTCCACTAATGAAATACGGCGTTTCTTTATTTTGTGGAGCTTAATGTTTTAAAGTTTCTATTTGTTTAAAAGTTACATATTCTGAAGGAGTGTTGCGATTGAGTTAATTAATGAGTATTCAAATTACAAAAATGCGAGTCTTTATCAAGCATAATTGTTCCAAAATTTACTCATTTCTTTATGAAAAAGGACGTAAAGCAATAAAATTACGTTAGTGTGAATTAAATTTAGATTTGAATAAAACTTTTCATTCACTAGAAATGTTTTATAAGCATAGAATACGATCAACGATATTGTGTACTCTTTTTAAAATATGAATTAGAAACGCATAATTTGCATATAAGAGTATCAAAATCCGATTAAAAATAAAAATAAATCTACAGAATAATCTCCAAAACATTATAAATTTATAACATGTATTAATTATAGCATCAAAATTTTAATGCGAAATTAATATAATGTAAAACAATGGTGCATTAAAATAAATATGTTTAATATGCAAAGTGTGACAGTTGCATCGAGATACAAGTAGGTGATGTAAAAAACATCATAAAATATATCATTAAAATACAAGCTATAAATAATAAAATTATTTTTTACTAATCAAAATATTTAAATGTCATTTTTTAAATGTTATTTGTAAATTCTAATTTAATATTTTTATATCATATATAAATAAATTGGTAGCAGTATTAGTAATAGCAGATAGTAGTATTGGTAGTAGTAAATTGTAATTTAATATTTTATATCAAATAAACCTGCGTACTAAATAGTGAGATTACGTTTTGCTTTTCCCCCATAATAGGAAAACTCTTGAAGTTTTATTTAAGTTTAGTCAACTCAGCCTTAATTATATCATAATTTGCATTCAAATTTGTATTTGTTTTAGTTGACTTAACAGGGGTCATAATGGAATTAAAAAAATTTCCACGAGGATAATTATTCGGTAACTTGGTAATTTGGTAATTTTTTATCTCTGTCAACTCTGCTACTAAACCAAAGAACATTAGTATACAAGATATAAATACTGAATTTTGTTATTTGCATTAAAAAAATTAAAGGCGATTACTTATGACTTTTTTGGTGGGGGCAAGTTCGCCAAGCAGTGCTACTTTTAAGTTTATTGTACTAAGCCCCAGAAATGACACAAGCACAAAAGACACACAAAGAAAGAGACGACACAAACACATAGACAAATATCATTTATTGACGGTCACAAACATCCATGCCTGACCGGGATTCGAGCCCCAGCAGCTTCAAAGGCTAGAATCCTAACGATTACGCCTCCGGGGCGGCAATATAAAGATGATAGTAAACAAAATGCTAATTCATTTAAAAAAAAGCCGTCGTATTTAAGGAATATATCCTGAAATATTTCCTTTTAAAATCAGATTTTCTCTACTAAGAACTGTTCTCCCTTGACAGCTCCCCATGCGAAGGAAAGTGGTATAACAAGAGGATTACATTTAGTAATAAGATTTGCTTAAGATTTCTACATAATCCATCCTCAAGGAACAAAACAAAGCTATGCACACGTAAAAACCAACCTTTCCCCTATAAGATCGTAGGATAAATTGGTGTTTGAATTCCACTCACATCGACACGTGGCCACCAATTCTACGGGGTACTCGAACTGTATCACTAATCCAAAGCTGGCATTAAAATCCATTCATCTCTGCGTAATATTTTTCATTTTAGCTTCCACACTACGTTTATAACGTAAAAAGTGGAAGGTTTTATAATCGTTCTGTCTGTCTGTCCGTCCGTCACCCACTTTCACAGAACGAACCGCAAGTCTCACAAACAAGCGGGATACGTCATTTTGAAGCAAAAAATCAGTTTAGGCTACATTCCAAATTTCATTAAAAAATTTTAATTAGAAGTTTATTTAAAATTTAAATAACTAAAAATTTAATCTACATTGAAATAACATGCGAATTCCATTTTTATTCAATATTTTCACTGTTGCCATGACATCAAACGTACGATAAACTTTATGTAAAATAAAAATAAAATTCTTGAAAAAATATTTATTTTTGTGTAATAATTAAATTTGGATTGTTGTAATAGCACAATAAAGTTATTTGGATGGTTCGTTATATTTTTGGGAAGAAAGATGCATAAAAAATTCGAAATTTGCATAAAAAATTTGCAAATTTTCGCTTTTCTTTTTAAAGCAACAATTTTACTAATTTATTTTTCGAAATGTAAACTTGCGACTGCAAAAAGATATTTATTAAAAAAAATTCATCACTATTCTTCTAAGTTCAAAAAAATTAGCAAACGATAAAGATGAATTATCAATTCTGCGAAAGAAGATTAAAGAAAATTATTAGTTTTGGCTTATAAAAGTTTGAATTAGAACTAGCCAAATGCCCTGTTGGCGAATTTATTTTTGAGGTGTTAGTGTGTTTCCTGTTGAGCGTAAATTGTTGTGTGGAAGCGCTGTAAGTGACAGATTCTGTAACAAACCAACTTGTTTAACATATAAAAACAATTAAACTGTTTCGTTTGAATCGTAATGTATCTTGAAAAAAAAAATTAGGTTAGATCATTTTTTCTTACTACACCTTACCCGGCAAAAATTCGATTTTAGGGAAAATACCCTGAAATTAGTATTTTTGTTGCATTTCATTGTCCAAAAAAAATCAAGATTTGTTCATTGTAAGTTTGTATTTTAGTCTTAGTATTCTATATCGTTTTTACTGTATATGTCCATGTCCATGTATATATACTATATATCCATGGACAATTAAATATAGCATCGAGTGTTCCATACATTTTTTCTGCCGAGAACCTCTCGAAGTTCTGAAACCAGTGGCACTATAATAAGTAGTAAAATTGGAGGTGTAAGGGCTAGGTTGCAAAATTCTTCTAAATAAACAACAACCGAGATAGCTCTAAGAAATTTTAATATTTAAGTGATACTTACTTTAAAAACCTGTGACATGTGTCATTTTCCCACAAATATATCCAAATTATCCATCCCCAAGGAACAAAACAAAGCGATGCGCACGGAAAAACCAACCTCCCCCTTCTCAGATCGTAGGATAAATTGGCGCTTGAATCCCACACACACGGACACGTGGCCACCAATTCTCGGGGTACGCGAACTGTATCACTAATCAGAAGCGGGAATTAAAATCAATTAAACTCTATGTAAACATTTTCATTTTTGACAAATAAAAAACAACTAATATGTTTCGTTTGAATCGTAATGTATCCTGAAAAAAATATTTCGGTTAGATAATTTTTTCTCACTAATTAAATATGTACTACACCTTGCGCTGAAAAATTCGATTTTATGGAGAAAAAAATCCCGAAGTTAGTATTTTTGTTGCATTTCATTGTAAAAAAAATAAAGATTTGTTCAATGTAATTTTGTTTTGTAGTTTTAGTATTCTATATTGTTTTTACTGTATATGTCCATGTCCATGTATATATACTATATATCCATGGACAATTAAATAGCTTAGAGTGTTCCATCCGATAGTTCCATACATCTGTTCTGTAGAGGACCTCTCGAAGTTCAGTGGCACTATACCAAGTTGTGAAATAGGCGGGGTAAGGGCCAGGTTGTAAAATTCTTTTAAATAAATATCAACCGATATCTGTAAGAAATTTTAATATTTAAGTAATACTTGGTCTAAAAATCTGTCACATGCGTCATTTTCCCACAAATATTTCTACATTATCCATCCCCAAGGAACAAAACAAAGCGATGCGCACGGAAAAACCAACCTCCCCCTTCTCAGATCGTAGGATAAATTGGTGTTTGAATCCCACACACACGGACACGTGGCCACCAATTCTCGGGGTACGCGAACTGTATCACTAATCAGAAGCGGGCATCAAAATCAATTCAACATTTTGTTATAATTTTCATTTTTGACAAATAAAAACAAGGAAAATGTTTTGTTTAAATCGCTATGGATTCTGAAAAAATATTTTGATCATGTCCCTCTTTCTCACCAGTTCTACAAATATTGCATTACGCTGCAAAAATACGATTTTAAGGAATATAGCTTGAAATTTTGCCTTACGTTTTGTATTTTTGTTGCATTTCATTGTCAAAAAATAAAGATTTGTTCATTCTAAATAGGTAAAGTTGTCTTAGTATTCTACAATGCTTTCATTGCATTCATGGACAATTGAATGACTTTGAGTATTTTTAAAACTGCATCCAATAGATCCATACATCTGTTCTATAGAAGACCTTTCGAAGTTCTGACTCCAGTGGCACTATACCAAGTTGTAAAATAAGAGGGTGGGGTGTAAGGGCTAGGTTGTAAAATTCTTTTAAATAAATATCAACCGACAGCTGTAAGAAATTTTAATATTTAAGTAATACTTGCTCTAAAAACCTGTCACATGCGCCATTTTCCCACCGATGTATCTACATTATCCATCCCCAAGGAACAAAACAAAGCGATGCGCACGGAAAACCCAACCTCCCCCTTCGCAGAACGTAGGATAAATTGGTGTTTGAATCCCACACACACGGACACGTGGCCACCAATTCTCGGGGTACGCGAACTGTATCACTAATCAGAAGCGGGCATCAAAATCACGTAGCGTTCGGCTCGTAACATAATAGAGAAACCTTCTCTTTCTGGATCACAAATGATGCATTTCTTTGGAGCTCTCGGATTTATCTTTTGTTCCTTGTTTCTTTATCCACACCCCCGGAAGAATTGTTTTGTTTCTTTTGTGTAACATCGTTGGCAGTCTGCCAGGCCCGGACTGGCCCGCCGGCCCATCGGCCCTCGGGCCGGTGCGCCTTTTTCAAGAAAAAAAAAAGCGCACTAAAATTTTTTGAACTTACTTAATGGTGGTATATGTTCGGTCTTACGTGATCCGTTGAGGAGATGGTTAGACGAAACAGAACCTTTTAAAGGTAACCACCATGGGTTGACGCCTTATTAAATGGGACATTTTGATAAATATTAAAAACAGATCTTAATAAGGCGCCTTCCTTTACATACAAGCGCCAAACGACTTCCTAACACGTACATTTCCCAATCAATATATTATTAATCTTGGGTGCTGATGGATATATATATAAAAAAATCAAATCACCAAGCAGTATTGGGACGCCTATGATATCACTCACATATCATAGGTGGCTTTAAACTTCTTAGTATACCATATATTGATACCTGGTGCCAAAAATTTTTTGTTTCATTTAATTGGTATTAAATGAGGGACCTAAAAAACATGCACCAAGACTATTTTAAAGCTTTTCATTTTACATTCGGCGCTTTTAAATTTAATTGCATAATTTTTTTTAATTTTCCGAATAAAACTCATTTGGTTTCGTTAATAAAGCGCAAGTATGGCGATTAAGGCGTCATATGCCACTGATGACACCTTCCAAGGTTCAACCTCTCGCCTAAAATTGCGTCTAGGAGAATTAGATCGCCTTTAATTTCACACACCGTTTTTATACTTCTTGTATATATTTCTCAATTTTCTGGGTAAAATAGCGCCCTGTATATGAGACTGGTGCAAGCTAAAGATGGTGTGGTCTACGCAACGCAGTCCTGACGCCGTGGCGTTGGGAGCCAGGGTAGGTTTCGGCTACGTCACTTGACCGCGTTCCTAAAATTCGAGACCCATTGCCAACCGCTCTAGAGTATCTCTAGTTCAACATTCTCAATAAAACTAAAGTTTAGTAAAAAAAAGCATTTTTAAAAACTTTTTAAATATGGGTTTTGTTTATCAATCTTGAAAACCCGGTGCCGAATACTATTTGAATTGTCTCATTTTAGCGTTACGATATCACATAAAGCGCCCTTGGACTTCACTGTTGAGAATTTCGATGCCTGATACCTAATATTATTTTAATTGTTTCATTAGAGCTTGTACGATATGACATAGGGTGCTGTTAGGCTTAGCTTTTAATTTCATCGCCGGTGCCGAATATTATTTGAATTGTTCAGACGCGGATTGAGGGGTCAGCTGAACCCCCTGACGTATTTCTTTGACAAAATAATTTCTCTCCCCCCCCCTCCCTCCTTTTTCCCACTCAAAAAAGGGTTTAGAGTCACCCCCCCCCCCCCTAAAGAAGCCTGCGCTAAAGTTACATTTTTATATCAGAGGAAGCATAACAAATACAGACGGAAAACCAAAATCTTACACCAAAACCGAGCTTAAGTTTGCAGCAGAGAAATGTACTAGGCGGAGGAATCTGAGTAAACAACGCTGCTGGCGCCTACATTTCGCCTGCTCCTATCGGCTGCTCCTTCGACCCTGATATTCGTGCGCCCTGTTGCGTCAAAATCGAAAGAAAAAAATTATTAAAATAACACTCTAACTGAAGCTAAACTAATAAAAATAATATGTTTATGGCTTGAAATAACAAATAAATTTGTTTATTGAATGTGAAATGCCTTTTTGTATTCGATTCTCGCACTCAAAAATGAGAACTATTTACCCATTTTCTCGTAGAACATATGTATTATGTATACTGCAAACGTAAGGTGCGTTTTGGTGTAGTTGCAGAAAATAAAAAGCAAACTACAGATGATGAGCGATGGCGCCAACATGATAAATTTATGCGACGCCGATATTTCTCATTTATTCGGTTTTTATTTGTGAGTCACTATAATACTTTGTATTCACAAACCTGTAAGGTCACGAAACTGTGCAGTTTAAAAGAAAGTAAATA
Source organism: Hylyphantes graminicola (assembly GCA_023701765.1). Classification (NCBI taxonomy): domain Eukaryota; kingdom Metazoa; phylum Arthropoda; class Arachnida; order Araneae; family Linyphiidae; genus Hylyphantes; species Hylyphantes graminicola. Next base: position 56,336,545 of record CM043114.1, on the reverse strand, counting down.
AAAAATACTACCCCAGCTTAATTTACCAGCGAATGGTGGTTTTGCGCGGGAAAAAGATTTATTATACGATTGGATTTTTTTTTACTGATAACTAACTAAACAGACGTATATTATGGTGTTTTTTCCCCCTTTCGAATAAAAGTAGAGCCTATCATAGAGGCGCCAATTTTGCGGCACGCCAAGGAGCATGTATTCAAACAGGAAGTGGAAAGTAAAGAATAATAAAATGTAGTCAGATATGGTTCAATCGGAGTTTTTTATGTCACTTCTCCCTTGCTTGTATCACAAAATCACATTAAATATACGTGCAAGATTGGGTTAAGAGAGAGATTATTAGTTTCTTCATGCGTAAGTTCTAATTTCTGACATTGCCTCAATAATATAAAAAAATTATCTAATACTTAATCACTGCAATTTGTAGAATGATAAACATTTATTTGATTGAGATGTAATATATATAGCATTGATATTAAGTTAAAATTTTGTAGTTGCTGCACTTACAATATTTGTTAAGGTGCCATTTTAAGGACTTGTCTTTGTGTCATGTGACAAAAAAAATGACATTGACCTGGTGTTCAATAAATCTAAAAGGCGGCATTTTGCCTGATGAGACAAAATATCAAAAAGTTTAATTCCTATAGTTTCAATTCAGCATTTCGGTTGATGAAATAAAAATAAAATTGACAATTAAATTATGATTTATGAATGACATATTTATTAAGTAATCGTATTTCAGTATTCTTTTTTATAATAATTAAATTTAAAATCAGAAGCTCATTGTTTAATTTTTTTTACAACAAATCATGTGACTTATTCATGTCGTGGTTTGTGGAATGCAACGATGCAACAAATGCAACGATCCAGATGTTTTGTATGGAATTACTTTTGTTTTGGTATTCGAAAATGTGTTTTCAAAAAATATTTTCCTTCCTTTTTTCTTAAATTTTTAAAATGCCACCTTCTTGCTGTGCTGTTGGTTGTTCAAAACATTTGTTTAAGAAATCTTGCATAGAAAGAAAAGTTTCTTTTCATCGGTATCGGTTACTTTGTAAGTGAAAAAGTCTATCAAAAGCGATAAAAAATTATGTATACCTGATTTTTTTTTAAATGCTTTTTAAATCGTTCTATTATTCTTAGAGAATCATGTAATCTATAATAATAAACAAAATTTTATGGGGGTCACGTAGTTTTTTTCCGTAAAAATTCAACGTAAAATGGCGCAAAATTCCAGTTATTTTTTTCGGTACCTAAAATTGACAAAATCTTACGTAATAATATTTATCGCGGTTCTCCGAACTGAACTAAAAAGTTCTAGTGGAAGAGAGCGATCCGTTATTTTATATAGATTCGATTGGCGGTCGCTTTTTTTCTGTTCTCTTTATTAGTTTCAATTCAGACCTAAGTCCACATGTAAAAATTATTTCACACGCCAACAAAGAAAATGTAGACAAAATGTGCATCGTTTGCTATTTTGAAGTATTTTCTAACCATCATCACACGATGCAGCTGCTGTTTTATTTGTGGTTGGACCTCGATTTGTTATGTGTTTTGAAGATTCCCGGTTATATCGAACGTCCAAATAAAAGTGTAGGTTGCAGAAAAAAAAAAGCGGTCTGGCGTCTTTTTCTTTGGTGACTGACTCCATTTACAATTTTTTCTACTTTAGATACTAATTTTGAAAAATGAAACGTGAGATTGCCGCACCCTTGTTATGATTTGCATTAATGTGCTTAAAGTTTGCAATAAGATGTAGAACCATCGTCATAAATACCACCTATTTTTGGAATTTTTTTAGGCGTCGACGGCTGTTTTTTTTGTTTGAAAGATTTGACATCAGTTTATTTTCTTTTTTTTTTTCGTTTGATTGTACCTTTCCGATTTTATTTTTTTTTGTTTGAAAGGTACGATATCAGAGACATATCTTTGTACTTTTTCTCCATTTGACAGCCGTTTAATATTTGCAGTCAATGTAGATGAATTTGTTGTTTTGAGCTCTAAAAATGCTAGGAATGAACAAGCTCTGTCAGTTTTTTTGCTATTTAAAATCTATAGATATCAGAGACATAGCTTTGTACTTGTTGTAGATCCGAATTTTTGCGAGTATTGAAGTAACAAATGCCTAAGCCCTAGGCTATTTTATAGTTAATTCAACAATTCTTGATTTATTTTGTCGCATAAATGTTTCCTAACATAGGTATAAAATGCGCTTACTTTTGAACAATAATAAACACGTTGTATGTGAGCCGAGATTAATTTAAGTTTTGTTAAGAATATGCGGGGAGAGGGGGGGTGAAGCCGGGAAGGGCCGGTAAAACTGCGCCCTTTTCAGGGAGCCAGTCCGGCCCTGCAGTCTGCGATCAAGTGATTTTTGTGCTGGGTACCGGGGGGTCGCCAAATATGTTGCCAAGTTCTCGCCGAGTTGATGGGATGGGAGAATTCGGGATTTGAATGTGTTTTACCATTAGACCTAGACTAGAACGTATAGTCGTCCATATTTATGACATATACTACGATATAAGTATATCTCAAAACAGTAAATACTACAACTATTTTGTTTGAGAACAAGAGTTATGATACATAATTGCTAGAAAATAAAAAAAAACTTATAAAATTATAAAAAAAAATGTTTTCATTTTGCTGCGATGTTTAAAAAGTTATATAAAGCTGCTAATGTCAGTAAAAAGTATGTATTTGCATATATTTTACCATCGCATCGAGTTAAGATGCGAAATCTAAACCAATACCCACGTTATTTATAACCACGCGTATTTATAATATGAACTAATATAAAGAACAATTAATCAAAATAGTAAATAATATAATTTATATTTCATTTTTTCAATAGTTACTATGCATAATTGTACGGACTTTAGATCAAGAAAACCTTTTTAAATGATTTTAAAAGTTTTCATTTTGTTGCAACCATAAAATAAATCGAAATTCTATTGTTTGAAAAATTACTTGATGTTAAATATACAAGAATAATATTATCATTTTGATGTTTATATACTAAGTACTTTAGAGATGAAAATATATATGTTCAGAGTGTTCATGTGTTTTTTCAAATTTATAGATTCCAGATTTAACTATTAACGCATCTGAGAAAGATCAACAGCAATGATACAGATTTAAATTTATCCACGCGAGCTTTTAACGATCAAAGCACACACGTCAAAGTAAGTTAGGATAAAAGATTAAAGTTCTTTAGTTGAAAGCATCTTCTGCTTTAATAACATTGAACGAATTTCACCAAGGGAAAATTGCTCTGGTACGTGCGCTTTTCGGTTGGCAAAACAATTGTAAACTATTTGGGATACATTTTAATTATAAGAATTGGGAAAAAATTAAGGTTCGATATAAAACGTAGGTTATCGTGTTAAGAATATAATATGTGGAAAAATTATTAGATTTATGTGGAAAAATTTAATTATTTTTCAAAATGTTTCTCTTAGCAACCCAGTGAGAATATTTTTTTAAGTTTCATAGATGAAGCTGATTAACCCTTTCAGTCCCAGTGATGCCATTTGGCATCATCACCTTCAATATTTTTTTCAAAATGTTTATTTCCCGCTATGACATCCAAACACACATCACATCATTCGATTCACTTTGTTCCCATCAACAAAAATTTACTTTTACTTAATCTCAAAGAAAGTCTACTTTTTTTTTTTTTTTATTTATAAAATAGTCAACAAGCGTTTTCTCCTGATTTTTGAGTACGTTCACTTCAATTTCAACACCATAAAAACAAAACACAATTTAAACTATTTCGGTAAAATTTTAAACTAATTTTTTTAAAATAATATGATAGATACCTTAATATATATAACTCGAGTGTTTTTTATTTTTATATTTTTTTTTTTTTTTTTTTTTGGTATTTTTGAGAAAAAAATATAAAAAAAAAAAAATTAAAATTTTTTTTTTAAAATTTTTTTTATTTTTTTTCGTATATGATTTATTATATTTAAAATAAAAAGATTTTCTGATAAATTTATGTTTTGTAGAGTAGTAGTAGTAAATTTTTGAAAGGTTAAAAATGATATTTAAGTGTGTATTGGTCGGATACTTTTCTTAATAAAACCTAAATACTCTGATTCATTAACAGTAGTATATCTGCATTGACGCTTTAGAAAATGAATATCTACGTTAATTTACAACCTGTAAAAATATTTTTTATCGTTATGAGCTAAATTCTTCCATATGGGTGCCTCATGCTCTCTTTCTATGAGTCTGGAAGTTAAGAAAATAATTTTGATATTTTTTATTGATCTGAAAGCCCCAAGCTCAAATCAGTTTATCTATTTTACAAGCAGTTTGTTTTGACAGTGGAAAAATATCTTTCATAAATGATTAAGTATACATTGAAGTAATAATATAATTTTTTTTTTCGTATTTTGATTCGAACTCTTTGTAGGCTTGGAATCCAATTCATGTTTTTCGTTTATTTTACATCATGTTTAATTTTACATGTCGGTCATCTTATAAATAAAAAGCAAATGTCTTCTGTTTGAAACCTCTGTAATGATATAGTAAAAGTAGGTAGCTAAAACTTTTAATTTGGCTTGAAGAACATCAAATAGGTTACAACTAGATTTTAGGATTCTTAATTTTTTTCAGGATGTAGTGCTGAGAATACTCAGACAGATTGACAAAGATGACACTTTGTAAAAAAAAATATCACAATCAGCAACAAATCGCCAAAAATGTCAACCCCGTAACTATTCCCTCTCCCATTCCTATTTCCCCGACACACCGATCATAACTTTGTACATTTCTTGCACCGGTGCCTTTGCTATTCCGCCAATCTGTTCAGCTCGTATGCCTATTACGCATGCGCCAATCAGTCGGGGACAAACAAATGCGCGCCAAAAATAATAAAAAAGCGGGAAAACACAATATGTAAGGGGGGTGGGGTGGAGAGGCAGTGAAGCTGACAGAAATAAAAAGAAAAATTCTGATCTTTCTGGATCAGATTTAAAGTTTTGTATTTCGTATTTTCTATTTTCCTTTTTTTTTGTGTGTAAAAGAAGGGTTTGTGGAGTTTTATGGCTTGGTTTTTGGCGCATTCTTAAGCTTTTCTTTTAAATTCTTTGGCGGTGCGTACCAAATTGAAAGAGAAAGGTACATGAATAAAATATGTTGTTCAAACGCGAAAGGTTCTCAACGCGTGGGAGAAAATTGATTGGAAATATTTCAGTAAAAAGTTTCATAAATATTTTTGTTTGAACGCAGGTGTTGAACAGTAGACATGGTTTTTAAAAAGTTAAAAAAAATTCTTGTTGAAAGTTCTTCAACATTTACAATTTTTACAAAATCAATATATCTATTAAAACAAATAAATGACGGAAATGTATTCTATAGCTACTTCCTAAAATTACGTCTTAATAAATAAACCAGAACAATATGAAACATATAATAATGTGTATGTTTTTTATTGTTCTGGTATAATAATGTTTCTTGGCATCTTTTATCAGTAGGAAATGGAACGAATGTGCTATAACAGAACACCTTATTAACATTAACAAAATATTTAAAGATACACCATTAGCATTATACATATTTATAACAGTAGAAACTCTAACAACGAAACTGTTGAACATGTTATTCCAACTCTAAATTTGAATAAGTAAAAAATAATTAGTTTCGGCACTTTTAATTTTGGCAAAAAAAGGCATAAAAGAAAAATTACAAATACATTGATAATAGAAATTATTTAAATTTAAATCTAACAATTTAACTAACCTCATTTTAATCATTTAAGTTACTTAAGTTTTTAAATAATATTTAAATGAAAATTAAGATAGATTGCATGAGATTAAAAGTTTTGTTTATAAAAATGCTAATTTTCTCTTCATATTTTTTACTTACTTACTAGTGTACAAGTTTGTACTTTACATAGAAGTACACTTATTATCTACTTTACAACAATTTTTATTGACATAAAAATTTATTGCTTCATTTCCTCAACAAAAGCAGCTTATCAAATGCTCATTTCCTACCGTTTTAACTTTTCAAAAAAAGTTCATGTATGCCTTTAAAATTTTTACAACATGTTGTTAAATATATTGGCAATAAACCATATCCAAGTGTATTCAGGACAATAAAAGCACATCGCTAAGTTATTTGTTTCATATCAATGCATAAAAAGACAAAATGCCCCATAAAACCCATGTTGGTAAAATCACATAAAATGTTAGGCTTTCACATCGCCCCTAACTTATGTAGATAAATGTACATCATGGATGGTATTAAATGGTAATATTGAATAGCTTTAGGGGATAAAAATTTTCGATATGGGATGTATAAAATCAAAAAACTCATTGGTTACTTAAGTTTTCAGCCTGGCGAACAGATTCACGGTTTTATAGCGTGTGTTATTTGCATTATCTCTTGTTTACAAATGACGATAAAAGAGCCGTAAAGTCTTTTCTAATCGTAAATTTGTTTCATACAAGGGGCAGACCGGGGAAGGACGTTTTATTGTGGTTTAAATTAATGGAGGTTGTGTCGGGGATTTAATGACCTCGTAATATGTTGGGTAATGATAAGTGGATTTGAAAAACGTCGAAATTATATGGGTTTTAGAATCAAATGACTTGGTTAAGTAGCTTTTAAAAAGTAAGGAATACGGTAGGTTTTTAAAATCTCATTTAAATTTTCTCAAAGGCATATAATTTACAAACGAAATGTTTCATAATTTTTCAACTGGTTTATTATATTTATCAACTAGCAGTATGGTCCCGCCTTACTGCGAACCCGTTAACTTCGCATTGCTTCCTTTTAGAGGCATGCTTTTCTTGTGAAAAACACAAAAAAAAAAAAAAAAAAAAAAAAATCGTGTTGCGCATGCACACTTAAAAAAAAAAAACAACTATAGATGATGAAGCAGCCTTAGAGCGCGCGCATCTATAACCTAAAACAAAAAAAATCAATCAAATAAGGACGGACGCCCCCCCCCCGCCGGCCTGTCGTATGTGTGCCTTTCAAGCCCTGTGGTCCCGCAATCCCCACGTGGATTTTTTTTTTTTTTAAAAAAAAAATATTAATTAATAATTACAATCAATTATGAAAAAACTAAGCCTCAGGTGCACACGTAGGTATTTAAAAAAAATCTATATTAAAAATTTATTTTTTTTTAGAGCAGTCTTATTTTTCTTTTGCGATCCACAGACATACACACCAGACTCTTTCTTTTATCCTTATAGATGAAGTGTCATTAGTTTCGACATATATTATTCATTTAATTTTAATATTTTTGTTTTAAGTTATTTTGAAAATTACTTTTTATGTCACTCAATTAATACGCATGCAATATATTTCAATGAAGTCTAACCTGTATATTAGGTGTTTCAAAAAACCGCCGACTACTGACATGGCCTACTCAACTTTTACGCTAAAGAAGCTCTTCGTGACAACATGCTAGCATCAGGAATGATTATCATCAGTTCCGAAGAAAAAGTGCTATACTTATTCAAGCCCTGTCGACAAAATTTTAATTTTCCGTATAGGTTTCGTTCATCCGGATGGATGATGTGAAATCACTTGATAGTGTAGTGTAATCGTTTCCGGCTGCCTATTTCCAGCCTCCATTAGGAGCTTTAACACAGCCGATAACGCCTCGTAATTTAGAAATCTGGTCAAGTGATGACTTGATAGCTTCGCTGGTCTTATCTGCTGAACTGTCCACGACATTACACCAAAACATGATCTATTTCTTCTTTTCAATACATCGTTAAATTACATGATCCAAAAAAGCATTATTTTCTTTTCCAATAATCATCAAAGAAAATTGTTTCGTTATTGAGTGACGGATATACAATAAATTAAGTGCTTCTGTTCTTTAAACTATTGAAGATAGAATCAGCCCTTGCATTCTAAACAATCCATTCTCCAAAATTGATCACACACCACCGCAGTTATTAATCACACACTCACGCGTTAGCTAAGAAAATTCGCCACTTTTTCTTGATTATTATCCCCAGACATTTTACAAGCTGTGTGAAAAGGACTCTAAAAATGAGGTCTAATTGCAATCACGTGACCTTGCAATGTCAAAGTGACAAAATTGTTACTAACACTTGGTAAAAATGGTTTCGTTTGAATCATTACATTTAAAGTTTAATTTCAAATAAGGTTATATTTCAAACAATAAATAACAATCATAGATAATTAAACAAAATATGTTTTGTTTCTAACTTGTTTTTAGAACTTCGTATTAGTAAACTGGTATCAAGTTACAAATATTAGAACTAAATATTTAATGCTAGTTTTTAGCAGCTATTACACAAAGCACTATCCAACTGAAAGGAATAAAATAATAAATGTTTGCAACCTTAATTTCAATATTTAAATGCTTACTTAACTTTCAACAAAATATATTTGTAAATTATTTTCGAAACATTTCTTTTTAATGTTTTCAATATGAATGTATATTTCTAAATATTTAAAAATATTATTATATTTATGATATTGATAATAAATTAACTGTGCAAGCTTAAACGATCGACACAAATAAAATATTCAAATTTTGATTACAATATGAGCTAACCCTATTATGCATACTGTTGCCATATAACAACAAGTAGCATAATCCAAATTGTTCTTTTATAGTAGATCTCCCTCTCAACACATCTGTTTTTTTGTATGTGACCCTCATAGATGACAGTAGTAAAAGTAGATGACAGTAGTAAAAGTGTATTTAAAATTAAAGAGTGAAGTTATTAACTGTTGTGAAATTCCGTCTTTGGCAGTATTCAAAGTATCATATTATTTGTACTAAATACAAAAAAAATGTTTTAAAAAATAATTATAGCTCAAGTGGGCTATTTTAAAATATATTCAGTAGTTTTCTAGTCATTCTTATCAAAATTGGAATTTTGTTGGTGTTTTTTTGGAATACGACAAAAAAAAATTAAAATTGTAAATATTTAAATTCAATGCAGTTAATTTTTCTTCAGTAATTTTCCCATAATGTCTGAGTATTAAATATGCAAATATATTTTTTGGGATGAAAAAAAAAATCATGCATTACAAGGTTAAGAGTTACATTTTTGTCAAGCCATGGAACATCGACGAATGGGAGAAGCAAGTGAAAAATGTCTTCTCTTGAAAAGTTTCTTGAAAGATGCAATTAAGAACACGGGGAAGAACTGAATAATCGATACTCTTCTGTTAATTATCCTGTGCAGACATTTTCAATGAAAGAGTTCGGTAGTTAGTTAAAACTGCAATCACATTAAAGTTAGTTTGGAATGCTCACAATTGGATTGGAGCTAATTTAATTTACTTTGCCAAACTTTGTGTGTGATTATAGAAAATTGTCTTTTGAATAGTAATGTTCTTTTTGCGCTGATATTTTTGTTTGTTTTTAAGTTTTAGTAATATATTTAAGGGAACGGCATTACCCAAAATTAAGAACTGCTCAGAAAATAATTATACATGCTCGAATGCTGTGAGCTAAGTATATTGCAAGAAAAGGAATCATTTATAATTTATGAGGTTTATTGAAAATGATATAGTGGTTTGGTAAAATGTTTTTTGAAATTTTTTGTTGATTTTTTAATTTTGTCAGCTTGTGAATGGTTAAAATAATAATTCTTTTAAGTAAATTAATGTAAAGCTCCGAATTTTTTTTCATGTGTTGAAACATATGCTTTTAACAAAAGTTAGTATGTGATAAGGTCTAGTGTTAATAGATTGTTTTAAGAAAGTGCTGAAGTATTAACAAAAAAATCTATTTTTGTTACCTAATGTTAATTAATTTAAACTTACACCCTATATGTGCTGGGGATATTTATTGGTTTTTCTATTATGTTGCACTGAAATTTAAAGTTCCGCAATTAAAAAATATTTTGATGAATTATATAACATTATGATAAGGCAATAAACGACTAATTAAATGAATGATGAAAGCTATCGAGATCAAAAATGAGACTCCGTCTTAACAAACATCTGAAATAAAATTATTCCAAAATGTCTTTGTCCTTTTACGCTTGGAAAGTTAAAAAATTACATTGAAATTACTGAAAATAATTGTGTTGTAAATTAGTTTAAAGATCTGGTTATAGAAAATAAAAAGTTTTTCACGAATGCTTATTCTCATTCGATAAACTTCAAATACAAGGTAATGACATCTCTCACGAAACTTAAACCAAGACACAAATTACATTTCTTTTATCAGTATTACCATAGCTATTTTAACTAGCAAATGATATAAGGAAATTTAATAGATTCGAAACCCAAACTATCGTTAATTTGGACCTAACCAACCAAGAGGGGGCCTCGCGCTACTAATTCATTTACAATTCCCGCGCTGAATCCAATTCGACGAAATGGGATCCCCTTGTTAATCCTAACGTTCTCCCACCTTTGGATAATGACTTGTAGATTCGATTTCCAAGCACCCCTCGAAATGGAGCGGTATTAGTGCAAAATGCATTTGCTACGGAATCTAGTGTGGGAATGGACGGTATCCGCTTGAAATATATACGTACGTTTGTGTTTAAAATTTTCTGTATTAGTGCAAAATGCATTTGCTATAGAATGTAGTGTGGGAATGGACGGTATCCGCTTGAAATATATACGTACGTTTGTGTTTAAAATTATATGTGTTTAAAGCTTTGGGTAGAGCGAAGAGAAGAGCTTTAAGAATGACGTATTTTACTTAATTCAAATAAATACAGACAAGTCGAATATCATTCTTAAAAGCATTAAAATGAGGCAAAAACATTTCTACATAAAGTTTATAACTTCAAATTAAATCATTTTTACATCGCAAGAATTGGTGAGAAATGCGTTACGATGGAACCTCGTTTGGAAATTGAAAGTACCCTTGCAATATTAAATATTGTGCTCAAGATCTCATAGTCTCAAATCTCACATTTGAAGGCTTACAGCAACTTACTGTGAGGTACGCAGTGTGGGTCATGATTTTCAATGACTTAAAAAAAAAAATTAAGAATTCTCTATGGTGAAAAATGAGCATGTGGTCGGCCGATTTAGTTGAAATTTTAGAATTTAGGAATAGGAACTAGTATTCTGATTGTTTGAAATTGCAATAATACTTCGTAAATAAATTACATTTATTTAAAATGCAGTAAATATGATTTTTAAACCATGTACATTATGTATTTGTTGTTGAACAAATATAAAAGCTAACTTTAAATTAAAATCTTTTTTTATGAGATCTGGGTAATCAGGACTATAGATATAAAACATAATAAGGTATATTCAACCCTATTTATTTAAGCTGGAATTATCCTTTTTTCAATTTTCCTTGCTTTTTCCTTGGTCTTTTTTCACCTTTCCTTGCTATTTCCTTCTGGATAATTATTTTTTTTTAATCCATCAACATATATAATATACCATCAAAAATAATAAAATAATTTCTAAGTTGCAACGTAGCCGAGATACTGATAACATATCCCTACATCAAACCCACAGATAAAAAAAAAGATATGAATAAAACCTACAAGGAAAAAACATAAATGTAAATCTTTCCTGCGCGTCAGATACCATCTCGCTCAGGAATAAATCATTGGCTAGTATCGGCAGTATTCTGGGCAAAAAATAATAAAAAAATATGCTTCGGGACATTCAAAAAAGCATTAGGGAATGTCTGTGGAAATAAAATGAAAATAACATGAATTTTTATGTTTTAAAGGCTTCATTTTAATGAGCTGATCTAGGGCTGATAAATGGGAATAAGCTAATAAATGTTTTTTTTTGTTGCATTTTCCTTGAGTTGTGTTATAAAGTTAAAAGTATTTTGAATAAGAGAAAAGTTTTTAGATGATAGAAATTTTAATAAATAAATACCAAGGCGTCCTTATAGTTTTTCTTGATGATTTTTGGGGTAGAATTTGTGTACAAATAAATAAAAGCGTTGTTTTGTTAATATTACTTAATGGAAGTTATCTGATTAGCTAATTGTATTTAAGTAAAGTCATGCTTTTTTACAATTATTTTTCTACTTTTGCATAAACAAACCAACAGTTCTAGTCCTTCCAGTTCTTCACACTTTTTAAAAGTAGCTGCATTTCACCCTCTAAGGAAAGAAATAGTTATCTTTCTCATTCTAGTTTTGGTGGAATTGTGGTTTTGAGTGAATAGAATATTCCACTCTTTCCCATACCCCCTCCCCCCTGAAACCAAAAATTCGATACAAGATGAAACACTTTAACTTACATTAATATTCAGTGGAGATTTTTCTGCAAAAAGAAAAGAATAATCACTACGTCAAGAAAGTCACTTACAATTCCTTCAGCCATCTCTTACACAACCCCTTGTTTAATATAATTCCTACCCATCCATCGCCCACTTAATCTGACACGCTCTCCCCACAATAAACAAAACCAATTCAATTAGCCAATGTTTTGTAAACAAACCAAGTGTGGGAGGACGCTGTAAGGATAAAAGCACGGGGGAAAAACCTGACGTCACTTCTGAAATAATCCCGATAGGGACGCTCGGCTAATCCGGTTTGACAGACGATAAGGGATGGTGTGAGATGTGAAGTGAAATGGAAACCGACAGGGAGTGCGACGCATCGAACAACGATCTATAGTATATACGGGATGGACTGCTCAATGCAAAGAAAATGAAATCGATGCCAGATACTTGAAGGTAACTGTTGGTTTCTCCTCCAAATTTGGGGATGCGGTTTGGCTCCTTTTAACGATTCATCAACACTATTTTTAACTTTATAGCTTATTTGTTAAAAGTTCTTAGTTATAAAGCTTTAAACGTTGCACTAAAAACGCAGCTTGCCCGCCATTTTGCTGGAGCCCACCTGGTCTCATTGATCGAGATCCGTTAGCACTTGGAGCAGTCCATCCAGTATAGATTGTATGTCGTTGATCGAGCATAGAATACATTTTCGATTTTTTCTGTTTGAAAAAGTTGCATTAGTACATATAGTAATGAAAAATATATTTGATTGTACGCATTTTTTTATTGTTTTTTTTCAGGAAAATTTAGTGAAAGAAAAATAAAATGAGGCATGTAGAAATAAATAACCCTAGCAGCATGCAATATTTTATGGCATTATTTTAACTTATTTCTACTATTATTCCGAAATTGTGTTGTTACTAGTTATTTGTATTGTTTTTACTCACTTTTTTAAATAAAATTTATAAAGGTTGTTTCTTTAAAATGCATTAATTAATGCAAACAAAATATTAATATTTTTATTTGACTTAAATATAACTTGCAGTGTTTTCTTACTAACGGAGCAAATAGTTGACAGTTCAAAGTCTTTCTGGAAAGTAACAATATAAGAGTTTATTAGAATATATTTTTGACAAAGTAACGTAATATTTTAAGACATTAAAGAGGAATTTATTTATTTGCTGATAAATGTTATGAAGGTATAATATCAAACATTTACTACTGATAAAAGTTTCATTACTGTATTTTTATAACTTCCTTCAATTGTTATTATTATTTTTTCTTGTGGAATTTATTTTTATGATGCGCAATAAAAATTTTAACATAAATTCGTTATTTGTGCTGTTTCGAAGTAAACAAACTTAGTAAAAATTATTTGTTACAATTGTTTAGCTGGAATAGCAGGAATTGGATGCCCTAGATTAATATAAACTTATTTAAAAAGTAAAATGTCGTCAAAACATTGGTTTTTAATTAGTGATAGATTTTTAATTTTTTTACTTTTATTTATTACTGTAATGTTATTCTTTAGAACATTGGTGTACAAAATTTAAAAAAAATGCTGTAAGTAGCAAGTGACGCATTTGTAACAAAAATTAGTAAGATTTAAATTTACAAATCCTCATTTATTTGCATTTCGAAAGGAACAAACGACTTTATTTAAACTTAGAATATTTTGATAGGTATGACTCTTCGATGTGAAAATTATACCTTGTTGATATAGTACCTACCCTATCTAGTTTTTCAAGTGTCCTAAGGCCCAGGCCCGAAGAACGATTCTGTTATTGATTTTTGTTTACGTTCCTAATTTGCTCTTACCAGTTTTCAGTTTTATTAGCTCTTTGTTTAAAAAAAAAATCATAATATAACTATTTCAAAATGTTTAAGCTATTTTTATAAAAATGGTCTGTAACAATATTGCGTAGTCATATTTCAATACCTGGATAAATTTGGGAAAAACTGGGCTTTATTTGAACTGAATTAGTACTTCTGAAATTTTTTTATTACTATTTTAGCTTGCACAACAAATAATTTAGTATTGGAGCAAACGGTTTAAGCCAAACAAGCAAAGTTAGCCAAAATTTATGTTAATAAAATTCTACTATTCTGGTCCCAAACATTATATTGTTTTTAAAAAAAATATTATCAGAATTCCTTTAGAAAGGAACAAAAAAAATCTCAACTTCAGCAAACTATTTCTATTTCAAACTCGAAACTGAAGACAAACCCCAGTCCACATTACGACTTTCAGAAAAGTCTCCTCGTCAATAAAGACTCTCGAATAAACCCTTTCTCTCAGTCCAACGGAACATACGGAACGGGATCCGTTAAAAGAATGTGATTTAGTAGTAATATGATCCCGGGTGTCACAAAATCCTCACCATTAGAAAGAAGATACCTCTATTTCGAGGACCATGAAAAAAAGTACAAAAGACCATATAAACATTGGGCTTTTATTGAACTTTTCCAATGGTCAGTAGTGCTAAGAACGGCCTGAAATGTTCCATTAGGACTTGAGGCCCTTTCACATAAAGTCCTCCTTTATTTATGACCGTACAAGCGATGGGCTGAAGAAGAAAGCCCAAAGAGAGAGAAGGGAAAAAATAAGCTGGGGTTGGGGGTATTTTTATCAGAGGAAACGTTTTAGGTTTCGATTTGTTTTTGGTTTTGTTTTTTAATCTTTTGTAGAGATGTTTTAAAGGATTTAAACAATTAAATATTTTTTGTTGTTTTTAGAAATTAAAGTTAAACTGTGTGGTTTGGAGAATCATGGGTTTAGTAGTTAGTACTGTTACGGAACAGTTTATTTCACGCTACTTAAAAGTATGTTGTCTCTACCGTATTGCATATATGACACTTGTATTATGCAATTAAAGCGACTAAAATCAAACACAGTTTTGCTGTTATATTCTGATTGTTTATAGTTATATACTAAACGTAATTTTTTTATTTGTGAAAAAAGCTAATTTTTCTATTTGATAACCACGGTAAAAGTGATACTTTTAACAAAACCGTGCTTAAAAGTTATTTGTAAGCAAGGTACATACGGAAATTTCTGACTGCTAGAAATACTTCATTTGAACATGAATATAATAATTTATAAAAAATGCGAATGAAAGTGTCGCCAAAACTCAATAATTACCTAAAAAATAAGCGAAAATGTTCTTTTTCGGAAAAAATTACTTTTCCTGATATATTTCCAACACTTATTTTAAAAAAAATACTTTTAACACGCGAATATAAAAAATACTGTATGACAACACGTACAAAATAGCTTTTTATTAAACTAGTGAAAATATTTATTGAACTCGTTAAAATGGCCCTACTTATCACAGTAGTTGCATAAAAACAAATACTAACCAATATACATGTAGTTAGCTGAAAGCCAGAGCACCATTGTATACCCAATAAACGACTGAGGAGTTGGCAACCAAAGATTTGGCAAGTTGAGACCCAATAATTTGTTTTTTAAACAAAGAATTATATAAAACGTCCACTTGAACTCCACGCACTCGAAGCAAATAAATATACGACAGGGAAAATACTTTTTTTTTTTAAATTTCACTTGATTCAGTTATTTGCAATAGAATGGGAAATTCGAAAATAACTTTCATACCCTAAGATGCAATCCTAACTCCAAAAATAAAATAAAATTCATTATAGTCCTAACAAAAATTGTTATTGGAATTAATCATTTTTATCTCCCGATTTTGATCAACTACAAATAGCTAAACAGCCCCCCCGCCCAAGCACACTTCCATAAAAACTATTACGCTTCAAGATCTATCCACAACCCGAATTGATCACAAACATTTTCCTTAGCACATCGGGTAAAACGACTGCCCCTGGGCACAGTAACCTGAACGCTAATAAAAAGAGCATCTTTTTATGACTGTACCCGGGCTACGTCAACTGAGCAAGGAATAAAAAGGGATGTTTTAGGTTGACAAAATTTTAACCAAAGCAAAGAGTTCTTCAAAGATAGTAGAGTAGAGGAACGGCTCTTACTGAGCTGCTATCGGCAGGCATGGCTCACTACGGAGCCCAAATAGAGTGGCAAAAGTAGTAGTTAATTTAAAATTTTGATACTGAGAGAGGAAATGCACCCAGGGCAAAGGTGGAAATCGAATCCACACCCTTTACAGCGCGCGGACTGCTAGCGTTATGGCCTGCGATCCAAACCACTCGGCCATCGGGGCCACATTTGCATTGTGAGATCGTCTGAAAATATTTATTTATTTCTAGCACGAACAATTAAAATATATTTTATATCGTTTGGCGAAAACGGTTGCCATGGAGACTATGTGTTTATTTTTCGAAGAATTGACATTCCATGAAAGAATTTGGTGTGAGAAGCTGCTTTTTTATTTACTTTAAAAATATTTTATGCTTGGTGAACCTGTGGTTCAAGTGTTAAAATTAGTAAAATTAGTTTATAAAGCGACGTTGAATAAGTAGGCAATAATAAAAGTTATTTTTGTTAAGTGAGGACTGAAATTCTATTGAGAACTCTTCACATCTGGCGTCCGCGACAGGATCTGGTAAGCGAATTCAAAATGTTTCAAGCAGTTAAAGGCTTTAAAAAAGAAGATTTATTGTACTTGTGCCAAGAGATTATCGGGTCCTTACCATCTAAAACTACGATTTTTGCACTGAAAGAAGAAATTTTGAACAGTGATGAATACAAAGCAGATCCAAAATTTATTACTTCTGTGTTCGAAACAACTGTTGCTGAAAGACAGCAAAGAGAAGAGAAAAAACGCCAAGACGAAGAAAAGAAAATTCGCCAAGACGAAGAAGAGAAAAGGCGCAAAGACGAAGAAGATAGAAGGCTTCAAGACGAAGAACGTCAAAGGCAAGATGTAGAACGTCAGAGGCAACATGAATTAGAATTGGCCAGAATAAATGCCCGAAGAGCGTTGGATGCTCCCGAGGAAACTGCAGAGTTAACAGGTAACGTCAAAGAGAAATTCAATTTGCCTAAATTAGAATTAAGACAATTTTCTGGAGATTTAAAGGACTGGCTGCCGTTTTGGAGTCAATTCGAGCATGTACATAATGATGTAGATATTGCGCCAGAAAATAAGTTTCAATACTTGATACAGTGTACTGTTAGTAAGTCGCGAGCTCGGGAGGTTGTTGAAAGTTTTCCGCCGACCGGCGCCAATTACGAAAAAGCAATCGAATCTTTAAAATCTCGTTACGGTCGAAATGATTTACTAATTGAATTTTATGTTCGCGAACTGTTAAATCTGGTCATCCAAAATGCTGCGCGAAGTTCTCCCATAAATCTATGCGCACTATACGATAATTTGGAGTCTCAGATTCGTGCACTAGAGACTCTTGGCGTAACAACGGACAAAAGCGCTGCTCTTCTTCACCCGTTAGTTGAGTCATGTTTGCCCGAAGATATACTTAGAGCATGGCAAAGACAAAGAGGTCCAGATTTCAACCACAATGGTGATCCACAAGAAAGGCTTAATGGTTTGCTAAAATTCCTAAAATCTGAAGTGGAATCCGAGGAAAGGATTTGTTTAGCGGTGCAAGGTTTTGGCTTGAACCAGAAGAAAGAAAACAATTGCTTCAAAGGTAAAAAATTTGATCAGAGGGTAAAAAAGAATAACACGCCAACGGCTTCCGGACTTTTCACGACTTCTCATACTCAGGAAACGAAAAAAATGTGTGTTTTCTGTGATAAAGCTCATTCGAGTGCAGACTGTTTTTCCGCACAAAAGATGAGTTTATCGGAAAAACAAAGAATTCTTAGAGAAAAGAATTGTTGTTTTGCCTGCCTGGCACCTGGTCACCCTGTCCGAAGATGTCGTGCATTTCTGAGATGTTGTATTTGTGGGAAAAAACATGTACCCTTGATGTGTGAAACAAATGAAGCAAGAAAAATTGAAGAAAAGAAGACAGACGAAAAAGAAGTCGTTGACGAAGTTAACATGGCAAACATAAGTACCGGTCCTAGAGTGTTCTTACAAACTCTGAAATGCAAGCTTATTTCAGATAAAAAGGAAGTTGTCGTGCGAATAGTTCTGGACACCGGCTCTCAAAATTCTTATATTGTGAAAAATCTCGCCGAAGACATGGGATACACACCAGTGAAGAAAGAGACTCTGATACACTCTCTCTTTGGCGGAGTTAAAACCGGAGAATTTGCTCATACAGGCTACAGAATCAGGTTGAGAAATATGAAGAACAACTTCACGTGCAACTTTGAAGCATTAGATCAAGCTACAATCTGCAATGATATCTCACCTGTGAATTCGGGTCCATGGATAAAAGAGCTTCAGAATATGGATATATCTTTAAGTGACGTTGGAGAAAAGCCACAACCCGTACAAGTTCTTATAGGGGCTGACATTTTTGGAAAGATTCTGACCGGCCAACGAAGAGTCTTGTCAAGCGGATTGGTAGCCATTGAGACTTTACTTGGTTGGACTCTCTAGGAAAAGTTCCTGAAAATGAAGCAACCTCAAGCAATGCTATGCTGGTGACATCACTTTTCGTCAAAGAATTTGACATTTCAGACTATTGGAAACTCGATTCCATAGGGATCCAGGATCCTATTGAAAAGCTCTCTAAGAGAGAGCAAGAAGATTTGACTAAAGAACAATTCCTTCAAACTATTAGGTACAATGAGGATAATCGTTATGAGGTTCACTTGCCTTGGTTGGATAACAGTGTGCCATTAGCTGATAATCTTGAACAGGCTAAAAGAAGATTAGAAACTACGACCAAGAAGCTGCTTCAAGAAAATTTATATGACAGCTATGAGCAAATATTTTCAGATTGGCTTCGTGAAGGGATTATCGAAGAAGTACCAGTTGAAGAAATGTCTTTGTCTGCTAATTATCTACCGCATAGACCTGTCATCAAGGCTAGTAAGACTACCCCTATACGACCGGTTTTTGATGCCTCTGCTCGAGTCAAGGGATATCCTTCACTAAATGACTCTTTACATAGTGGTCCGAACTTGATTGAGCTCATACCTGATATTTTATTACGGTTTAGAGAGAAAAAGATTGGTGTGATTGCAGATATAAAGAAGGCTTTTCTGCAAATCAGTCTTAGTAGAGAAGACAGAGATTACTTGAGATTTCTATGGTGGACTGATAAATCTTGTGAAAATTATAAGTTTTTCCGCCATGCCAGAGTAGTTTTTGGTGTCCGCAGCAGTCCGTTCCTATTAGGAGCTGTATTGAAGTATCACATTGAACAGAATGTCGCCGTTGACCCTTTTGTAACTCAGTGTCTTTTGAAGAGTTTTTATGTGGATAATCTTGTAACTAGTGTCCATAATGAAGTAGAGCTGAAGCGATTGATAGATGTTTCTAATGACCTACTGAAGACAGGTGGTTTCATACTAAGAGATTGGGAGTATTCAACGACAGAAACCGGAGCCTCTAATAAAACGGAATTGTTAGGTCTTCAATGGGATAAAACTGAAGACAGTTTATCGCTGAGCGTCAGCTGGTTGGAAAAAGTAAATGTTGATAACGTCACTAAACGTACTATGTTGTCAGTAGCTCACAAAGTGTTTGACCCATTCGGATTCGCTTCTCCAGTAATGCTCTGCCCCAAGCTCATGCTTCAAAAAGCCTGGAAATTATCCTTAGGATGGGACGACGAAATAACCGGAACCCTTCGAGAAGAATTTATGCTTTGGTTTGAGGATCTTAGAGAATTGGAGAAAGTTATCATTCCCCGCTGGATAAACGTTACTTCGGAAGATCTCGGAAGCTTCTCCATTCATACCTTTTGCGACGCAAGCAAAGACGCTTATGCCGCCGTTGTTTATCTTGTACAAGAAGATTGCAAAAAAGTGCATTTTTTAACCTCGAGATCCCGTATATCCCCTTCAAAAGTCGCAACAATACCTAGATTGGAGCTTCTTGCGGCACTGATTGGAGCAAGGTTAACGAAATCTGTGTTAGATGCCTTTGGCTGGACCGACGTTAAATGTTTCTATTGGAGTGATTCTACAACTGTTCTTACCTGGATCAAGAAGCAAGAAAATTGGTCAATTTTCGTGAATAATCGGGTTCAGGAGATTCGTAGGATCACTGTAGCTTCTTCATGGCGTCATATATCTGGAGTTGAAAACCCTGCAGACTTGCCCTCCCGAGGATGTAAAGCAAGTGCTTTAGTGAAAAGTAGATGGTGGGAGGGGCCAAGATGGTTAGGCTCTTATGAAGACAAAGAAGCGCACATTGATTTTGAGCTTGATGAAGAGGAAATACTAAAGGAAAAGAAGAAAAGCTCTGTTCCGGCCTTGGTTTCCATTAAGCAGAATTCGTCTACCGGATGGTTTTATGAGCGTTTCTCGAAATACCAATCGATTGTAAAATTAGTGGGTTGGATTTTGAGATTTGTTACAAACTGTCAACGCAATGTTCAGCACAGGAAGAAAGGATCTCTGGACACCGAAGAATATAGAGAAGCTGAGAAAAAAGTGATAAAGTTGATCCAAGCAGAATCTCTTGTTAACGAACATGACGAAAAGCTCAAAACGCTGAGTGCGTATAAGGATGCTGACGGCATAATACGACTGAAAACGAAAATTGTTCTGATGGAAGATACAGAGGAATTTAGAGAACCAGCTATTCTCCCATCCAATCACGAAGTTGTCAAGAGGTTAATACTTTCCCATCACATCGAAAATAGTCATGCCGGAACTCAAATTCTTCTGAATATCTTGAGAGAGCATTTTTGGATATTGAATGGAAGAAAAACTGTGAAATCAGCTATCTCAAGATGTATCCCGTGCAAAAGATTTTCCTCTAAAGGTTGTGAAGCTGTATCTGCTCCGTTGCACGAAGATCGAGTACGTCAAGCCAATGCGTTCGAGATTTGTGGAACTGATTTAGCGGGCCCTCTATTTCTGAAGGACGGAAAGAAGGCTTGGGTGTGTATCTTTGCGTGCGCCGTGTATAGAGCAGTTCACTTAGAGCTTGTGACATCACTTTCAACCGAAAGCTTTATGTTAGCTCTAAGAAGATTTATAGCCCGGAGAGGCAGGTGTGAAACAATCTATTGTGATAATGGAACTAATTTTGTCGGGGCTTCCAACTTGCTTAAAAATTTAGATTGGAACCGCATCTGCAGTGATAATGTTCTTCATCCAATCAAATGGAAGTTTAATCCCCCTTCTTCACCCTGGTGGGGAGGATGGTGGGAGCGGCTCATCAGTGTGCTTAAAGGTCTTTTGCGAAGAATACTAGGAAGAACAAGTCTAACACATGAAGAATTAATAACTGTTCTTTGTGATTGCGAATCTGTAATAAACTCTCGCCCCTTAACCTACATAGACGAATGTGACTCAGAACTTGTCCCTCTTACACCTGCCATGTTTCTTCAGGACATCAATCTATCGGGGGTTCCTGACTGTGATACTGCTGATCATAAAAGTCTCAACAAGCGCGTCAAGTACAGAGTAGCTTTGCAGGAAAACCTTCGAAAAAGGTTTCGTTCTGAATATCTTGGATCATTGATACGCAGGTGTGAAAAAAGTAAAACCTCGAAGATAAATGTGGGGGACATTGTGCTCATAAAAAGTGACAACACCAATCGCATCGACTGGCCTCTGGGAAAAGTAACAGAAGTTCTACCTGGAAAAGATGGAGTTTGTCGGCTCTTCAAACTCAAAACGTCGCGTGGAGAGATTCTTCGCCCCATTCAGCGCGTCTTCAGTTTGGAAATTTCTTCGAGCGATTCATCATTTCCACTGGATGATGAAGCGTTACGTACGAAAATAGTCTCTACCAAGAAAGCTGATCTGAAGTGCTCCAGCAAGGACAAGAAAAGTTTGACTGCAAAAATCCCTAAGAGACTAGATGTTTAGTGTGAAGTTGAGTCGTGGAACTTCCACTACTCAAGGTGGGAGGATGTGAGATCGTCTGAAAATATTTATTTATTTCTAGCACGAACAATTAAAATATATTTTATATCGTTTGGCGAAAACGGTTGCCATGGAGACTATGTGTTTATTTTTCGAAGAATTGACATTCCATGAAAGAATTTGGTGTGAGAAGCTGCTTTTTTATTTACTTTAAAAATATTTTATGCTTGGTGAACCTGTGGTTCAAGTGTTAAAATTAGTAAAATTAGTTTATAAAGCGACGTTGAATAAGTAGGCAATAATAAAAGTTATTTTTGTTAAGTGAGGACTGAAATTCTATTGAGAACTCTTCACATGCATCCTATATTATATCTGTGTTGTTCCATGGTTCTGTTGCCAGGTTCAGTCTCTACCCTGCTATATAGAACTCTTTAAACAAGAGTAAAAGATTTATTATTCGGTCTTCTCCAATCCATAGCCAACTTAGTATACCATTTACATAGGACTGTACATGGACATTGGACAATGACTAAATATTTTTTCACAACGATCATGCCACTTTACTGTGGTTTTAATCTGGGACGCCTACTGCCAATGGCCCTCGTGTAAATCTAGTACGGCGATACTTCAACACAACTCAACTGAACTCCACGAATATATAGCCGGATAAAATAATATTGCCAGAAAAGTTATCGTTGACGTAATGCTTCCGGTTCGGTTTGTTGTTTCATCCGAAAGAGACGAGTGAAACTCTTACAGAACCTAAAAAGTAGAATAATCATGCAAAAGAAAGTTTCAGCGCAAATGTGGCTTAGAATGATTTAAAATTTCAAATCAAATAACTTTATTTGTTGGTGTGAAGCAATGTAGTACTGGGGTTGATGATATGGAGAAATACGGAAGCTCAGTAGCTAATTAAGAAATAGGGGTTTGCAAACAAATCATCAACGATTTCCAATAATAATTTACAAGACATACTTTTTATGAGAATTTTCTAGTTAATATAATATTTCCCTTTAGAGTTGTTTTATTTTTTTATCTTTCCCAATCAATCCAATTTTCCAATCAATTTCCCAATCCATTTCCCAATCAATCCGTTTTTCAAGCAGGGCACTAATTTCTACCACATAACTACAGCATAATAATTGCTAAGTCGAATCCCACCCAATTTATTAACAAAGTCTATCTTTTCAGTAAAATATATCAAATCAAAATTTAGATTGTTTATAACCACTCTTAGAACAAATTTACTTCCAAAATACTTCACACTATAGGGCTCCCTAAATCTTTATTATCTTCCATACTTCCGAACCAAATCAATCAAAATTTTCAAATCAATTACACTATTTTCAAACTAGTTCGGAAAAAGGACTCCGGGTTATGATTAGGTAAGTTGCCATTGGCCCGTACAGAAAAGGTCTTGGTGTCACGTCCCCCACATTAGCTCTAATGTGAGATTTCATTACAAGAAAAAAAGTCATAAAATTCCATAGGTGGATATCAGTAAGAAAGAAGAGTTGCTTAGATGGCTGCGTGTTTTGCCTGGGCAAGATAAAATATTAAGGTTGCTTGAATGTTGAGTTTTTGGATGATTTTTTAATGGATAATATCGAGTTCTTTTGGTTATGTGGGGTTTAAAAGACATTTTAAAACTAGAAAACTCATATTTTTGACCATGCATAAACCAAACAGCAGTTTAATGGTATCATTTAAAAAAACGTATTTGCGTCATTTTAGTTTCAATAAACATCACATTTAGCTTCTTATTTTACTAACACACAGATAAAAGTATTATCAATTAAAGTTTGTATTAAAAAGATGCACATTAAAAATCTATGTTTTAGAAACTACAACTGTGTATAAGAACCAATAAAATTTATAATTTTATACTTTCTGATAGATGTTTAACTTTAAATTTCAATGTATATTTTATCTAATGTTCAGAATAAAAGATTCATGTTTTGAATCAATCAAAAGTCAAAAATTTATTGCCATATCTCATTCTAATTATATTTTAAAAGTAAAAACTTTTAGCAAATTTCTTAAAATTGTATCACAATAACAATGCTTGGAAAAACAAAGAAGCAAAATGTATTTAATTCTTAAATAGTAAGATGCCACGCAATGACGTGGAAGTTAAAATTAAAGAAATTCTACCAAGCAAATAAAAATGGAACTCCGAATTTTTGTTTTTATTCTTTTTATTTTCGTCTGGTGAAAAATAATGAATTCATTTCAATTTTATACTACTTCAAAAATACCAATCTTCATTAGCCAACATTTCCCCAAATATTTTTTTTCATTCCAATTGAATTCGAAAGATTTGCATTGAAAGAGAAACCCATTATTGAAACTTCTTCGTTTAATGACGTCATAATGAATCGTCTGATTTCGTCACATAAATTAAACCAGCGCCTCCGACATATGGTGCCACTTACAGAAAACAGACAAACTTGAAATGAAATGAATTGGAATGGCAAATAAAAAGAAATTGGAATTGCTAATGAGGCATTTCATTGTTTATTGATCCTTAAGATAACTAGAAATTTATTCAGAGTATTTTTATCCACTTATTCATGAAAATTACTTTGATAAAAAATGAGATTGAAGAAACCACAATAATTCCGAAATCTTCATTGTTATTTGAATTTGAATCTAAACCTCGACTGAAAATTAATTCAAATAATATGACTAAATTCAAAGGTTTTTCAAAGTTTGATAATATATTTCGTTGAGATTCATTCTTTTTTACAATCAAGGCATATTATTTACAAATGAAATTGGCTTTTATGTCCAGAGAATACAGCTTTTATGTACAGAATCACATGCTCTGCAAATATATATAGTAAATGAATTTTTGCTTCTTTAAATAAAACTTTACTATTGTTAAGATGAAAATATATTATTTTCACGAATGTAAATAAACATGCTGCAATATACTTTGGTTCTTAATATTTATTGAACAACCAAATGTTAGTTTATTGCAGTTAGTTAGTTTAGTTTATTACATTTGTAAATGTTAGATTGCAAATGTTTGTAAATTTTAGATTTCAATTGAAGAGTACACGGGAATAACCGATTGATTTATTAGGCGGACGCCCGCAATTGTCTGCTTGGAGGCAGAAAACTGGTTTCTCTCTTTCTTCTTCGCTGAATCTTGGTAGCTAGGAACCACAGAGATAGTAGTTAAAGTATTGGCGTGGCATATCACGTGACCTACAACACTGACTTCGTTGGGGCTCTTCTGGGAGTTCCTTGCGCGTCCCGTCGTTAGCATTGGAGGTCACGTGATCTTCCACTCTATTACTTTAACTATGATATCTGTGGTAGGAACTGGTTTCCTTACACAAGTTTAGGCGATCACTCGCTATCATCGCCAAAGTGGCCTGCTATGGAAACTTCTCTGCAAAATCAATCGGTTTTTCCCGTGTACTCTTCAAATGTGATAAACTAAATTTTTAAAATGAAAATTTCTATACAAACATGTAAGATTTCCAAATATTATTTACGAATTTGACGTTGTGGTCGATAACAAATGCATTTTATATAGAGAAACTCAAGAGGAATTTGAATTACTTACTTTCCATATAAAAAAATGAAGTTTTTAAACGATGGAGAGAAGAATTAAGTTCCGTCGCGTGAGGTATGATATAAACACATTTTTCGACGCTACCATTCTTTCAGCTGATTCTACTGACAAAAATCTTGTGAAAAGGGCACAGAAGAAACAAACAAATGTAGTGTACGTTAAACAACTCTTAATCTATTCTTTTGTCTGTTCGTACAACGTCACCAGTAAATTGCGTTTTTAGCCTGCAATGCTAATTTCTTGACCTCAAAATCATAAATTCCGTTTCCAATATTTCAAGCTCAAGTTTGCACTCCTCGCCAACCAAGTTGGGTAAATTAAAATATGCCATCGAGAAGATCCTTCCGCGAATGTAAATGGTTCCATAAATTATCTGTGAATACACCCAGAAAACGTGTTTAAGACATTAATTTCGTTCAGGATCTAACAGATTTCAATATTAGTCGAGAAAATTTGGCAATTTTATCTGAATGAAAAGTGTAGTTTGGTTAAATTGTATTCATATTCTTTTGTATGCAAGTATTACCTTACAAGAGTTTCCAACTAATGGACGAACCGCGCTTTTCCCTCTGCCTTTTTGCTTTTACCCAAGTTAGGGTGGCACGAAGTGTAGAATTAATGGGACTTTATTCCAACCAAACCAAACCAATGTATTCACGTGCTCTTCATATACATCACTTTAGAGTCGCCATCCACAAGCGAATATACACTTTAGATCTTTCAAAGAAGAAAGGAAAATTCGGAATATTTCTAGGGCCCTGGGGCTTTCACTTTTAGACTTCGAGTGTTTCAAAATAAATGATTCTGCAAACTGTTTTTCTAGTGATATCTCCCCTCCCCCCCTAGCCTACCCTTGAGGGTATGTGAGGTGAAGTGAGATTAGTGTAACCATGGCAACGTGTATTCGAGCCTAGGTCTCTATCCTTTAGATCGTGCGTAGTTTTTTCTATTTTCTTTGTTCACTGCATATAGACTTTCGCCTTTTTTTAAAGGGTTATGGAAAGTAAGTTGTTTTTGAGCTTGTCGGTTAAGATATTTTTTGAACTCTTTATAAGAGTTAGGCGGTCGTATGTATTTGCGGGGGGATATTTTGCTGAATATTCATGTTTCGCGAAGGTTCTCCAATGATCCCGGGACACGGTAGTGTTCGCATTCATGAAATAGGGAAAAAAATAACGTTCAACTAATATTTAAATTCAACACTAATATTTAAAAGTATATATACAATAGCGAACTTTACCTTCAAGTGTAAG
The DNA here is from genome assembly GCA_023701765.1 of Hylyphantes graminicola. Classification (NCBI taxonomy): domain Eukaryota; kingdom Metazoa; phylum Arthropoda; class Arachnida; order Araneae; family Linyphiidae; genus Hylyphantes; species Hylyphantes graminicola. Next base: position 56,309,691 of record CM043114.1, on the reverse strand, counting down.
AAACACTTTTCAGTATTCATTGATATTGCCTCATAAAAGAGAACTGCCTCCATGAAATGGTAGCCCAGTGGTAGAATGCTCGCCTACCCAATTCCACCTAAATTAGAAGGCCGAAGAACTATGCAACACCATGTCACACAGTAGACCCATTTTTCGATTTTGACCAATAATAAGTCCTTAGCTGATCATCACGTAGGTGGGTTCGATTCCCAACTAATTTGTGTGATAGAAGGTAATATTAAGACTGCTAATTATTATTTTCCTAGAGTCTGGATGGTTCTGGAACTTTCTTTAATATTCCATTTCGATCTATCTAGAACATTCTATGTCACTGTAAAATGTAAGTCCCACCAGTTAGTGAGCAGTTCTGCATTCTGTTGTCTTCTAAATAAATTAAATTGCTAGTTTAAACGTGTATTTATTCCAATCTTTGCAACAATATAAGAAAAATATTGTACAGTATGACAGAAGTTCTGGCAAATTAATAACAGTTCGAACTTACATAAAATACGCCTTTGAAATGTTAGTCAATGAGTAAGACATCTTCAATTTTCAAAATATATTTTATCCGTACGTCTATTATCTCATACACTTATTCTATGTTTAATGCGTATTAAAGAGATATAATTTGATTCGAGATCAAAATTAAAAAAACTGCATGATGTTTCAGAGGCAAAAACACTAACCATTTAGAGAAGTATACGTTTTTGTATTTGGTTGTAATCAAGAAATTCATGCAATTAACTATAACCAATGCCATAATTAAAAAATTCAATTGACTGACTTGCCTAATTTTTTAATGGAACATCCCTGTATAGAAATAACAAAGTTTTGCAAGTAAAAAAAAAGAAATTTTAGAAGAGCTTAGTCATACTTAGTACAGAAGCAAATGCTTTATTTTTATTTAAATTTCTGTCAAATAATTTCCAATTTATACCCTATTCTAACGCATTTTGAATAGAATATGGAAAAAATCAAGAAATTAACACAAAAGTATTTTGAGTATTTACCGTTACTTAAAAGTACACACGTACTTTCGATCACTAAAATTGTATTATAATGTCACTATAGTATAGGTAAAATAAAATATTGGGAACTTACCTTGCATCAATTCGCCAATCCCCTTTTATCCGCTATTCCTCTTCCACTTTAGACCCCTTTATACTGGAGATTCAGCTGGTTATACTATATATTAAATCCTACGTAATTTCCAAGGCACGAACTCTGAAAAATAAATTGTATGTGAGTGCACCTGTATTCGCCCCCCTCCCACTTCCTCCTACTCGGATTTAGGCTGGGTTGATAGTTAAAATCAAAATATTTTAGTTAGACCAACTCTAATATGGGTCTTGGTTAGGTTACTTTAAATTATTGTTGCATTAGACCTACATGAGACACCTGCGATGCCTGGACCCGAACCTAGGACCTTCTCCGAGCAAGGCGAATCGATTGGGCTTTCCAGCTCAAGATAGGTCTTGGGAGAATAAATTACTTTACTTCGAAACTGGATGAAGATAATTTTTAAAAATTACACATTTCATTTGAGTGCGAAGCAATTTTAATTCGTGTTTAACTCATTATAAGAATAAAATTAAAGTTTTCAAAGCGAATATTAATGTTTTATCATATATAACATGTAAATCACTAATTGTTTGGAAGTCAGAAGATAAACTCAATAGGTGGTTACATAAATGCCTTTGAATCTTAATCAGAATCGTCTGACAAGGTCAGCAGTCTAAATTAACGAAATCCGATACTAAATCTTCCAACCTTTCTGGTTTTGATAGTCCACGAAAAATAAAGCTAAGCAAATCGTATTAGTAGTATTTTAAGCAACAAACCAAAACATTAAAAAAAGATAAATTATTAAATTTACTTACCATAGTTGCTTGACCACCGGTTTCTTTAATTTGTTGGTATACAAATAAATTCAGGTTTGAGCGCTTGGTCAGAGATCCGCTTATAAACCTTCGTCAAGTAAGACAGACACAATACATATACAAACACATAAATGGATCCATCTAATTTTTAGAGATAGAGGCCAACTAGAGGATCCCCACCGGATTCTTGCACTTACGTGTGCTCTCTCTGCTGCGAGTAATTCAGCGTCTCCGGCTGTCCATTTTAGGTCATGCTTATAAGGAGCTTTAACACAGACAATTTAGCTTCGTAATTTTAAGCCCTGGTCAAGTGACGGAGTCAACACCTGAGCGGGCAAACAACGAAACTTAAAGAAACTCCGTCATAGCAATGCTTACGTTTGCGAAGTTCGTTTCGAAGCAATTAAAAATTAAAGGATTCGACAAAATCGTTATCCATTTTGAAAATATTAAGATTATATATTTTTGATAAATGTATTGACACGCTACATTTCAGAAACCTTTTGGCTTATTGAGTTTAAATAAATAGAAGATTTCGTTTCACCCATTACAGAGTATGTCGGTTTGTCATTAGATTTCTTTGTTTCGTTTACAATAATCTATTAAATATAAAATTTATTATCTTCATGATCGAATTCAAGATCGTACCAACATCGGCCCAATCTCTACAAAAGACCACTTTTAATTGATCGAATGACAAGGTCGAGTCGATCTCGCAAACAGAGGCTTAAAATACCAACAAGTCTACTGATTGACAGACGATTTTAGCCCATCTCTCTCCGATCTCACAAATCAACCTATTTTTGTTGACGTCGGAGAGGCAAGTTGGGGCGACACGTCTTCCCGATCTCGTAAAAAAAAAAACTTAAAATCATTTGCCGACGAAATCGATGATTGGCCAACCATTTGCCGATTTGGCTTGTTGGCTGGGAATGTGACGCATAGCCATTTCCATTTGTTTTCTCGTAACATCCCGAGTCAGAAATAACAAAGTTTTGCAAGTAAAAAAATTAAATTTTTGAAGTGTTTGTTTAGCCATGCTTAGTACAGAAGCAAAATGTTAACATTCCATTAATGCTATAATTCCCAAATAAATACACCACATTCCAAAAAAAAAAAAAAATACCAAACGACTGATGTCCATTCGGTCTCCAGCAGTAAAAGCCTCCATTCCATTTTTCCTGTCATAAGGCATATTTTCCAGGGACAACGGTCAACTGACGTAATGTGACGCATAGCCATTTCCATTTGTTTTCTCGCAACATCCCGAGTTAGAAATAACAGTTTTGCAAGTAAAAAAAATGAAATTTTAGAAGTGTTTGTTTAGCCATGCTTAGTACAGAAGCAAAATGTTAACATTCCATTAATGCTATAATTCCCTAATAAAAACACCACATTCCAAAAAAAAATAATAATAATTTTCCAAACGACTGATGTCCATTCGGTCTCCAGCAGTAAAATCCTAAAGTCCATTTTTTCCTGTCATAAAGGCATATTTTTCAGGGACAACGGTCAACGGACGTAATGTGACGCATAGCCATTTCCAATTGTTTTCTCGCAACATCCCGAGTTAGAAATAGCAAAGTTTTGCAAGTAAAATAAATATGAAAATTTAAAAGAGTTTATCTCGGCTTAGTACAGAAGCAAAATGTTAACATTCCATTAATGATGTAATTCCCAAATAAATACACCACATTCTAAAAGAAAAATCATTTTCCAAACGACTGATGTCCATTCGCTCTCCGGCAGTAAAAGCCCCCATTCCATTTTTCCTGTCATAAGGCATATTTTTCAGGGACCACGGCCGTAATGTGACGCATAGCCATTTCCATTTGTTTTTCGCGTAACATCCCTAGTTAGAAATAACAAAGTTTTGCAAGTAAAAAAAATCTATGTAGTCTTAGAAGAGTTTAGTCATGCTTAGTACAGAAGCAAGATGTTAACATTCCATTAATGCTATAATTCCCAAATAAATACACCACATTCCAAAAGAAAAATAATTTTCCAAACGACTGGTGTCCATTCGCTCTCCGGTAGTAAAAGCCCCCATTCCATTTTTCCTGTCATAAGGCATATTTTTCAGGGACCACGGCCGTAATGTGACGCATAGCCATTTCCATTTGTTTTCTCGTCCTGTCTACCTTGAGGAAATAAAAGATTTTCTTTCTTAAGTTGATGGTATGTGTTTGCGGTTATTTGTTGGGACTAGTTATGGAGGGATTGGGTTGAAAAAAAAATGGTTTTGTACTTTATGTTTGATTGGAGAATATCAAAAGTAAAAATTGAAAATACGTAACGCACTTAGTTTAAGAGCAAGAATTTCAAGGTAACGAAAAGTTCTTCAAGAAGTAGAATAGCTACTTTTTTTGTTTTAATTGCTGTATAAATTCTAATGGTAGAAATAGACTGACAGACTAACAAAATATATAAGATAAAGGTATCTGATGACAGGCCTTTAAAAAATTATATAAATTCGAAAAATAATAATAAAAAATTAAAGGCCTTTTAAGACTAAAAGGGGAACTGGCCGTTAAACGATAGATGGACTAGCTGAAATGCTTTCACACGAGATTAATCAAAATATAAAAATAGATATGATTTAATGCATTTTTAATAAAATAATTTTTGAAATTGGTCTGTTAGAAAGAATTTGAAAGAGAAATAAGGACATACTACAGCAAGATGGATATCTTCACGATGCAATAATAATTCCAATTTTTTAAATATTTTAATGCATTAAATTTATAATTTATTTAGCATTTTAATTAATGATTGAAATTGAAGAATGGATGTAAATAAATGTGAAAAATTTTAAAAATAAGTTTTTGAAGAAGTATTATTTTAAGTGTTGACATTAACTCTGATTCATCTCATGAAAAATATCATTCATTCTTTTTGGAGCTCAAAAATGATTTCAAACAAGAAAGTACTTTTCATCAATTAAAATATTTAACGTTTGGCAAATTTTAGTAACTTTAATTACAGAGGTGATATATTTGTTTCAGTGTTTTTAATTAATATTGTATGTATAATATCGTAAATTACAACGCAAACTTATAACCTTATCCAATAAATAAGATCAACAATGGAAATAAAAATAACAATTATACTAATAATATTAGCAGTATATCAACAATAACAATATTTATACTTGAATATTTTTAATGTACTTCAATTTAATCCTCAATGGGAAAAAAAAGCTTCAATGTAAACAAACCAATATTAAATAAAACTAAATATTTTGTTTTTAATTCCACAAATGTTTTATATTATTGCCTTCAAAGAACACCTGAAAAAGAATAATTCGGTATACACTAACATACCATTCCTGTGGGCACTAGAGTGATGGAAAAAGAGGGACATAGACTTTTCCCATATGCTTTCAATACGACGACAAAATGACAAGAATCAATGAAGATGGGCTTGTATCTGACGTTGCATTTCAACAAATATATCTGAACTAAAGTTAAATATTTTGAAATAATAGTAGAGCAAGTAGTTTGTGTTTGTAAGAATGTGTTTCATGTTGATACGTTTTTTGTTTCTGAAAATAGATTTTGGTAAAACGTATATAATTTTTTTTGTATTTTTTTTAACTTTAAAGCATATGCATTTTATGTTTTTAAACCTTTTGTCATGATTTTTTAAATGTATGTGTAAAATAAAAAAATAAGGTGCATTTAAGGTGCATTTTAATTACGTGTTTCAACAATTGACAAACTATGATTTAAATTTTATAAAAGTAGTGAATAAACTGAAATTAATGTTATTTTCTAAAAGGAGTACAAATAAAACCACAATAAAATGTTTTTAAGTTTATTATTAATTTTAAGTGTGGAATTTATAGTGATTTGTTAATTATATATTTTTAACAATAATATCTGGTACCATAAACTACAGAATTTTGTAAGAAACACACTTTTTTTCTAAGTCATTGCACCAAAATATCTGAAACTAATTTTAACATTTCTTTTGAGCCTATTATTTCTACTAAAACCTTAAAAGCGAATACTTTCATTCTAATTGTATCGATAAATCCATAATTAAGGACATAAAAATTATGTCTTACTAACACTTCCCTAAAAACAAAAATTTAATTACTTTCATTATGCATAATATAAAATATAATAACCACGGATTTGAAAATAGAACTAAAGTTTTCTAGTTTATATTGCAATGCTGAAAAATAATAAGGAATTTTGTATGTTTTTTTTTTAATTTTTTTCGTAGGATACTTGAAATAATCAGAAAATTTACATCAGTGTTTCAAAAAACTCGTCGCTAAACTATTTTTCTAATGCATAAACATTATTGCAAAGATGCAATAGCAATCATAAATTTCAGCTCAAAGTTAGATATTTAGTGAACAAAAATTGAAGGTCAAATTTAAACAACCTAAATACTTAACAGTAAATTTAATGCTTTTCGAGAAAAAAACTTTAAAATTTAATTTTTAAAACCTTAATTTATGTTTACATTTTTAATACAGCTCATACAAACTTTCTAAGTCATTACAAACTTAAAATGCATATGTTTTTATTGTAATTCTAACAAACATGCAACACAGATTCATACTGATAAAAGAGGATATATATATATATATATATATATATATATATATATATATATATATATATATATATATATATATATATATATATAGCGCCCCCTCGTGTCAAAGATTGACACTTATTAAGGGATAAAACAGCCGAATGGGGATTTCTTGTGTCTATCACTTTCCCTATGTGATGTTTCTTTCACTCAACGGTTGGTTATCCCAAGAGGTGCGAAATCATTTTTTTTTCTCATCAACTTCTCTTATGTGTGTGGATACAAACTATCACTGATGCCAGCCGGCCCACTGGCGCAATGGTTAACGTGTTAGCCCTTGGAGCTGGTGGGCTCGGGTTCGAGTCCCGGTCATGGCATGGATGTTTGTGTCCGTCAATAAATGTTGTTATTTGTCTAAGTGTTTGTGTAGTCTCTTTCTATGTGTGTCTCTTGTGATTGTGTCATTTCTGGGGTTGAATACAATAGACCTAAGGTCGCAGTGTTCGGCGAACTTGCCCCCCACCAAGAAAGTCATAAGTCATCACTGATGCCACCTTTGTATGATAAAAAAAAATGCATTTCCAATTTTACATTAAAATAAGAGCATTTAATTAAAATTTTTATTTGTTCGGTTAAAATTTTAAAATATAGTGATAATTTGTTTTAGGTTATAAAAAAGTAATGCTATTTTTTGGGCAAGCCTGAAAAAAAAAATCCACTTTTTTACGCTTCTAACTAATTTAACAATGATAGTTGATAAGTGAGGCTTTAAATATGAAATACCTTTCAAGAATAGTTTACTTTTTGAAAATGTGCTTAGTAATGTCACTATACTGCTGCGTTATGTTTGAGTGGAAAACAGAACTGACCAATGAGAAATTCTGTTTACTGTTCATTTATTTAGGACGGAATGTATGCATATATTTAATATAATTTTAAAATATTACCGATTGTTGGGTCTTTGGCTGTGCTTTGAAGTAACTAACATTTCTGTTTTTTTTTTTTTTTTTTTTTTTTTTTTTGTAACCAGCCGTTTTATCTTTGAAACATAGTGGCAGAAATAATCCGAAAACAGCTGAGCATTTAATTAAATAATTTTGCTAGCAGCTGCTGTATGAAAACAATTTAAGCACTATCGTTCAGCAAGAGTCCGGGTTTTATATTTTATATTCCCGATAACAATTAAAATAAGGTAACTAATCATTAATCAAGTTGTTCAGTATATATATTTTGGTAGAATTCCAAATAAAAAGACTAAGTTAAATTAATAAATTTGTGTTTTGAAGGATTTCACCATGCATAATATGAAAAAACTAGCAATGGTCCCGCCTTACTGGGAACCCGTTAACTTCGTATGGCTTCCTTTTAGAGGCATGCCTACTTGTGAAAATACACTCAAAACCAAAACAAAATTAAATTCGTGTTGGCCCATGCGCACTTAAAAAAAGCAAAAACTAATAGAGGATGAAGCAGCCTTAGGGCGAGTGCATATATCTCAACCAATCAAACTAATAGAGGATGGCGTCAAGCCCCCGTTTCGGCAAGGTCAATGTATTTTCAAGCCCTGTTTAGGTCCCGCAATCCCACGTGGATGACGTTTTTTTGAAACTAATTATATTAATTAAAAATCACAATCAAATATGAAAAAACTAAGCCTCGGGTGCACACGTAGGTATTAAAAGGAATCTATATAAAAAAATTTCGAATTTTTTAGAGCAGTCTAAGTAGGTCTTTTGCGATCCACAGACATACACACAGACAGACAGACAGACAGACCGACAGACAGACTCTTTCTTTTATTATTATAGATAATGATAAGTAGCTCATGTACGGCTGGTTACCAGCCAAAGCAAACTCGAATAAAAAAATATATTTAAAAAAAGAACCGGAAGCAATCAATAAAGGTCACGATTCCAGAAGAAGTGCTACCTTGAAAAAGAATCGAAAATTAGGGACCAGAAGAATGGATGAAAGAACTATAGAAGGAGAAGTTGAGGGGGGGGGGGTCCTTAGAATTTCATGAAGCCATCCCTCATTCACGCAGGTGGGAAATTGGGATCGGTGTAAAGGATCCCGAGAAATAGAATTTCATAGTGAGAAAGTGTTCGAATGTTTTGTAGTTTTTTTGTTCCATTTTTTTTACACCCCTCACCCCCTCTCCAATCGAAGTGGAATCGAAAGGAGAACTCATTGAAGGGTGGCTGATACAATTGGGGTTTATATTCCGAAACGAACCAAGAGGTATTTCACAGAAAATGTGTTATTGTTGCGATTCCATGCATTAGAAATCATTGGTTTTATTTTTTGGATTAATTTTATTGTTGGCAAATAAGTTAAATTTGGATGGCGATTGGTTGAACAATGGCATTGAATAAAAGTTGAGTTGTTGATACTTTCCTCACGCTATTGTTTGTTGTCGAAACTTCTTGAAGTGTTTCATTTTACGTCTAGCAAAATACCTTTAACCCATCAATGATAAAATATGGTTTTTAAGCAGTGGTTGTGCAATTTTTTAAGCATGTGTTCTGCCCCGAAACATCGAATTGACCAACGATAAATCTGGGTAAAATAACTACAAGCTATTTTTAAAGCTATATTAATGTTTCATATTATTTGTATAAATTTGTTTGAGTCAAAAATATACAGAGTAAACTATGTTTCATGCATTACACTTAAAATGACAATTTTCTAAGAGACCTTCCATACAAAATTTACCGTAAACATTCAACTTCCACAATCAACTTATTGTAATCATTTCTTGTCTTGTAGTTCCTTTTCGATAAACCTTTTCCATTTCTGAAGAGTAAAATGAAAAGGGAACTTTCCTTGTGTGCAAGTGGAGGTAATATTTATCGCCGTGTAGAGGGAGGAATACGAGATCAACATCAAACATAGAGGAATTGGAAATGAGGGATGGTAGGAGCCTTGTCTTGAATATCGTATAATGCATAATTCTTCACTGACTTGTACGGTAAGTAGGATACACCGTACCTTAACGTAGATGCGTAATATATATCGATAAGTTTGTTGGTTTCACATTATTGTAATTTGTATTATTGCGGCCCTGACTGTTTTATGTAGCCTGACTAGACTAGACTGCTTTCAGACAGAAAAAAAGTCTAACATAGAGCGATTGGAAATGAAGGATGGTAGGAGTCTTGTCTTGAATACCGTATAATGCATAATTTTTCACTGCCTTGTACAGTAAGTAGGATACACCGTACCTTAACGTGGATGCGTAATATATATCGATAAGTTTGTTGGTTTCACATTATTGTAATTTGTATTATTGCGGCCCTGAGTGTTTTATGTAGCCAGACTAGACTGCTTTCAGACAGAAAAAAGTCTAACATAGAGCGATTGGAAATGAAGGATGGTAGGAGCCTTGTCTTGAATATCGTATAATGCATAATTTTTCACTGACTTGTACAGTAAGTAGGATACACCGTACCTTAACGTGGATGTGTAATATATATCGATAAGTTTGTTGGTTTCACATTATTGTAATTTGTATTATTGCGGCCCTGACTGTTTTATGTAGCCTGACTAGACTAGACTGCTTTCAGACAGAAAAAGTCTAACATAGAGCGATTGGAAATGAAGGATGGTAGGAGCCTTGTCTTGAATATCGTATAATGCATAATTTTTCACTGACTTGTACAATAAGTAGGATACACCGTACCTTAACGTGGATGTGTAATATATATCGATAAGTTTGCTGGTTTCACATTATTGTAATTTGTATTATTGCGGCCCTGACTGTTTTATGTAGCCTGACTAGACTAGACTGTTTTCAGACAGAAAACAAGTCTAACATAGAGGAATTGGAAATGAAGGATGGTAGGAGTCTTGTCTTGAATATCGTATAATGCATAATTTTTCACTGACTTGTACAGTAAGTAGGATACACCGTACGTTAACGTGGATGTGTAATATATATCGATAAGTTTGTTGGTTTCACATTATTGTAATTTGCATTATTGTGGCCCTGACTGCTTTATGTAGCCTGACTAGACTAGACTGCTTTCAGACAGAAAACAAGTCTAACATAGAGGAATTGGAAATTAAGGATGGTAGGAGTCTTGTCTGGAATATCGTATAATGCGTAATTTTTCACTGACTGGTACGGTAAGTAGGATACACCGTACCTTAACGTGGATGTGTAATATATATCGATAAGTTTGTTGGTTTCACATTATTGTAATTTGTATTATTGAGCCATGACTGTTTTATGCAGCCTGACTAGACTGTTTTCAATGATTAACGTTTTGACTGTGAAATCATCATTAAATTTTAATAAACTATATTTGATTTAAAAATATGACAAAATTGTTTTACATTTAAAAACTTGCAAAAATAAAACGGGGACTATTTCCATAGTTTTTATAGCTAGATAGTTGAATAACAAACTAAACTATTAAAAACATCACAATTCGAGATGTGTTTCGTGAGATTGTCCCACAAAATATATTTATTATTCAATACATATACATATATCGTTTTAAATGTTACAATACATACAGTTTTTGTACAAAATTATATGCAAATCTAATTTACATACACATTTAATGAAAAAGTAAATGATATTTTAAGTTAATCGGAAAAGAGACTCATAGCCGACAAGGCCAGATGTTCGTTTTTCTTGAAAAATTTCTATTATTGGTAAAAAAGAAATTTAAGTGGTGGATAAGTATTTTTAATTAAATGCAATTAACACAATAAGAGAATAATGTCTTTGGGCTGTATTTAGCACGTCAAACGATTTTATTTGCATTACAATATATTCTATTGTCTATGGAAATGACCGATAAAGTAAAACAATGTTCGACTCTTTCATTTTTACAACAATGTTACCTTTTTGTTTGTTAATTTTCATAAATATTCTCCTAAAATATTTTATTTTAAGCTCACTTTTTGAAAAATATAATTTTGTTTAAAAAAATATATTTTGTATTGGCATAATCAAATGCTACCAGCAAGTATTTTGCAAGCATATATTAAAAATATAGGGGGAAAATCTGTTCTTGAAATTTAACGAAGGGAATAGAATAACGATAAATATAAATTTTACAAATTTGACTCTAATATTTCGTGTTTTGGTTTTTTAAATATTTTTTTATCTGATTTGTTCATGAATAAAGTTTAAGTTTGCATTATTATATTAGATGAAATGGGGAAATCAAAATACTTAACTGTATTTATTCTTCTATATCAATAAATGTAAATATTTATGAGCTGTATGAAAATATGTAAATGAAAAACTAAGTACCTTTTACTTTAAAACTAAATTTCAAATAATATTACGGTAGTTTTGCAATAGAGTAAGAGTTACATTATTTTTTAGTAGTGTCTGGTGACCTAAGTGTTAAACCGAAAATAAAATTATAATAATGAGTACTTATTTTTGAGTACTTTAGTATTACAAAAAATAAAGGTTTGATAAGACAAATCTCATGAGAATATCTATTTTAACAATAATCTAATTCAATAATAATATCCAGAAGTAATACATACACATTTTATGTACTCCATTATCTATATTCAATTGATCTGTTAACAAGCCGTGGAGTTCGCTAATATCCACACACACAGTACACAGTTCTAAGCTCAGCTTACAAACACATATGACAACACTTCACGCCTTCACTATTTGACTTCCACTCCAAATTACATAACTTTCTTAATTATATCACACAGTATGGTGTCACTAACAATGCTAAATAACAACTTATCCAGTTTGACAATTGGCCTTTATAACATATTCCTTATTTAAACCATACTAAATAAAATACTCTTATAATCATATTGGAAACGATAAATCTGAAGTAGTTTTATTTTTCATAATGTTATACCTTTAGGAAGAATAATGCTGGAAGAATATATTAATCGAAAAAATTTAGCAATCCTAGTGAATTGAAATTTTTGTAATATGTTCCGCATTTTTTCAGAATTAAAATTATGTTTTTTTTTAATGAAAATATATTTTATTACGATTTTGTACATTTTTTAACACTACAGGCTTGAAACTCTTATGAGACACAAATGACAAGCGAAAAGATTAAAACTTCACACTCATAACATCTTCTACTTTTGAACCAAATTCACTTCTGCCTTGTGCAGATAAACTGCAGAAATCAACACATTGACTTGGACCATCGTTACAAGCAGTCAATTACTCTAACCATCAAGATAGTATAATGAAAGTCTGATTATTCCAGAGCCAAAGAGAGTCCAACTGATTACTGTGGTTACTGCAGTTAACCTGCCCGCAACAGACTTATGATGTACATCAACAGAACTGAACTGAAACTCTGGAAGGGGCATCCCAAAGCTGGTGAAGCCTATTTTTGGTTAACCTGGTGACAGCTTTATGGAGAATATGTACCATATTTGACAGGAATTCGCAGATCACAATTGACACTTGACTTGACAGGTTGTATTTGGATGTTGTCAGCAGCTAGCCAAGAGTAGTACTCCAATTAATTTAAGTTTTAAAGATTGTTTCTGCAATTCTTTTTTTTTCTAAACTACATGTTTCCGAAACTTCATTATATATATAACTTACCAAAGCAATAACCTATTGAGTTGCTCCTACAGGGTTGCCGGGCTTCACCTACACTATTGGCGACCGTTTCGATGCTCCTTCCAGAGTTTCAGTTCAGTGTGTACTTCTCAGACATGCACTCTTTCCCGATTGTAAAATCATGAAATTGAATAACACAGATACATTTATTCAACCACAAAGATAACAAGCTTCAAATTTTATAATTGGCCGTTTGATTTGGTAGATTCACGTCTGTATCACAAAGATAGGACGAATTTCTTGCTGGAAAGAGCTTTGTCCGTGCATTTGAGTTTTTCGAAATGTTTGTATTTGTACTTCATATGTGGGCGCTCAACGAATCGTAATTTTTGATAGAAGCAACAGTAAAATGGTCTTTAGTAGAGCTGTCACGGCATGAGGGGATTTGGTTTTTGGACTGTGGCTCAGAAGAGTGTCACACATACCTGAAAGTAAATTTTAATTTAAGTCGGGTTAGCTCTGAATGTTAAGTTACTCTGGCGCCATGAATGTAAAATTCAGTAAAAACAACTAAATATATCTGCACTTGAAATTTTTTATCAATTGTTTGTTACCGCCACCGATTTTAAGGAGATTATAAATTTGAATGACGTCGCTACATTGATTGCTTGCGTTGTCATCAACACCGGTTATGTTTGGATAACTCTTGATGGCTCCCTTATTCTGTGCTTCGCAAAATCAATGTATATGCTAATACCTATTTGAAACATACACACTTAAAGTGACGTCATGTTACTACCCCTCATTGTTTTAAACACCACATACAAAGCACTTCCAGGTAATGCATGTAAAATGTTGTGTTGTTGTTGTTACTAATGTCACTATGGTAATCCAAGCTCTTCCCGTGAAGCGGGCGAGGATTAAGGCAAAGGGGCACGGTTCCTGAGGCGAGATGCCCATGTAGAGACTACATGGCAAGAATCCGACTTGGCATCGGGCTGACAGATGCTGCCATCTATCGCCACCTCCACAATTTGAACATGTCCCTGAAGGGTAGTTAAATAGTCTCCAGCAACCTTTACCTGTGGTAAACTGCACAATTACCGACCACAGGACTTTCGGACCCACATATTTAACGAGCACGTTCTCCTTATGTACTCAGGACAACACAAATATGCATGCCTTATCCAGGATTCGAACCTTGGCCCACTCGCTTGGCAAGCGAGGGTCGAAACCACTATGCTAGCTGGGCGAATGAAAACTAAAGTAGAACGGTCATGCCTTCAGTGACGCAAGTTACGTCGAATATTATCTTACACACCTCAACAAATAACGCTCCACCCCGTTTGAATTACTCTCTCATTGCTTATCCATGAACTCTAGATTGATATATAGATTTTGATGAAATTTCCATTCATTTAATTGCAGGTAATAAGTTAAAACTTACCAGCGGAAGAAATGTGAAATGTAAAATTTCCAGTAACTCCAGGCTCTATCGACCTACGACACGTGTCGTGAATACCTGACAGATGGGTCGTTTTGTCGTTACTCCAGTACACCTGTAAAGAGAAAATACGTGGACACAAAATTAACGTTGGAAGTTGTACAATGGTCATGAAAGTAGCTATTTAATTTACAATTTTATCGTAGGAAACCGTCTCAATGTGACACAAGAATAAAACTGCTTGCAGGACTTCAAAAGAAATCTCTTTTAAACTAACTTTGGCCAAAAATGCACTTTACAACGCAATCTTATTTTAAGGTGTATAACATCATGGACCAGGTCTAGCACTGCTGACCTACGGGGGCATGCAACAGCAACACCACGTAATCTTATACATATTTGACGTTAAATGCTTCGAAAATGCCATATTTTTAACCAATTGGAACTAAATAGTGAGGGCATAATATGAAAATAACAAAATTTAACATGTTAAGGTTATTTCCTCTGACTAAATAAATAATTTATTTAGAAGTAGAGAAATTGCTATGGAGTAAAAAAATAATTAAGGGTACAAATGTAATTTGTGAACAATTGTTTCGGTACTAAAAATAAAAAAAGACTTATTTTATAATATGAATTTTGTTTTCACTAATGGCATAAAAAGTGTTTATCATTAATCCTTAAAGCTTTATTCTCGATTCCAAGTCAAAAATAAATTATTTAATCTATTTTACTAATATTCGTATTATGGATAATCTTTTAATGTCTTTGTTCTTATTACAGATATAAAAAAAATGCTCATAAACACCTTTTGCAAATCCTTAGTAACGATCATATACTGATATTTTATACCGCTAAGTATATTTTTAAAATGTTGAATTAAATTTTTTAAGCATAAAGTTTGATCTAGGATTACTTTAAGTTTGTTTTAAAGTAACCCTGTTTTACTTAGGGAATTTAAATAAATCCTAAATGATATTTAACAAATTTGTAAGGATCAAAAATTTTTTCTAGATTTAAAACCTATAAATTAATTACCCTAGATTATGTTTTAATATAACTTTAAAATATTTCGAATTAATAAAGACGTGTTAAAGTTAATTTCTTGACCATTTAAAAATATATTTGAAGCATTAAAATTCTTTATTAACAAAAAAAAAACTTTAAACTGTAAAAAGGTAATTCTTTGCGAAATATGATGCAGACATAAAAATATTATAATTAAATTCTTATGCCATCGAAAAAAAATTCTACATTAAAAACCACAATTTAGCCGTCTAAGAAACTTTAAAAATTGAAGGGTTTTTTTCTTCAAAGAGATCTATAATAAATTTTAATAAGAATAACTTCATAGAAAATAAATTAACTAAGTTTGAAAACAGTAATATGATTGTGTAACGATAAACAGTTCATTTTTATAATTATACTCAGTAAAATTTTTAATTAAACGAAAACACTATTTAATAAACTTATAAAGGTTAGTAACTTTTCTTTAAACACAATAATTATTTTATTTTAATAACAGACTTAACATAATCAATAACTTCGAAAAATATCACTAAAAATAATTAAATAAAAATCGAACTTAAAAAAAAAATAATAATTTACTCATTTTGCCAATAGCTACAACTCCTGACAAATATGTAGACTATATGAATATAAAATATGTATTATTAAGAATAATTGCTTAAAAATATAAAACAAATTTCACCAATTTCAAAAACCTTACCTTATAATTACGTAGGGCAACTGCTGTTTTAGCGCCAAGCGCTTTAGAAATGGTTTTATTGTTATATTTGTTTTGTTGATTTTAAAGAAATATTTAATTTAATAAGAATTTTTTTTACCACTTCTACTTTTAAGGCATTCACGTTTTTTTGTTGTTTCAACGATGGAAATAAAACAAAAACAAATATTTTTATAACTTATTGAAAAGTAAAACATGTTTTTTACGGAGTTTTTTTTTTTTTGTACTGAAGATGAATCAGATTTCCGTTTATTTCTATCTCTAAAGGTTTTTGTCAATATGTGACATTTCATCTGAAAAAAATTATTTTCCCACATTCTAATTCACATTGCAACGATACCACAAGAGGTAGAGGAAAACCTAAATCAGATTTATTACACCATCTTAAATTGCGGAAGAAACACATACACTGCTCAAAACAATTAGGGGAGCGCATGTTTTAAACCCTTTCGCTTAAAATGATTCCAATTTGAATCATCAGCTTGTGATTTTTTTCTGACTAAGTTAAATTCGCCACTTATGTATCGTTAGATACATTGTTAGATGGAAGAATAACATGTTTTGAAGAATTTAATATTTTTTTTATATTAATGAAAATATGAAAAATATGGTAAAATAAATTTCACTTTTAAACAGCTTCAGAAAATAAATTGACTCTAAATTTTTCATGCTTGCATTTGTTAGATGTTTAAAAATATATATCAACAATTTTTAACAAATGTTTTTTTAAATAATTATTGTTATAATTTATTAAAAAGTTATTATTCCATTTCTCCCCTTTAAATTTAAGTATTAAAAACTTAAGATTTTTTCTCCTGTTTTTTACTATTTCATTTCGAATGCATAGTGAACCTATTTAACAAATTTTAGATTTATAGGATAAAAATTAAAAAGTTGGGAGTGAAGTTAAAGTTGGAATTAAAAAGTGCTCCCCTAATTGTTTTGAGCAGTGTAACTTCAAAACTAAAATTTTGCTTTTTTTATTTTGAGCACTTTTTTGACACAAAAACCGTTAAAAAAAACTAGAGCAGCTAATGGGAAATGAATTTAAATTTTGGAATCAACGACCGAAACATAACTGAATTCAGTTCAAAATCCTGGGCACCATAAATAATTGTACCCTTGTGTTACCTATATTCTATATAATTCACTTTACTGCTAACACTGATGTTACGTATATTCATGCATATTTTAACTACTACACATAGAATATATTTTTTTTGGTTGCTGTAGTACATAAAAAATAAAGCAAGAAAGAAATGTGGTGATTGGAAAAACTATTAATAAATTAAAGTTTTGGTTTTTTTTAACAATTTTGCACTAGATTTTTTAATGAAATTGATTCAAGGTTTTACTGATATTTTCCTTCGGGCAGCTTTTTTTTCAAAACAGGTTACCTCAACGTTATTTAGCCTTCTTTGAATTTAATATGTTTTTGGATTTTTAGGTACATAACGTATTTAACGGATTTTATTGCTGAATAACTCATTTCATCACAATTTTTTTCACAAGTACCAGAAAAATTGAAACAATGCCTTATTCTCACAAAAAAATTACAAATAAACATTGATACAAAAGTCTTCTGCAAATAGACAGACTATGTAATATCCCTAGAGCATTCATTTTATGCATATCAGATTTCGGAAAATTGAAAATATTCGATTTCGTACTTACAAAGCAGAACTTGTTCTTTGAATTTCTCATGCCTGTGATAAGATAACTTTTTCCGTTTTCTTCCCAGTCCCCATGACAGTGGAAACCTAGAGATGAAATTTTGAAATATATACGAAAATATCTATATTATATGCAGAATTATTATGCTTATGGAATTCATAAAATTTTAATTTAAATATCAATGGATTTTATATTAAAATTATTAAAAACTAATTTAAGTGTTTGATAATTTAGCATAGATTTTCATCAAAAGATTTTTTTTAAGAGTTTGTAATGATTTGTGTTTTGGTTCTTGCAGATGTCATCCTTGTACTTGAAAAATAACACGCGGACCAAAGACATTACAAACCAACGGAGGAACCTCAGTTTTCCAGAGCGAAGCCCATCTGTGTAGATTGTGATTATATTATATATCCCTTGATGACGCTTCAAGTTTGTCAAAGAGTTGGGCTTTGGCGATAAAATTGATTGGAAATTTCATTATGTTTTCGAGTTATCCAGAAAGTAGTGTTTTCACTGATGATTCATATTTGGGTTTTTCAGAGTTGGGTTTTTTTAAGCGTTAAAATTGATTGGATACTTCAGGGTATTTTTTCCATAAAGTTTTCTAGATAAGTTTTCCAGAAAGTAGTGTTTTCACTGATGATTCAGATTTGTCCACTGCTGACTTCATTGACGATTTGAACTCACAACGCACTAAAAGGAACCATGTTCATTCCCGAGACTATACCATTTACGCAATTCTGCATTCACTCTGTGAGTGGAAAATATTTATGAAAAGATAAATCAAGCAACACTTACTTTGTATATCTGTTACTGTTTGACAACTGGTCAGGAATTCAATGGCGTCATTTGATTGGCAACCAACCATTTGGACATTTGATTCACGGCACAGTTCTGGTCGGAATGACGTCACTTTTCCCGACTTAACTCGAAGTCCATTGGTCTCAACCAACTGGGGGCAGCTAGAGGGCGTGGCTGAATGAGCTAAATTTGAATAAAAGTTAGCTGGTAATTGAAAGCTTAGCACATAAATAGAAATAATGGCATTTAGAAATGAATTTTTGAATCGATATATGATTAGAAGATTGGTAGTATTACTTACCAACAAGCGTAACAAATTCTTTGTTGGTGTACATGTTGGAAAATGCCGAGTTACAAGCTTCATGTTTACTTCTGGCCATATCTCCTGTTGGAAAACATAATTAATTGTATAATTATTTAATAATATTTAGTTTACTTAATTCAAAATGGGGTCCTATCTACAAGAAATTTTTCCAGTCAGGCTTTTTTTCTTTCTTTTAAACCGCTGAATAAAGAGTGATGAGATAAGTTTTTCTGTTAGACGTGTTCTAGTTTATTGTATTTAAAATTTATTTATTTTTTGCATATTAAAGTATTCAGGTTGTTTCATAAGTATGAGGTTTCCTAAATAGCCCCTTAATCCCAATAAAAGAAGAAATAAACACAAAACTTCGTTAAATATGATAATTGGGTAAAAAAAATTTAAGCTGGTGTTGTTATTAGGATGCTATTAAAACATTTCAGAGCATCTAATGCATAATTTAAAGTTATTAATATTACACTCCTAGATAAAATTATCTGTACTAAAAATTGCACGGTACTTTACATTTTCGGAACCAACAATTAGTACAAGAAACCCTATAGGAGGAGCATTTTCCCATTTAAGTTCCCTTATCACCTCTCTAGCAAAGTTTTTATCGTTTTTTTAAGGGGTTCATAATAGCCTCGAATCACGTGAACCAAAAAGTCCCCATAATCGCCGGGCATCTTCTAAGGGTTGTCCCGTGATCGTGGAGCTAAGAATAAATTGTACACGGTTGGCGTGAAAAATCGCTAAACTCTCTAAAAGTCGCCAAATTAATGCAATATGCCCAAATAAACTACAGTCCCAATGATATTCCAATACGAAAAGCCCCATCGTTACATTTAAATTTAAACAAACACTTCATTGTGGAGTACTTTATCTGAAAACATTTTTTTCGTTTAGAGGGGTGCAAGTGAAAAAGTCGCCAAAAATGTGCAACTACTGCCAAACAAAATATTTTCACTAGTTATATTCAATGGTAGTAAATATTGCAATATTTACGACCGGGAAATTGAAAGTACCTATCTGAATAAAAGATTTTAAATATTTTTTATATATAACACTCAAATTGCTCTTTATTAATTTTAGCACATCTACCGTGAACTACCATAGAATCATAGCTTGGATACCTGCAAAAATTAGCGACGAGTAATCGCCCAAGTGCCCGCTTGGCGTCAGATTGGGCCGACCAAGAAAGCATACAATTTCTTCACTTGGTGTCCTTTTTTACCATCGGTTTTTAAGCAGGCCTCATCTCAATCTTATTCTGCACCAACCACGCGCGTGATAGCAATTAAAAAACCCTATGAAGTCCATATTTTACCGGGCTAAAGCTACGCCGCCCAGTTTTCATCTGTTTGGATACCGGACACGATAATGTTGACAAGGGGAGTGAATAATGGTAGGAACTTGAGAAGCTATTCTGCACGAAAGCATGCCATTAATGAATGTCAGAAAGGCTTGTGGCCGTGTTTTTTCAGTGGTGTGCTGATTATTGCTGCTTTTTTTAATGTTAAGAACGAGGAGCTAACACGGCACTGTGTGCATAGTATTTCGTAATGATTTTGAAAGTAGGTAGGTATTATGTAAAATCTTAAGAAGATACTTTAACGACGTAGGGAGTTTAGAGGAACTGAATCCGTAATAGTAGTTCCTTAAGGTTTTTTTTTTTTTTTTTGCAATTTGAGAGAAATAAAAATGTATAATAATATATTGTTATTTCCATAGAAAGCCCTGCCTCTCACGTTACAATTAAATTTTTAAAAAACGTTCTTATTTTAGGAAAGATTTTGAATGTTGTAAAAACATCTCGCTACAGTTTGTAATCGAACGTGACTTAAATCTTCCTAATTTGTGTTAAAATATTTGAAAAACATACGTACCAAACTGTATC
Source organism: Hylyphantes graminicola (assembly GCA_023701765.1). Lineage (NCBI taxonomy): Eukaryota > Metazoa > Arthropoda > Arachnida > Araneae > Linyphiidae > Hylyphantes > Hylyphantes graminicola. The sequence continues at coordinate 56,288,870 of CM043114.1, read as the reverse complement.
TCTATTATGTGGTTATTCCTTTTATAAATCTTCATGCAGACGTAGCCATTTTTACTGATAAAGAAAGAGAAAAACAAATATTTCACGATTTCATTTAAAATTGCTAATACTTTTTACTTTAAAACACGTAACCTTTCAGAGTCTTAATCATTAAATTAACAAAGCAGTTACAAATAAAAATATCTGCTTGACTCGATATAAATATTAATAAAAACATGATTTGTATTAAAATACTAAAATATTTTAGTTAAAAAAATTAGATGATTTAATCCCGGTGCTTGAGAAAATCCTAGTCTCTTCCCAAGTGACAATTTGCAAAATTCGGCATTTTTTATAAAAAACAATAAATAACTTTTCTGGAAACCATGTACACCAATTAAAAGAAGCGTATGTTAACCTAATTTTACACACAATAAGAAGCTGACCGAGACTAGAGTTTTATTGTAGGCGAAATAATCGTAATCCAAGACAGCAGTTTGGTTTGGTTTGGTTTTGAATTATCGTCGCACTAGAGCTACACGAGGGCTATTGGCGACGGGCGTCGTATTTTAGAACCACAGTCAGGTGACGAGCCAACACCTGAATAGGCACCCAACGCAACCGTTAAGGGCGACATCGTACGCAGCGTTAGGACTTTGAAGGATATTTAACGTGCACTCCCTTACACGGGGCATTATTCGTCGGACATTTTTAACTGCACGGGCCGTTTATAGGTTGGCAGCTATTTTGGCGATGCCCGGTCCCGAACCTGGGACCTTCCGCATGCTAAGCGAGTGCTTAACCGACTGGGCTCCCCAGCCCAAGACAGCAGTTTGGAAAATGATTTTCGTGATGTCGCCAGCTCTAAAATTTGCCGTCCCAGCAACTAGGCAACTATGAATATCCCCAGTATTTAACCTAACACATAATAAAACCCTACTTACCATCCCGACATGCTGTAGGCGACATATGTTGAAGAATTTGGCGTTAATGTGTCCACCTCCTCAATGCACAAGAACCTCGCGTCCAAGTGGTGGGCGTCTCGAAAGTGAGACACACGGAAGGTGTTATTGAGGGGGCTGAATTTGAAGACGCGTTTGCTGTCGAGCGTATGCCACTTGTGTGTGTTGGTGGCCCAGGGTGGAAACTGACAACTAGCTGTTGGATGCTTGCCTATGAAAGTATGAAAATTAGAATAAGAAGACGATGCTTGTCGACATAAAAATGAAAGCAGTCTGAATTATTCAAAATTTTCGGATGCACACAAACATACAGCACTCTCAATGTAAATCTCGTGCAAAATTTTGTTTCAACCTTAAATGCCCTTGCATGTACAAGACATGAACTTATAAATCGTGTCTTTCATCATAGTTTGATTGTTGAGGGAAATTCGAGCGCAACTTGCAATTTTACAATCTAAATAGCTGACGTATGTCGGTCAAAAACGGCTTTATGGAATTTAAAGAATTTAGAATTGGTGATTATAAATCCATAAAAAAGACAGTTTTTGCAGTTAGACAGTACAGTATCAAATAAAATATAAAATATTTACGTATTTCAAATTCCAGAATTCTACTCTAAGGGTTTTATATGTCAATACAATTGTAAGGTATATCCAACTTACTTTTGTGAAGTCTCATAGTTCTGGATCCTTCCCAAGGAGAAATAAGACCATCGCAAGTTGCGTCGGAAGATTGAGACATTTGAATTCCGCCTTTATCGGAAAGGTAATCGAACACCTAACAGAAAAAGAAATATAGTCAAATATTATGACATTGAGAAGAGTTCTTTACAGAACAAAACAGAACTACTAGAAGCGTCCTTGAAGTTTTACAACATCGTTGATATACTTCTGATTTATCCTATTTTATTCTGCCATTCTAGTATGGGCAATATGAACAAGGAAGAGCGTGGTTGTTTTTGGGAAAGTCGACTATGTTTTACGTAAGTGTGGCGTAGCTGAAGGCTTGAACGTTGTTATTTAAACAAGTTAGCTGCCGGGGTTGTTTGTTTGTCGGGTCTAAGACAACGGTTGATGTAACTGTTTCATCACAGTAGGCGTGGCAACTACACTCGTCTTTTAAAAAAAAATGGTAACCATACCATTTTATATTCTTCTAGTGTAAAATGATCATACACTGAATAAATTCAGAATATTTTTTTCTTGACTGAAAAATTTCCGAAAATATGAAATTTCTCCTGTTGACGGCATGTTTCCATGTAATTAAGAAACGTTTTATGTAGTGGCTGATGTTGTGGTTCAATAAATTTGAAGAAAACAGTGATCGCTTTTCATTTACCACTTTATTTCAAGAACAAATATAGACTTCCTTAAAACTTACAAATTCAAAAACCCATCCTTTCCATTTTATAGAGGCCAAGATGGCCGAGTGGTTTGGACCATTACGCTTTCAAACTGCGAGCTGTATAGGGTGAGAGTTCGATTCCCACCCTCGCCCTGGGTGTTAACTCATTCTTATGTGACAGTAAAAATTCTTTTTGTCTGTCTTACTTGACGAAGGCTCATATAAGCTTGTCTCTGATCAATAACACAAGCCGGAATATATATGTAATCTAATCTGCACCCCCTGTTCCATTTTCTAAGAACTCATGCCGTCGGCACTATGATTTTTTTTACGCAATCGTTTGCACGTTTTCAATTATGCTTAATTCTGAGAATGACTCTTACAGATTCCTTTATCCACAAAGTTTTTAAAAAAATGAATCCATCTGACGGATACACACAAACGAGTCCATCTCATCTCTTTCAACACAACAGCTCGAAAAAATTCGCCATTATACCCCTTTCGTAGCCTAGTGGTTAAGCTTCTGCCTCAAGATTTGAACCTTCTCAGGAGAGCGGAGTTTTGAATTCCACCTACTTCCAAGTATTCCTATATACACCAGATATGTGCTGGGAAATAGCAGAAAACGATATTGAAAAGAATGTTTGAAATGCTTAAAAATGTTTCTGAATATTACATAAAGAGGCTTTTGAAGCACTCCGAAAACATATCTGGAAATCTTATATACACCGTATCGCCTCATATTTTTAAAACTTTTCTGATTTATTTCTTTGACGTTGTAGGCCAACCAAAAACGACTATATATAAAATATATCATTGTGCAGGATATTAAAAAATAATGTATAACTGAAATAAGAACTTTTAAAAATAATTGTATACCTATGTTAATACCATTAAGTGTGATTGTGTTACCAAGTCACCATTGGCATTTACAGTTAACCAGTATTTGCATTTACGATTTTTTTGACAATATGAATTATGTAAAAAAATATACATTACGATCTTAACAATTGAATTGCATGAATTTTGGAAAATAGTTTTTGTTGAATTGTTTTAGTGATCACTCAAATGCCTACGATATGTTTCTAAATTTTGAAATGTTTTTTTACCAATTAAACGACTCATCTTGGATTCCTACAATCTCTAAAGTGTCATAAAGATGAATAGTATGCTTAATGTATTTTTTGTAAAGGAATTTGACAAGATCAGTTTTTTGCACTACCAAAGTTAACCTGACCAAATTTGTTTCAGTGATTATTTTTTCAATCATCATTAAATTTTCATTAAACAAATTTTATTTGGTTCGGAAAACCCCCCCAAAACAACTAAAATTTAATTTTTATGCACTTTGTACAGCTTTACTACTGAAGAAAATTTAACTATTTTGCAAAATGCAGTTTATCTGGTCAACGTAACCACCGTGTGAAAGGCTAGTTTAAACCACTGATAATCCAACGAAGAAAAAAACTAAGTACTTAAAACTATTTTAATTATATTACTGTACATATTTCAATTAATTAAAATTTATTATCTGCATTTTATTATTTAAATGTTTAACAAGAATACTAATTTTATTTGTAATTGAAACTATTAAATTGCATTGAAAAGGAAATATTATAAGGCATTACTGCTTTAAGATAAATTTATATATTTTTTTTTAATTTTTCGCTCACACAAAATGAATTATTAATGTTAAGTACGGAAACAAATTATTTTGAATTATTTGTGTTATAAGAAATAATAAAATATGCAATTAAAGCTTGGATTTAATTTCATTTTATTTTTATTTAAATATATCCCTTAAATAAAACTGAATAATTAAACATTCAAAAGAGAAATATATGAAAAAAATCATTTTTAATGAGTTTTGTACTTGAATGCAATTTTTTTTTAAGTCATAAATAAATAAAATTTAAATATCATCACAAGTATATGTAAAATATAGTTTGAACACATATGTTATTGCATGTTTAATTTATTAAAATTTGAACGATTTCGATTGTATTGTTTCATATTTATTTAACTCAGTATTTTTTTATGTATAAATTTCTTATTTGCGTATTTAATTCCATAGGGGATATTTATTTACAGTGTTTTTAATGCTCGCAAGTGGAAGTTTTTAAAGTTAACAATTAAATTCGTCGCAGTAACTGTCGTTGCAAATCACTCCCACACAACGTACTTCAAAACGTAAAAAAAATATCCTAAAATAATTTTTCTTTAAATTTTTGTATTGCGTTAGAAATTTTGGTATCTTTATTGTTTTAATTTACATTCTTTTCTTTCTATAAGTATGCATCAGTGGCAATTTTCTTTTTGTACCAAGCCTACTATCTTAAGTGCAAGTGTAACGATTTGAGCTAATTACTTTCCCCATTTATTTAAGTCTATATATAAAAATTCTGGGTTTAATAAGCAATATTCTGCCATTCTAATATTCTGCCCCTTCTTGATTTAATATTCTGTCATTCTAATATTTTGTCCATTCTTAGTTTAATAACAAAATTAACATAACCAATAACTTCAATAAATATCACTAAAATTAATTAAATAAAAATCGAGTTCAAAAATATAATAATTTCCTCCTTTTGCCAATGGCTTCAATTCGTGACAAATATGCAGACTACATGAATATAAAATACGTATTAATAAAAATAATAGTTTAAAAATATAAAACGAATTTCAACAATTTCGAAAAACTTTTTAACTTATATTTATGTAAGCATCTTCTGTTTTAGTGCCCAGCCTTTTAGAACTGGTTTTAGTTATATTTGAGTCGGTAATTTTAATACGGGAAATTAGTTTTTCTCGACCTATATAAAAAATAATGGTGGCTACTTACGAAACATCTATATGCATTGTCATCCGTGAAGGGCAGATTGTGGTGCATTTCATTGGACATTTTGCCCACTAGGTAGTGGAACGAGCCTTCCTTCCACACTGCTTGGCAACTCAGCTCTTCCACTGGAAAAAGTCGATAACATATCGTCACTTTAGTTCCCACATGTGCTACCTCACTTTTCACAACTGATCAAATTTATTGTACTAACCCTTGGAGCGATTTTTTCGGATTTGGCGATTTATAATTTTTTGTGGCAAACTTGTCTGACTTCGACAGATGATTCGGCCTCTTTAACTTCATAACGATGAAGTTTACCGGCAACCCTATCGGACCATTATTTATTAGCGCAGTATAGAGAGGGTGACGTCAAAAGTCGCCAGATTGCTGACTTTTGGCGCGATTTTGTAAAGTTCGCCAGGGGTTACTGTACAGTAAATATGACCCTTTGTGCAAAGTGAGATAGCACATGTAAGAACTTAAGTGACGATGTCTTGGAAGTTAAAATTTTATTCATTATATGCATAATTTAGTGTAATAGGCTGATGAAAAAAAATATCAGGAATATTTACTTAAACGCTTGTATGCCTTATGTGGTTTGGTAAACAGAAAAGTGAATACTCTTCTAAATATTTATTTGGACGTGGATCAATTTTTTCAGCAATTAGGGGAGAGGAGGGAGGATTGGGACGGTGGGAGGGGTGGGACAGCTGAAATTATGGCAAAATAAATAACCTAATTTAATATCCAGTCTCACCACCTTATAGCATATGTATAGTTCCTTGTTGTTACCTACTTCTAGTTTATTCCAATTCAACTTTCAGTTCCAATTAGGAAAAAGTTTATTTTCACACCTCCAGAGAAAGTTTTTAATCCATGTTTAGTTTAATTTCTTTACTCATGTAATTTCTAAAACAAATATAATATAGTGGCAACAGTACTCTTAAAGATACAATGTATGCTTATCAGCAGTTTAGTTAAGCCAAAAATCAGCATGGTTTATGTGAGAAGTTATTTTTTAGAAGCATTGCGTAGAGGGAGGAGTGGGACGCACTGAAAGAGGGAGGAATGGGCAGTATTACTTCCTACTGTCCATACGGCCATTTCCTAAAGCGGAACCTAGGAAACCATTGAATAAAAGTAAAGGAAAGAAAAAAGGACAAGCAAGAATATTAACATATACCCCAGAGAAGAAGGAAATTGAAGAAGCAGAAGCTGCCAGACTTGGGGGAAAAAGGTGCCAACTAAAACATGTATGTGCAAACCTAAAATTTAAAAATTCAAAAGAAAATTGTACCGTTTAAAGATATGAATCCAGTGATAGCGAAAAGTCATTATTTTCATTACATGACAGTTCAGATGAAGACATGGAAATAGCACATGGATGAAGGACAAGCCCAACATAGGCCAATATTATTGTGTGCTTGTCAATTCCTCACCAAACGGTCAATTGTGTTTTCTACGTTGCAATTGTGGAAAGTATTGACAATGCTGAAAGTTACAATGCAAAATTTTTGAGAAAGAACACGAACAGAAATTTTAATTTTCCTCAACAGGATATGACTATGGTACGATAGAAAAAAACCAGATATTATCATGAAATTGCTGCCACCGCAATTGATTCGTGGGACGAGTAAAGCACAGTCTTGCTTTTCTTTTCATGTTAACCTTTCTCATTATGATATTCGATAATTTTTCTTTAATTTTCAAATGTGTCACATCCCTCCCATACTCATGTCCCACTCCTCCCACCCAAAAGGGAGGAATGGGACAAAATTCTTGTAATTTGAATTTCTCAACAGTAATAAAATTTTTCAACATTTAAATGGTGTGTATTTTTTAAAAATAATTTAAAACATCTAAGTTTATTATTTAACCATTTGCATCTATAAATAAGCAGTGGATAATGAATTAAAAAATATTTATGTGAAAATGTCCCAATCCTCCCTCCTCTCCCCTACAGATTATTCCAACTTTCTTTCTATCGTGATAACTTCTAACTTTTTATTTAAAGCTATAAGATAGACAGTGTTTCTAATTTTTAAAAAATAATAATAATAAGTATACATACAGACCAGTTTTTACAAACGTAACGCATTGAAATAAATGAATTAATAAGTAAACTGTTTTGAACAAAAATTATAAAAAATATGTGGGTTCATGTTTACAGAATAATATAGACTCTCTAGTAGAATTATATAGACTAATCTCTTAGTAGAGACTACTAAGAGAAATACCAAGAATTAGATGGATTGATCAAGCTGAAGAATATCTAAAAAAGTTGGAAATAAGAAATTGAAAGCAAAAGTCGTCTAACAAGAGTAGGGGGTTCAAGAAAAGCATTGTCAGTGATAATGATGATGATGAGTGTAGATTAACTCTATGGAAACAATTATGGAATAGTATTTAATAAAATTAAACTAAATTACACTGCCCAACTTACCGCTGCTCTCTGTTCCTTTGACATCAGCACATGCTTGAAACCTGAACAGCAGCTTCGAGTCGTCAGTGCATGAGTCGATGGTAGACTTAGGGTATTCACATTCACCGTGACCTCTGCTGTATGTAAATGTAAACGGTCCCTTTAGTTGGCATGGGACGGGTTTGGCGTCCACTGAAATCAAATGTGAGCTTGTTATTTCTTAAATCTTTAATATTATTTACTTATTTAAATCCTTTCGCTACGAAGGATTTTGTTTCCTCGTAATATGTGATAGAAATATCATTATAGAATCCTTAGTCGGACCTCCGTTGCGGGGCGTTTCAGTAGTGGTTAAAACAATTTGTGGTTATAATAAACAATGGGGTTGTAATTAGTAAAAAATTTACAAGTAATTTTTAAAAATAAATAAGCTTAACTCTAAATCAATTCAAAACCTAATTAAGGTGTAGGCAGTAAAAACTGGACAGTCTAATTAGACAAAATCAGTAAAAATCCAGTTTAGTTACCTCCCCTCTCAAAAAAGAACAAGCTTTAAGATATACCTTAATTTTTGCAAATTTTGGCACCCACGGGAAATTTTATTTATTTAAAATTAGAGTTTAAGAATAAATATTTAGTTTTGTTAGATGTGAGTTTGATATGATGTATAGTATTTTTGTCAATGGATTATTTTCAGGTTTCGTTAAAAATGTATTAAAAAATCAGTACTGTTCATCATTGTATCGATTACCTAACCAAATAATTTCATCTTATTTCAAAAAGTATTTTATGATTGCAAATTACACAAAATCAAGACAATTTTATTCAAAAATCATTTTATTATAAAACGAAATAAACACCATCTCTTACACAATCTAGTTTCAAATGCATCTAAAACAAACTTGGATTAGCCCCAATTAAGAATATTAAATATTAAGTGGAATAATTGAGCAACAAAACTGCTCAAACAACTAAGAATTTTAGCCAAATTCTATACATATTCTACAATTTCAATAATATTTGGGAATGATAGCGACGTAAAGGGTTATGTAATGTTGTAGAACTTACTTCTGAAAAGGGAGTAGAGTGGTGCATCGGCATTGATAGTGCTACAAGCTTGATGAAGGGACTTGAAACCATCACAATAAGCTGGAAGAATATAATCTATTTTCAATTTTATTTAAAAGATAAATTCGAAAAAACAAAAATTAACACATATATTTTAATATTCTAGTGCCCTAATTTTACTTATGCCATTGTTATAAATTGTTTTCTGGGTTCCAGCCCTTTAATGGTTATGAAAAGTTTCGCCATATTTTCGGTATATCACTTCTTCAGCTTTAGGCAACAAAAACCTTATATATGATTTATTGCCCGACCCGAACCTCGAGGTTCATCCGAGTTGCATCTAAATTTCAATCAGTACAAATCATTAAATTCCAAAAAATTACAGATTGTAAAGTTGTTAAAAAGGTGAGGATCCATCCAAAGATAACTAGCAGAGTTATATTAACAGCAAACATCTTTTATTACGAGTTTAAGAACATTCAACATGTAGAGACAATTACAAAGGACGTCATTCCAAGTTAGTACAGTTACATTAAAAAACATTACATCATACACACGTAGAGGGCGCAACCGTCACGCAGGACGGGCTCATTTGTGAAAAGATAGGGGTGAGATTGACTTACACCAATACTCCCCCGCAATGTTAACCCTTCTTTTCATCAAAACAGTCTTTCACATCACCCATACCCATCATACTGAGGCATTTATAATGCTTAACGGCACTCAATGGTTTCGTTAACACGTCAGCTGCCATTTGCTCGGTGGGTATGTGACGGACCTCAATTTCTCCATTTTTAAGAGCATCCCTTACGAAATGATGGCGTATATCGATATGTTTTGTTCTCTTATGAAAAACTGGGTTTTGTGCAAGTTTTATTGCACCTATGTTGTCAACCAGCATTAGAACCTTATCCAATCTATCAGAACAAAACTCATTGAGCAACCTTTTAAGATATATCGCCTCTTTCGTACCATCCGATAGGGCCATGTATTCACTCTCGCACGATGAAAGTGCTACAGTGCTTTGTTTACGGCTCTCGTACGAAATAACACTTCCACCCAGTACAAAACAAAATGCGGTATAACTCCTTCTTGAAATTTCGCAATTTCCAAAATCCGCGTCTGTATATCCATACAATGGATCATTTGTATTTTTGAAGATTAAGCCAAAATGTATTGTTCCTTTTAAATAGCGTAAAACGCGTTTTGCTGCCGAAAAATGTTTTTCGTTAAAGCAAGTTAAAAATTGACTTAATTTACTCACTGCATTCGCAATATCTGGGCGAGTTGAAACCGCTAAATACATTAAACCTCCTACCAACTCTCGATATGGGAGTTTATGTTCACAATTTTCTGCCTTATCTAATTTTACATTTAATTCCATAGGCGTATTAACTGTTTTAGCGTCTGTCATACCAAATCGTTTTAGTAATTCGTTTATGTAACTTGATTGACTCATAGTTATTACACCTTTCTTTTGTTGAAAGTTAATTCCTAAACAATAATTAGCTATACCTGAATATTTTGCTTCTACATAACGGTTCAAATGATTTTTAAATTTATTTAGCATAGAGGGATTTTCAGATATCAACAATAAATCATCTACATAAATACAGATCACAGTTAATCCTACATCATCATTAATGTAATAAACACATGGGTCGGCCTGAGATTGTTTAGCGCCGAATTTTGTCAATATATCATTTATTTTTATGTTCCAACATCTTCCGGCTTGTTTCAAACCATAGAGAGATTTCTTTAAAAGTAAAACTTTATTACCTTCACTTAACAAGCTTAAGATATTTGACGCTTTCTGGGATATTTTACTGTTAGACCTTTCATTGTTAATAATGTATTCTAGAATTTTCTCAAAATTATCGGGACATTCCATGTATATTTCGGTGTCTAAGTCTCCATTTAAATAAGCGGTTGTCACGTCAAATTGATGGATTTCAACATTTAATTTCGCAGCAAGCGCCGAAACAAGGCGTATTGAACCTGAGCGAGCAACGGGGCTAAAAGTTTCCCGAAAATCCTCATTTGGTTTTTGCGAAAAACCTCTTGCTACGAAACGTGATTTATTCTTAATCACAACTCCATCTGAATCGAATTTATTTGTTAAAATAAATCTACCACTTATACATTGTTTTGAATTTGGTCTATCAACAACGTCAAAAGTTTCTTTTTCTAAAATACTTTTTATTTCCTGAGCCATAGAACTCATCCATTTTTCATAATCTTTTCCACTTAATGCGACCGAAATCGGTATTTCACTATGAAAACTAAAAACGTCTTCATAAAAATCATCTGTTGTTTCGCAATACCTCAAAACCTCTCTATTTCTCAATGAAATAGTATTACGCGCGATTACGTCATCGCCAACTTTCTCTTTTGCATCTGTCATCGGAGCGATCACATTTTTTTCTTGCCTTGGCGCGGCGGGGCACTCCAATTCGACTACCTGATTGGTTAATTTCTGCTCCTGGGGGGTAAGAGGTAGGGCATTGGAGCCAACTCTTTCCTCCAAGGGCGTCTCACAATCCGTTTCCAAAAGAGGCTCGATTTGATTTATTTTATGATCTTTCGTTTCTTCGAAGAATTTTACATTTCGAGAAATTATTACTTTTTTCTTATCAGGCAAATAAATGCGATACGATTTTGATCCCATCTGATAACCACAAAATATACCCTTATTAGCTCTTTGAGAGAACTTGTGCTTAGGTTGGTTGTCTAAACAATAAGCAACACATCCAAAGGATTTAAAATAACCTACATTAGGAATTTCGCCAAAGAATTTTTCATAAGGTGTTTTACCTTCAAGCGAACTATTTGGACACCTATTTTGAATGTAAACCGAACAATTTATACATTCTGCCCACAAGTTTAAAGGTAGTTTTGATTGGGATATTAAACAGCGACTCATTTCGGTCAAAAATCTCATTTTCCTTTCTGCGATTCCGTTCGAGCTAGCGGAATAAGGTGCAGTGCACCTGCGTTCGATACCGTTTTCCTTGAGAAAATTATCGAATTCTTCATTCATATATTCCCCTCCCCCATCACTCATAAATGCCTTAATTTTAGTAACCTTCTGATTTTCCCACAAGGCTTTCACCTCTTTGAATGCACCAAGTGCATCATTTTTATGTCTCAGAAATCTTACTTCACAATACCTAGTTGCATGATCTATGAATGTAATAAAATACAAACTCTTACCTAGGCTTTCAACTTTAAAAGGTCCACAAATATCACTGATAACAATATCTAATACACATGATTTGTGCTCCGACTTTTTGGGAAAAGGGGCTCTTGTTAATTTATTTAAAGCACATATTTCACAATTTAATTCCTGAGGGGATTTTTCTAACTTTAAGCCTTTAATATTACCTTTAACACTAGCTTGCACCAAATCATTAACATTTAAGTGACCCATTCTATGGTGCCATTTAACTATATCAGCACTTTTAGATATATCATAAGCATCTGAAGCATGATGCACATTTTCAACACTATTGGATTCACTTTCATAAACATTTAAATAATACAAATTTCCCTTTCTCTCAGCTTCTAAACTTACTCTGCACTCTTCTTTCACTATATGAGCTTTATCACCATTGAAACACACATTATACCCGTTATCGCACAACTTGGAAACACTTAGCAAATTTGCAGTAATATTGGGCACATATAACGCGTCATACACCTTCACTTCTTGAATTATACCGTTAACCGCTGCTTGAGTGGCAACAGTCCCACATCCATGCACCTCAGAAGTGCTTTTATCGGCTAGGTTAACAGATTTAATTGGTGTATCGGTGATATATTCAAATTTCGAAGAATCATTACACAAGTGCCGTGTACACCCACTATCCAAAATGAAACTTGTCGATGGCTCTTCGGGGCTTGAGAGGAATGTTGACTCACTGCTGTCTGTCGTTAGCAGACCAAGGTGTGGGGATTCTTTTCTTGGCTGGTCACAGCGAGACTGGAAGTGTCCAAGACGATTGCAGTTGAAGCATCGGATCTTCGATGGGTCTCCTCTCCTGCAGTCGGCACGGAAAGGTCTCCTTTCGGCGTTCCGGAATGGTACAGCTCCAGTACTCGGCTCCGGTCCAGCATTCCTTGACCCAGCTCCGGCACCTCTGTTCAGGTCAGCTCCAGGACTCCTCTTCTTCCAGCGAGGGGGCAGCTTTCGTTGGGGAGCGACAGCAAATGCTTCTGCTTTCTCACGGCTGCTGGCACCACGGCGGGCATCTGCTTCTTCAACGATCTTGACTCGAAGCTGCTCCACTTTCGGAAGCTCATCACGTGATTCGATGGCGCACCGGAAGTTTTCAAAATTGGACGGCAAACTATAGAGAAGGATTATTGCAAGCAGGTCCTCGTCCACGACAATGTCCATTTCAGAGAGCTTATCCACGATTTCAAAAAACTGTCTCAAATGTTCTCGTACGTCGTCGTCTATCATTTTTAGTTGGATTAGTCCTTTCAATAATGAAGCCTTGCGAGCCGGTCCTTTCGATTGGTATATTCCTTCCAACTTCAACCATACCTCAGATGAAGTTTCACAGTGCTTCACTTGTTTCAACTCGGAAGGAGAAATACACAAGATAATATCGGATTTCGCCTTTTCGTCTCGATCAGTCCATTCTGCGAACTCCGTGGCAGACGCGTCGTTGCCTGCTTTCAGCTCTGGCTTTTTACTTCTACCGCATACATAAGTCCATGAGTCATTTTTGATGAGCAAGGCCTTCATCTGAATCTTCCATGTTTCGTAATTGTCTTTTGACAGCATTTCAATTTTCGTAGTGTTCGAAGCCATTTTTGATTCTACTTTTGTTTTCCAAATTTCAAGTCTGTCTGCGCATTGGAAGTCGTGACTGGGACCTTAACCTGTTAAAAAGGTGAGGATCCATCCAAAGATAACTAGCAGAGTTATATTAACAGCAAACATCTTTTATTACGAGTTTAAGAACATTCAACATGTAGAGACAATTACAAAGGACGTCATTCCAAGTTAGTACAGTTACATTAAAAAACATTACATCATACACACGTAGAGGGCGCAACCGTCACGCAGGACGGGCTCATTTGTGAAAAGATAGGGGTGAGATTGACTTACACCAATAAAAGTATCACAGAGAACAGTGGCACAATTCCAAGATTAAAATATGTAAGACAAATTATTAAATACATAGTAAAGGTATAAAATCACAAGTTTAAAAAGTTAATCGAATATACAAATTAATCGAATACAACAAACAAGTGAAATCTAAAATGAGCGAAAGTGAACAGGAGTAAATCGGGATGGATCCCTTTACAAATATACAAGTTCATAATGTCAGTTAATATAATTACACATTGCATTTTTAATAATAGTTTTGACCTCGTTAGACATATCAGCATTTGAAACAATTTCTGATAAATTTTTATTTGTCTTAAGCTTATTTCGCCCTTATAAAGAGTTTAACCTAATAAGCAAAATATAGTGGTACCGCTCAATGCACAGCCTTTGAGTTCACTAAGAACCGCATATTTGTAGTGCAAATTTCATAATAGGGTAGCCAAACAACCACTTCTCCTATAGAGGCCTTTAATCAACTGTAAATGCCTCTTTTCATTACCTCATTTTTATCAACTGACTTTCCCTGAGGCTAAGGGGCCGGTTGCATCTTAAGACCAGTATAACCAGTGTATTGGAAACCTAAGTTTACAAAACTGAGTAGAAATCAATAATTTCCAATAACACACATATTTCTTTTTCAGCTATAACAAAAAAATGCTTGTATAGGTAGTCCAGTTTTCAATTAAGAAATATCCTTAGAAACAATACAAAAAACACTATCATCTCCTCTATAAAACCCTCAATACAAAATATTAATGGAACATAAAAACCCATTCTACCAGGTGTTGATTTAAAATAAAAACCAGTAAAAGCTTCAACATACACTTCCTAAACAGCATCAAGTCCTTCAACCCATTGCGGGCCACACGCGATATCTCAATTATTAGATAAGAAGATATAAATACATACTTCGCCCACACACCTTATACAAAGGCGAGATATTTTATTGCTGAAGAAAAACATTTAGCTAGTTGTTTTGGAATAGCTGTAACTAAATGTTTTCCTGTTTGAGTAGAAATTTGTTTGAATTAGCATGTAACATATCAATAGTTTATTAAAATCGAATTGAATATATGAGATTAAGTAACATTGATACATGCTTGTTGCAGTGATATGAGGCAATGACTTAAACCATAAACTTAAGTAGAGATTCACAGTAAAAAAAAAATCTCTAATTTATCATTACAGGGTGATAGTACAAAGTTCTGCCATCTTACTGGGTTGAGAATTTACAAATGGTGCAAACATTTATTGTTTAACAGGAGAAAACGTTTGCTTTTCTGGCAGGCATTAAAACTACCCGTTGTTTAAACACAATTAGAGGACGTTGAAGTCCTATTTCTTTTCTACTACTTAAGTATTTGTTTATGCTTTATCAAAATATTATCTAAACTTGTTTTAAATATAATATACAAATTTTACTGTACTATGACCATGCTAACACCTAATTACGCCACACTAGAGTCCTCCAGCAAAGGCAAACACAAAAACTATTCAACAATTTGAGGATGTTGCTCATGACTCTGTATACCCTCAAAATTTAAATTTGAACTCAAACAAGCATTCCAACATTATGATAAAAAAAAGTGAACGTTAAGGCTCGAGAACGAATTTATTTTCACTCAGTATTTCTATCGCAACTAAACACCTAACCCCACTGTCACATGCCCCCTTCATACAATAACCAAGGTTTAACTATTTAAATCGACGCAAACGTGCTGCTTAACTTTGTAGAAACTTCAGTTACACTACTATCATAATAACACAGCTATTTTGAATTGAAAAGTGGTTTTTAGAATACCTAGAAATATCTTCTTTTACATTTTTTTCCTGTAACCAAATGGAAAATTTTATGTAAGTTTACGAAACAAATTCGTATGTTATCTATTTTGAGTTTGCATCCCATCAAGAGATTCAGACTATGTAGAGGATGTAAGTAAAAAGAATTTTCTCTGATTGAAAAGTTTCATATTTTTAATATATCTTCTTTAGTTAAACATTTTGTGGAAACATAAACATTTTATTTGCTTTTGGTATTTGCACTTCAGTTAATATTTGTTTGTCTTTGATTAGGAAATGTAGCTGAAAACATTACCATTGAAAATAAATTGCTGATTTAGTATAATCTTTATTTTGAAAGGTCTTGAAATAACAAATTTATATGCTTTTTATTTTACAGCTGTAACAAGATAGAATGAACAAAATCATTAAACATTAATATTATTTTATTAAATAAGTACAAATAAGATAGAAATGAAGTTCCAACAAGAGATTTCTATTTTAATAACAAAGTATATTTTTAATTCAAGCCAAGATTGTTTTTTTATTATGCAATATATTTGCTTTTCTACACACTAGGAAAATTATAAAATAAATAGTAACTTTAATAACAGATACAAATTACATCACAATGCATTATTTTTCTTTGGAATTCAAAAATAGGGATTCAAATATAAATAAATTGCTTACGTTTATTTATAATTTATACCACACATAAAAAATACTAATAATTTACTTACTTTCTCTATACTGTAGTACATTAGGATGCTTTTCATATATAACTACACATCGAAAGCACTTCTCGTTTCTAAAATGAAAAAAAAAACATTTAACAAATAAAAACAGATAATAAAACTGAAAATAAAACACTTATTTAAGTTCAAAACATAATTTCATCGAAAACCTTTATTTATCATAGAGCTTCAAACAAAATTTAAAGTAATCCATGATTTTGAATGTGTTATATACCTTGGTTATTCATTTTGAAGCGTTAAAAATGATGTTTTTATGCTTTAAATACAATGTTTTATAAATTTTGTTTTGTTTTATTTTTAACTTTTCTTTAACGCAAGTATTTTCCTCTTATAATTTCAAAAATTTATATTGTTTTTGGGATACTTTTATTTGAGTTTTTATTTTTGCAGACCTTCAAGCTGTAATGTAAATTCAACCAATCCGGAGGGTTTGTGGGTCCGTATTTTGAATAATTTCAATACTTGCAGAATCTTGTTTGTTTATTTGCTCTAGGTTTATTTTTAACGCACGTTAAAGAACGGATAAAAATGATTTTTAAAAAAAAAATTTGACACTTTAGCAATTGCATAATTAAATTCTTTCATATCAACTACTTTTTTCAAATTTATTTGACAGTTAATTTCTCAATTAAGATTATTGCACATTAAATCACGGTTTCACATTTTTATAAAAATAAGCTCTCTGACAAATAGTTTACCGCAAATAAGTCGTATTGATTTATCAAAGAACATAGAAAAAACTTAACACTCTATCCAAATATGTACATCGATCCTTTTGCAAACAATATCAACATTGTATTCCAATTCCATTGAGTAAAACACCAAATCTGTCTGTGAAAACAATGAGATTTGTATTAGAGAATAATAACTAATACAAAAGTTATTGTTTTCCCGTCTATAGTCCCACTAACGAAAATAAAGATTAGGCAATGTCAAATGCAGTAAAATAGGAAAGAACTAAAATTGAATTCTCTAAATATAATTAAAGACTTAATTGAATAAATTTACTAAACTAATTCAATGTTATATTTGATAATACCGCCGAAACAATTAAATTAAATGCCCTGCCTGTTCCAATAAAATGAAATGTTTTGTTTAAATTGTTTTCAACTTGTTTCAGACGTAGGATTATTAGAAACATTTTTTATTCATTTTATAAACTATGTTATTTAATTAAGAAACAAGTGGATTTGCATACACTTAGTATATAAAATCTCAGTTACCTACTTTGTCTGCAATGTATATATCGGTGATACTTTATGCTAAGTCATTCCTTTGACTTCATAGCATTTTAAGTTTAAATATTTTAATGTGGGATATTTAATTTAGAATTAAATAAATTACTTTACAAAATTGATTAATTTTGTATTGCTCTTAAGTATACCAGTTTCTATGATTAATAAGTATATATGTGGTTGCCTGGTTGCCAATATTATAATTGCAGACAGATAAATTTTCTTGATTACGAATATACATACTTTTCATTTTTTGCCATACAATTTAACAGGTAGTGACAGTGGTTTGGGTCACTGTAGGCGTCTCTGATCTAGTTTTAGGTAATTTAGCTACATCTAGTTTGTGGGGTTTAATATATCGTTTGCTTGTTATAAAACAACGAATTTTTCGTGTGCCAACCCACAAAGCATTTGACAGACAATGTTTGGCGAATCGTTTGATTTTTATAAAAAATGTGGCTTAATATGACGCATAATCATACGCGTGTAAGTAATAAGAGGGTGCATGTTAAATCTAGTGTCCTTTCGCTCCGCACGATGCTGTTGTTGGATTGTGTTGGTTGTCGCCAGTCAAATAACAAGCTTGTAAACTGTAGCTTAATACATTTTTTATGAAACCCGTTGCTAACAGCACGTGTGCCGCTCTAGAAAGGTGTTATCCAAAGAAAAACAAAATATGCCTCGCTTGAAATTAAGATAGGGAAAGTAACATATAACACCAACGAACTAGTGACATGTCTAAATTGTGGAGGTGGTGCACGATACATGGCAGCATCTGTCACGTATGTGTGTGTGTGTTGCGTCTGTCTTACTTTACGAAGGTTCGTAAGCGGGTCTTTGACCAAGCACACAAGCCTAAAAATATATATATACCAATCAACCAGCGAACCAGGACGTTATCCAAAGGAAAAAAATATATACATCAATTAAAATTTACATTGGGCCAGTAACATATAACAACAACGAACCAATCTGCATTTAATCAGAACCTTATATCTTCGAAACATATTTCGAAGTTGCTTAAGAACGAACTCCAAATCCACTCATCCAGAAACGAAACTGGCCGGGAAATCAAAACCCGGATAATCGGAAACGGGATTTAACGAGCCGCTGAATCCGGGGAAAATGGGAACAATAAAAATGTCCCCGGAAAAGCCGAAACGGAATAGTTCTGGAGCCGAAATTCGAAGTTAGTAACCATTCTAATCATAATAATGTGTTCATTACGAGTGATCAAGCCTGGGCTAATAAAACCTTTTCGTAATTTCGGTTGCAATGAAGAGTACTAATTATATGCGTGCAATTAAGTCCAAAAAGGGAGGATATGCAGAGTTGTGGGTTATGAGAAAGGCCTTTTTTCTGGTGAAGTTTGGAAATTTGTGTTCTCATCTGAAATAGAAAGGTTCTCAAAGGGGTTTGGTGTGAATTAATTGGACTGTTATTGTGGGGAGAATTGATTAGAGTCGCATTTTATTTGGATTTCATTAGATTTTTTAATGATTCGTTAGGCTAGTAAGCCGAAATTTAATTAGTGATTTTGTATAATGTATTGTTATTTTCAGTTAGTGGAAATGTCTTGTTACGTTTCAATTATCTTGAAAACTGGGGTGTAACAATATAATTGAAGTATTCGTTGTTTAAAGCGTTATTGAATAAAGCTTTGCTTTCTTCCAATTTAAAATCTAAGGTAGATTAAGTACATAAAACATTTATGTGGTTTAATTATTTGATATGTATTATATACAAGTTAAACAAATTGTTAAACACATTTATATGTAAATATTTGATATGTTTAATTAAACAAAATTAACCTGAATCAAGTTTTTAAACATTATTGCTCACCTTCAGTTAATGAAAAGAGTTTCATTAGTTAATTTCAAACAAAATTTGATTTATTTGAATGCAGTGACTCATATATTTATTTTCTAACAAAAAATATTCCTATATACTAAGTAGAATATCTTGAAAACAAAACTGTATGAAGCAAAAATAATTCCATTCAAAAAGAATATTCTCTATTTCGAATTCGAAAAGAAAATCCTCTTCATTTAAAACTTTTTGTTGTTAACTACAACCCTTGAATACAACCATAAAATACTATATATAATTAACATAGATTTACTCAAAACAAATAATACATATTCCTGAATACTTTTTATATGTGAATTTCATTAGTTGTATCAGATTTGTTTTAGTGATTGCATTTTTATAAATAATATTTTAGTTAACCTCTTTGTGTTTGTAAAAGTATTTAAAAAAATACATTTTTATAGCTAGATAGTTGGATAAAAGCTAAAATATATTGCGAATTCGCCGTACGTCTTGTCACCCTGAAATTATTACAACCTATTTACAGCTTCAACCCAAACTAATTTGAGCCCTTGCAACTTAATTAAACCTTCCCTTACAAGAAAAACCCATTAACCCCCACCCATAACATTTCATAACTGCCCCGAATCACGCACAACCCAAGAAACAGGATTCCTTACAACTCAATTTGGGAGCTTCCTCTTCCTTAAACATCGCCTGGAAGCTCCTGAAAGCGGAAGGAAGACGTTTGGCTGTCCGTCTGTCCTTAACCTGCCTTGACATGCCTAATAGGCCGAGTGATGTAGTGCAGGAAAAGGTCCCATTACGGCGTATATTCCAAGACGGATAGCCGTACCAAGGAATTTGAGCGACATGTTGTTCTGTGTTTGAGCTAAGTGCGTAATATTTTAAGTATTCTTGGGCGTATGACTTGTTACTAATTTAAGTAAGGTTTATATGTAGAATCAAAAGATTGTATAAAAACCAATTTTTCGGTTTTGTTTTATAGGTAAATAAACTTACTAAGTATTTTCACTAACTCATTAGACAGACGTCAAGGAAATGTTTCACGCAAAAATAAGCTATCTGCTTAAGGTTATCTAAATAATCAAAATATAAGACACACTATTTATAACACTAAACAATTTATGTTGTATGGATTAACAGTAAAATTTAAAATTTCAAATACCAATAGCCTAGACATTTATCTTTGGTAAGAAATCTGTCAATAACATTCATTACTGGTTCTTTGATGAGTTAATAAAAATTTTGTTTGGCTGATTTAAATTAGGTTTTCCCGTTTAATCGAAAGAGTATTTAAACATCAGTTTTGCGGGATTTCTAAATGGTTAAATGAAACTGCAAAATAGTTTCAGTAACTCAATAGAGGTCAAGAAAATGTTCCAGGAAAAAATAAGTTTTATGCTGTGTATCTAAATATGCAAAATGTTTAGCACTGATAAATTTATGTAGAATATAGTAATTTACACTAAAAAGGAATTTTAAATACCTGACCTTAATAATTATATTTAATAAGAAATGTGTTAATGGCATTCATAAATGGGCCGTTAAAATATAAAACTTTTTGTTTAGCTATCCGTCAGTCCTTAACCTTGCATTGACATGCCCAATAGGCAGAATAATGTAGTGCTGGAAAAGGTCCCATTGCGCTAAAAATTCCAAGACGGATAGCACGAAGGAATTTGAGTGACATGTATGTTGAATTTCTGTGTTTGGTATCTTACTACTTTGAACGCCAATCTAAATAAAATTGTTTAAATAATGTGTGAATATTCTAACTTTATTTAAAAAGTTTTTGGTCAGAATTCGAAACTATTCAGGAAATACTTAGTGCTGTCCTGCACTTTTTAAAAAATATTTCATTCAAATGTTTATTTTTCAATCATAAAATGAACACTTTTAAAGATTTTAATATTTGGAAACTGGGTAAAACATTGGCGTTTAGACCAGCCATAAAATTAATTTTTCCCGTACGAAGTTAAAGATATAAAAACAAATTAAAACTGTAATTAGAAATATATTTTTTGTTATTCGGTACCCATTCACAAACACCCATTTCTTCCAACATCAGTTACATTCTAGATAATCCAAAGTCAAAAACATTTCCTTTCTCCATTTTACCGATATTTCTTCGATTTGCCTTTTCTTTCACCGAGAGCTCTCTCCACAATCACAAGCAATAAAAACTCCTCTGGTCTTTGTGGCGGCAGAAATTCGTCCATTTTATCCGAAATCGTTGATGTGATCTCTGACCACTATAAAAATGATCGAAAAAACATCGATAAACCGCTTACGGGCATCGGAAAAAAAGTCGGAAGCTTGGGGACGTTGCTGGACATCTGAAAATTTTATAAATACTGCCGTTTCTTAGAAAGCAACATATGGTCGGCTAATAAACTGAAGAAATAGCGGTGGGGGATTTAAAAATAAATACGAGCGAAAGATAAAATGCTTCAGCGTATTTTTTTTGTTTAGTTACTTTTATGTTTAGTTTAGTTTGAAATATTGTCGCACTAGAGCTACACGAGGGCCATTGGCAATGGGCTTCGTAATTTGGAACCACAAAGTTACTGTAATGATTTTAGACATATATTAGAATAATAAATAAATTTAATGTGTCCTTTTTACACACATGGTGAAATTTATGTTTTGGATTTAAATATAAATTAATTCATGATTTTTTAAATTCTTTCATTTTTTTACAAATGCGAATTATAATTTTTACAAATGTTTGTTACTAAAACACTCCAAAGTTTAAGTTTCGTGTCTCATAAGAAGGACGCACAGTCGTTAGTAAGTCTCAAAGAGCTGAGGCTCTACTAAAATATTCCTTTGCTATTTAAGAAATTTTTTGACATGGCATTAAAATTGTCATTACGATAAAAGAAAATATTACGTGGTTATTCAACATTTAATTGATAAATTACAAAAATAGTACAACAATCTTCAGAATAATTTGAAGTAACTTTTAAGCTATAAAAAATTATGAAAAAAAAACATAGGATATTTTCCTTTTTAAATTGTTTGATTCTGTTAGTACTGCAATTCTGATACCTGGTGATTGATTGGGTTGAATTATTGTCGCACTAAAGCAACATGATCTCATACCTGATAAAAACTTCTTCTTAAATGACAAAACAATACTTTTGGAAGAATTGTGATTTCAAAATCAATGCATAAGTTCTAAGGTACTGACCATCCCTTTTAAATGATGGGTAGAATACCGAACAACTAATTACTAAATCAGTCAGTCTTTAATATGTTTCCGTCTTTTTCTTAATATAATAAACAATGATTTTAAATTTTCTACCAGACATAATACAATTAGGAATCAAAGATAATAAGGACATTTTAATTTAACATGCGCATTTCTGTTATTAATAAAATTATTAGAAATTAACATATTTTACTGCACCATTTAAAAAAAACACCCAAATATATTAAAAAACAGGATTTTAATCAATTTTTAAATCGAAGCTAAACCAAATTTAAGCACAAATATTATTAATATAAAATTAAAGTACTATTGAATATTCAATAATATATTTTATTCAAAACCAAAGCAGAAAAAATTCTTTGTAATTCATAAATACATCCACGTTTATTAGAATTCCCTAAATACGAAATCATAAGATCAAGAACAAGCAATGTATGACGAAATTTATTAATAATCAAAGCTAAGAAATGTATTGACAGAAAGAACATATTCGGTTTTCGGATTCACGACTCTTCAAGAATTAATCAAACCAGAACTCATAAAGACCAAAATCACTTTTCCATATCATTTCCAAACTTTGGAGTAAAAAAAAATAATAACCAAAAGAAAGTGCTTGCAGGTTAGATACAATTGTAACTATTCGATTATACAATATCGATATTTGTGTTTGAAAATTGTATTTTGAATTTAAATTTTGAGTATTAGTAAAATAAAATTATTTCCATCTCCTCACGGTATAAAGAATCACATTCAAAATTTAAACGCAATTACATAAGTGAAATAAGCACTGTAAATTATATTCAGTATGCTATTTTTTGCAAAATATTCATACACTTTCAACGAATTAAAACTGTTTTGCTTTATTTTTGGTTCTTGGACCGTCTCCTAGTAAGCAGTTTTGCAGCTGTTTAATCCAAATTTTGTACTCTAGGAAATTACTTCGATAAAGTGTGACCCCACCAATATTGTTTGTTTAGGCTTCAATCTTTCGAAAAACTCGGTGGTCTGTTTCTAAAGGCTTTAGTTGCAACCCAAAAGTTGCATGCTCGAGTTAATCCAGATTCAAAACATTTTCTCAATTTTTAAAGAAAAGTATAAAACTGTTATTAACTGAAATTTTAAGTATTACTGTAGAAAATTTCTGCAGTTATTGCTCTTATATTTTGTCTACTAGATTACCATTTTAAAACCGTAAGTTTAATAGGATTTTTTTTGCAGTGTACTATCATAAAGACGTATTAAGTGATAACTTTATGTTAAACAAACCCATTACTAATCTATTCTGAATCATTTTATTACGAAGTAACTTGCATTTCATGTCTATAATTAGAAAACATTGAAATTGATTGTTAGTGTGAAAAATCAACACCAAATCCATATCTAAACACGTTTGAGACGTCCTTCTTGTTAGAAAATTTACTGCGAATTCTGTTCATGGTACAGATTTGAACAATTTTTATATTCATCCCTTAAGTCATTAAATCATAGATGAACTGTATGTATACAAGCAATGTGTTATTAATTCTTTTATTAATTAATATACCACGCATTTTACTAAGATTAATACTTACAAACTTATGTTACTTTTGGGAAAAAAAAAATACTTGGAATGGTTTCAAATCAACACACAACGATGTGCAAGCAATTTTTTGTGGGTACATTCCTTTTACCCCCAGACCCATAAATTCTTATTTTGAGGGATATTTTTATTCACCTTTTTCGTCTTTCTTATTCCTTATATAAACTTCTTTATATTAACAGTTCTCAAGACCCAGCCAAGCGACCAGTTTGGTAATCCGCAGAAGCTTTTCTGGGGATTTTCTCTCCTCTAATTCCTCAGTGTACATCCTTTTTCTCCTTTTCTATTTTTCCCTTTCAGAGGGAAAAAAAGAGTGATTTTCTTCCAATGTAAAGGTAAGTCGTTTTTCTTTGAATCGACGCGTTATAAAAATATGAAGTGCATATTGGGCAGTGTGAATGTGGAAAATAGGGAGTGATTGGTTCTTTCTCAATTGTTATTAGCCGCCCCGGTCTCAATCGTTAGGATGCTAGCCTTTGGAGCTGCTGGGGTCGGGTTCGAATCCCGGTCAGACATGGATGTTTGTGGCCGTCAATAAATGTTGTTATCTTTCTATGTGTTTGTGTTGTCCTTTCTTTCTGTGTCGCTTGTGCTTGTAAAACTCCTTCTGTGTCTGTCCCACTTGACGAAAGCTTATAAGCGGCTCTCTGAACAAGCACACCAGCTGGAATATATATGTACCTTACAATACCATACCATATCATCAATTGTTATTAAAAAAGCAATGTTCTTAAATTGTTCTTAATAATGCATTGCTAACTTGTTATATTGACTTTTGCCTTGTCAGGTAGATAATGTTAGATATTCATATATTTTTTTTAAATATGTAAAATGTGTTTTAAAAAAACCTCCATAAACTTCAATTATTTTGAATGGAAAAACTCCACTTGAATTGGTTCATATTATTTAAAAACGTAACGTTTTAACGTAAACGTTTTAAACGTAAATTAACCATTACGCTGGACCATTATGGCTCTAAAATCATCAGTCTTTAACAATGGTTTTTTAGATTTTAGAATTTTTGAGAGTACTTATATATCAACGGTCCAAGTCCTTAGTCCAGAAGCAGCAGTTTACCTGCACAAGGCAGCTCAAACAGAAACAGTCTAATGATGTCGACAGCTAAAAATTTGTATATCCTAACCTATATTTTTCTAAATTTACAAAAGCTTGTAGGTTTGTCAGGTATAACACTGGGACAGATTTTGCGTTTAAGCTTCTTTATTTTTGTGGAGTAAAATATTAGGTGTAACCAATAATATTAAGAAAACGTCAAATATTAAAACCAAAACTTATATAGACATACAGGAAATTTCTTCTTTAAAACAACTTATATGCAATGTGAATAGATAAGACTGTTAAGAAAATCTTTCTATACCATCCATTAGGGCAAATCAACCAAAAACATACGATTTCTAAAAAATAAAGTAATACTTTGAACTAAATAAAAATTGGTAAATTGAGATTTTAAAATCACGTAAGTTTAAGCAGACAATTTTAAGGGTTTTTTATAATGTCCCCTATAACGTTTGAAGGTATTTCAGTAAATGTAATCAAAACATTTACTTAAGTCTTGAAGACAGATTTCTTAAACAACTCAAGAATATTTTTGGGTTTGTATGTGTTAAAATAATGATACAAATTTCACTTTTAGATTTCTAAACTCTTATAATTTACAAAATAATACAAGTTAGTAAAGTTGTAATTTAGTCTGCATTGGAAATTTGCACGAACGCATATCTATTAAAAATAGGCGAATATTTATTTCCGATGAAAAACACGTGCTGTAATAACTGTTCTTTAAAATACCATTCTTGAAAAGTTATTAATAAGTTGTTGGAAATTAAGAAAAAATTCCGTGGGGTAAGGATCACAATCGACGTATAGTTGGTGAAGAAATGAAAATTTTATAAATGCAAGATTAAAGTTTGAAGATACGTAGACAAAAAAAAGGAGAGGGGATTTTTTTTATACCAAATATATTCGTTCTAAGCTGAGAACGAATTTAATTAAAAACCTTACACAGTTTTTTTCGCATGCAAAAAAATTAATATTTTATAGTAACCACGTTTATTTTTGCAATTTTTAATAATATATGCTATGCAAAAAATTGAGCTTTTAATGAATATTCTTAAGCCTGATAATTTTGTTGGAATTTTTTTTAATAAACACGTTTATGATTATTATGTATCAATTTTAAGACTTACTATTCATTGCTTTTCCATAAAGAAAGTTTATGAAATAAATTTACACCAAAATTTTTATATTAAAATAATTCAATATATTAATCTACATTTGTCGAAATTAATTTATATTTGTGATTCAAATACTGCAAAAAAATATCAATCTTGATGTGAAAAGAGTACATCCTTAAAATTTGACTGTGTTTACTTGTTCTCAACTCTGTTATATCATTAAATTAAAACTTGACGAAATAATAACTGCTTTCCGTAACACCTGTTTCTTATTGGGATATGAATACAGCAAATCGGGAAATTTGTTTTTGGGAACATTGAAATCGAGACAATGCTGCTTTAAATTTTAGACGTATGTTTTTGTTGTCTTCCTAGAAAACAATTTTAATGCTAACAATGAATATCGCTGCATAATTTGCACACTGGTATTTGTAGTAATATATTTTTACAATAAGTATTAGATTTTAAGACGAAATCGGTGACATTTGCTACCGGTCTATCTAAATATCGTCAAAACATTCATTTTACAAAACACAGATATTACTTATAATGAAGTTATGCCTAGCTCAATACGCCAATGAGCTGCAACGTTGAGAACAAAAAAAATCAATATTTATGTCAATATTTACTGTTTACGATTATGGTAAGTTAACTTACTATTTAAGTGATGATATAGCTTACACCACAAAGCTAGAAACAGCATTGTCATCAGTTTCATAGAGAAAATTACACCTGACATAATCTAGTGCTCATTTTAGGTTTGGGTATATAGAAACTAGCTACAAAAAAAGTTTTGAATTTAAAAAAAAATTCCACCCTTAAAAGAATTTAACTTAATCGCTCTGTTTTAAAATAAGACAACTGTAAACAACGAACGTCCTACTCTAAAAATAGCCTGAAAAAAAAACCTCAACTCAACACAAATAAGTTGAGGTATTAATTCCTTCCAAGCATTGTATGCGACTCCATTTTTTAATATTATTACGAACTTTTTTCGCCATTTTTTAGGTCCAGTTTTTTTTCTCTCTCTTCATTTCATAGGAATTCTTTCTTCGCATTAAAAACCTTGGATTAATTTGTTTCGTCAAATTTTACGAACACGACTTCTTTGTTGTAAAGGATTCTTTTCTTGTTTGATCCTATACTGGCCACCGTTGGACGAAGAAAAAAAAGCGTCTTTGTTGTGTTTTTCATTCCCTTGGTATTTCATTTTTTTTTCAGTGTTGGTTCTCTTTCTTTTAATTTCTTGGTTCGCTTTTGTTTTCAGCCCGCTTTCTTTATGTTTCTGTTCTCTTTTGCATGGCAGCAAATATTTCGTTTCGTTTTTTCTATAGGATAATAGGGGTGTGGGAGGTATTCATTATTTGATGCAGAATAAGAGAGTAAAAAAGGAATTTTTAAGTTAGCTGTAACGTAATGGTTTGCTTCGTTCTTTCTTTACATGTCTAGTATCTGGGTCCTATTTTTAAATAACTTTCTTGTTTCAATCTCTCTCGTACAAACGGTCGACAAATAGATAGAATGCTTCGATTCGATAGCAGAATTTTGCCAATTAATTCGAAGCATTCTATCTATTAATTAGAAGCATTCTATATATTAGTTAGAAGCATTCTAATTATTATTAGATTCTACTATTTGATATTAAACTCATAAATTCTGAAAACATTTATTTTATGTTTTCCAACAAAAAAAACTGATTTTTTAATGAAGAACTTTTTAATCATAATCGGTTTGTTTTATTTTATATCACTGTAATCAATTTTTGCTACACGATGATCAGTGGGATATAGGTTACCTCCGATAGTAGGTCATTGTTGTGGAATTCTTAAACTTATTAACTATATAATTATGAGTTAGTTTCTTCAATAATTCGAGGACATACTGCAGATCATATAAATGAGATGCCCATAGGGTAAAAATGTGGCTAAAATGAGATTTTATTGGTAAACGTTAACCATTGTCCGTTAACCATTAATTTGTTGGTTAACCATATTATCCACATGTCCTTATCAAACACAATCATGAATTAAAGAATCAATGAGTGAAAATTAGAACATTTAATTATTTGTATTGATATAACAGTCTCTCTCTCTCTCTCATCTATTCAATATTTTTAATAAATTCCTAGCGTTTCTCATAACGCAACGATAAATACACCCTATATATATCAGAAACTCAAAACGTGCTCCAGGTTGCGAATCCAAATACCTGAAAAATATCCCAACTAAAAATGATATCACTTTATATTGCCGCTAGATATATCTCTCAACATTTTTCTTCAATAAAAAAATATAAAAAATTCAGGTTGGAAATACAAGAAATGATCTACCCGGCGCCTCCCCAGCAGAGTTGAGTAGTTGTAGAGCTTCTGCATCGATTCTTGGAGTTATCACACGATACGATGGCTATAGGTGAAAATCTGGCAGAACTTTTTTTTTCTGAAGTCATCTCTGCAATCACGCAACGGTATCGCCAGAATTGAGTTGAAAAGTGGAAAGTAAGGTACGAAGGGGAAGGGTAGAAAGATCGAGTCAGGGTTTTTATACCCTGAAAAGTATCAGAGATTGAGATATCAAGATTTTTTTCCCGTTCGATTCGTGAAATATAGAGGCGATTCTGCTGCACGAAGAGCTGTGGGCATTCTGAGTGCCCCATCTTCAAAGAAAGACCTGTGGATAGTTTGGCTTCGTATGAGTTCTGGACATACTAGGTTGGCCAATTCTAAAACTGACTGATTTGGTGAGTTAAGGTTAGATTCCTCAGGCATTGATGGCCCACATATATGGAACGACAGATTGGTTGGTCGAGACTAATCTAATAACCAACCAATCAGTCGTCGTGAGAGTGCTTGCCACTGGCATGAAGCAGCCATTATGTTTTCTCCCCCAAAGCGTTGCGCTGAATTACGGTAACACTAGTAGAGCGAGAGCCCAGGGCCCTCAGATCTAAGTCACTTTCTCATGGATGGAATGTATCGGATTTAGGTTCGGTGTTCTTTTACTTTTTGTGTATACATACCTGCCAGAGTGGACGGACGGCCAATAGGGTATTTTTTTATTGGCTTAAAATATTCTTATGCCAAAAATATTAGACCCATATTTTTTTTCAAATCTATATACATAAAAGGCGACTTCTGTTTGTTTGTTTGTTTGTATAGGACGCAAAATCTTAAGAACCACGCAACAGATTGTCACGAAATTTGGCACAAAAATTCATCTCATCTCCAGAACAAACATAGGCTAAGAATTTTTTGAATCGGATCATTCCTTCTATCGTTTTCGAACGTTTTAAGGGAAAAAATACACCACTTTCGCTCAAATCCGATCATTTTTTCTCTTTCGTGATGCCATCAGGCAGAAAAATTTAAATAAAACTCTTTAGAAAACAATTGAAATTGAAAATGTTTAATTTATTTAATATTTGTTCATTGCCTTCAGAAACAAAATTAATAATTTGAAAAAATAGTTGGATATGTTTCAAGTTACGTAATCCTACCAGTCTCCATTCTATTATTTTATTGTGCATATGTGATTTTAATGATGAATTTTTTTAAAAGCATAGTTAAGCTTTTACTGAATTATGTTGGTTTTTGAAGACCGTTGCACTACAGATGCATATTAGGGTTTCATTTCTTTCCTTCTTTCGCCAATTACTTTGCAAACTCGCCAAATTATTACAAAGAACGTGCAAAAAGCATTTTTTTTAAATAGCTGTTTGGATGGGCGATGGTCTTTGCGCCAGAGCTGAATGGTGTAATAATTTCCTCGCCAAATTTTTCAAACAAGCCAAATGAGCTAAAATGTTTTAATTCGGGAAATTTACTATGACATTATCTGTTAATTTTATAGCATTTTTTGAATTTTTAAGGTAATAAGTAAAGGGATTCTGTACTTTATAACGAACGGTAACAGCAACATAAGCTTATTAATCTAAAACGGATTAAATGATGGATGAATTGAACTGACCTACATAAAAATGCAAATCGTTTGTTGTTTGCTGGAGTAGCTTATTTTTAAATATTACTGATAATGTTTTACTTAAATATGTATTCTCTTTAATTTGAGCTTTTTATAAAAGGTATTTTTTTGAGAAATTAATATTAATCATTACTATATCCAGGATGGGCAATTAAAGGGAAAATTACTGGGTAATCTTCATATCTTATGTAACTCAAATGAAAGAAAAAAATGGTTAAATTGACTATTAGATTATTTTTTCACCTGTACCCGTGCAACGTCGGGTATAACAGCTAGTACTCTATAAAAAGGGAGAAAAAGGAATTTTAAATGCTAGGACGAAAAATTACGCCCGAAAACGCTTTGTGGCTTCTATGACGTCACTAGTAACTATAAACTAACTTTGAAACACTATTTTAGAATCTACTTTAAGCAAATATGAGCTATCCATTTATGTAAAACCACCTTCCATTATCTATATAATTCTTATTTTAATAGTAAATAAGATTAAATCCATATTAAAATAGAAAAATGAGAGCTCAGATAAGTTGTTCTCTGATTGTTAAAATCGTTAGAAATGTCCGTTTAGATATTTCCAAACAAAAGAGGCCTTAGTTTCGGAATTGGCATAGTCTCCAAACATTCAGCAAAATATGTCCCCATTAGAACAAAATATAATACTCTCGATTTAATTTACTACGAAATTTATCAAAATATAAGTGTATTCTGAATGTTTCTGTAAAGGATATATGAAAATATTTCCAACTTAATCTACCTTCTATGAACTTTCTATCACTAAAAAAACATAGTGATGTTCTCCATAAATGCGAATGGGCGCCCGAATGACAGCGTGTCTCCAAACCTAAGTGCTTCTATGTTAAATTGCTAAGAACCTAATTTAAAGAATTATTTTCCAAGTCACATTTCTCTAACTGCATTGAATATTTTAAACGGCTTTTTATATGATAAATGTAGCTGACTAACAGGTCTCTACAATCGGACTCTTTAGGTTTAAATATCTTTTTAAAAATATTCAATGAATTATTTTACACAAAATTTTCTAACCAATATTATCAAGTGAAATTTTGTGGCAGTGCTTGGAGAACTTGACCAACACCAAGAAAGTCATAAGAGCCATAAGTGGAATAAGGCAGCTACAGTTATAAAAGAAAAACCTGCTTATTAAAAATAACAATACAGCCAAATAATTGTGGCTAAGAAAGTAATAGTAATTAAGTTTAGTGTAATTAAGTAAGTTTAGTGTAATTTTATATAATTTATTATATTATTTTGGATTAATACATGTAACTTTGGTTCAGAAACTCGTGGTCATATTTTTATGACATACATTTTCGTTAAATGAATCTTCCATTTGTTGGATTCAATAAATGAGCAGAGTCTCCAAGCAACTGCTAAAAAGATAATAAAAGAAAACATAAATTATTTTAAAAATTTCACCCAAACTTCTTTCATCCTTAGACACAAAAAAGAAATAAAATTAAATTAAATGTCCTAAATAATATGCTTCCTTACTAAAAGCGAAACGAATTTCCTGACAATAAACTTTCAAAAGAAAGTGTAAAGAAAATATCACCAAAAAATTTTACGACTATTTTGCTACGTGTTGAAAATCTCAACTCTTTTACAACGTCGTAAATACTTCCTTTTGAATATGATATTTTTTCAACAAAAGAATTTCTTTTATTCCTTTCCCTCTTTTTCAGTGTTTTACTGCCGATATTTTATACCTGTAGCCATAAAACGGCTCTAGAATACTTATTACGTAAGAAGAATGCGTGAATTTTACATTAGAGAAAGGGTAGCTTTATAAAAAGAAGTTTATGTGTTAAATTAACCATAAAATTTAAGTTTTTACTACTGAATGTTTTTCTTTCTAATTACGTTTCAAAGTGATAGATGAAAACGTAATAAGTTGCATACTGAAAGTTTAAATTTTTACTTAAGAGTTTAAAAATTAAGCTTATAAATTAATTTATACATCGCTTTTTGATTTCGCTTTCACATTTAGATTTTTAAATAATACTAAATTACTGTATGTACGCCATTTGCAAAAGTATCAGTTACTCTTTTACTCAATAAAGTTAAAATACTTAATATTTGACAATGTAGTAGGACAAAATTTGTGTCGGCATTTATGCCAAAACTAGTTTAAAAAATTTAATAGAAACTGTCAAAACCAAATTTTTATAGACATACTTTGGCAGTTGCCATAGGATCGGAACTTTCTATAAGAACGTACTTTTCATCTCATTAATGCCGTTGGCAGGTAACTACAGTAATTTCATTAATTGTTGCAGGACAATTGTTAACAATTGGGCATTGTCAACTGCACGATTTCTTTTAAAGTGTTTTACAAAAGTCTTCATCTTTTTAGAATACTGTTTTTTACAAAAGAATTCAATTTCAAGATTGTTTTAAATTCAAAAGTTGGAATTATGATTTCTAAAAACCATTATGATTTCTAAGAAATAATTAGTTAATTTGAAGTCGTCAGTTTTTATGACGTAATGAATCATCCTACACTTGCCTCCTCATTGGATTTAAAAGTGACGAATCATGCGAGATCTTGTAGTTTTTCTCCAAGTAAAAAAAAACGTTCGGTGCCGTTTTTCTTAATGTTTTGTTTTATTTGATCGTCGAAACTTTGAAGAAGAATAAAAAAAGAATATGGTCAAATTCTAAATTTTTGTTTCTTGCGTCATCCTAAAATGCTAAAATGGAGCTTAAAAACATCAAACGATCTGTTCTTTTCTTCAGGTCAGTGGAGTTGATCAGTGCAGCCGACTAAATGCCTCAAAAGTGTTACATCTCATTGTTGCGATTACTGCAGTTAGCCTGCCCACGGCAGATTAGTTGTATTTAGTCATTGTTTTATAGGTGTTATATACCATGTACCGGCAAATCCCCGACGTCATCAAATGTTATCTAATAATCATTTACATTATTGGCAAATTGCTAACGTCATAGCATTGTATAGCTTCCCTTTTACCCAGGTTATTTTTCGAAATATACATTTCTAATATATAATGGTTCCATTTGCATTGCAATTATTTTTTATACATGAAACTAATATTTATTTAAGTTTCATTTTCTACCTTATTGTTGTTGTGCATCACATTTCTTGACAGTTTTTTTTCTTCTCTGTAATAAATTTTTACTTATTTTCAAACACCACTTCATAAAACTTCCTTGCATACCTTTCAAGATACCGGATTAACTTGAAACGTTTCTCCTCATTGCAAAAAGGCTGATATAATGTGATATGTTGTGCGACATTACCCATTTTTCTACTAAGATTTAGTTATTGACAATAAAAATTCTATGAATCGGAATTAGTTTTGTAGTTTAGAGCTTAGATTCAATTGTTATCGAAACTATTTTACTCTCAAGACATTCCTTAAATTAAAATTTCTTTCATTACCTTTGAATAAATCCAGTTTAATTTCCTGTTTAGTACTTCATTCTTTTGTTTTAAGACAATAATTCGTTTTCTTGAACAACAGAAATCGAATAAATATTCAGAAAATAATCCTTTGTTTTGGTACTTGAACCCAGACCTGGCAACAACACTTCCTTTAAACTACCAAATTATCTATTTTGTGTAAGTTGAAGTTTAAATTTAGTTGTAAGAATTTAATTAAAATTGTTATTGCGATAATAGTATTTTCTATAAGGATATTAAAAGAATATTTATGTGTTTAGTTACATGAAATCATATAAATGGATCGTCATAAAATATGGAGTACAAATTTATTTTTTATGACAGTTTTTGAGTAAGTATAAAAAATGAAGTCTCTAAGTCATAATGTGGTGAAACATTAGACTGTCTTTGTTAGTTATTTGATTTTTGATTTTGACTTTTGAGATACTATGGATTCATTGTTAACGGTGTTTAATTATTCATTAATAATACCTTTATGACATGAAGAGTAGTTTATCTCGAAAATAAAAACCAAGTGGGTTTATAGATGCAATTTTAAAGACTTTCGGAGCAGCATCCAAATAATTAAATTTTTCACAAACAAAAATTGTATGGCTCTTGAAAACAAAAAGCAAAATATTCAATTTACCTGCATTTCTTCTGATTGTTCAATTAACATTTTTAAATTGTTGCCAAAATTTAGTTATTCTAAAACAGTACAAACTTAAAGTTAATTGATAAACAATAACTAAATTTAAAGAATTTAATTAGTAGTGGATTCGACAATTTATTTTAATAAATCGTTATTTTTATAATAATATAATTATATTTTATTTTTTACCTTATTTTCATTCTTCAAATGAAATTTTTACATACATATAAATTTATAAAGGAAAATTTTATAAAGACATACAAATTATAAAGAAACCATAGGTTCTAATATTACGTTTTGAAATTAACGTTAGAAGTACAATTGCTTTTTAAATAACACATAAATTTACAGAAGTTTATTAGGTAAGTGTTTATAAAATCCTGTTCCATTGAGTTATGATTAATAAGAATATAATGTATCAAATCAAAGGTAACACGAAATTATTACAAGTCTTTCAAGTATTTATACAGTTTAATAGGGAAATCTGAAATCTGGGTTTGCACTTCCCAAAAATTTCCAAGTTCGATACTTCAAACATTTTAAATTTTCGTGCTCTTGCTTAAAAGCACAATTAAATCTCTTAAATGTAGTGCTAAATCAACGTTAATACAGCACCTAACCATTTGACAGCCAAATCCTTAAACACGGCATGTTTATCTCTATCAATCTGTGAGTTCTGATTTAGGCTTGGGTTATGTTTGAATATATTCATAATTCTAAACACAGAGTACCGTGATAATTATATCCAGTGTAGAAACTTATTCCCCCCTCCCGTTTATATAAACAACCTTAGTTTAAGTGGTTCATTAAAGCTCATTTTAAAATGACACAATAATTGAACTCCGTTTATCTTTAACTTTCTAATTTCCACATTAAATCTACATCCTTTCTAATTTACAACAATTAACGATCTGTTCAGAAATTAAAAGCTACTTCGTCATCCGTTAAAGAAAACAACCACTTTCACGGCACGTTTATTTAACATAAGCTGAGTGTTTCTTGATAACAGCGACCCATATCACGTTTTTCTGGAACTGTTGTTATTTGATTTGTTTTCATTGCTTCAGAACAAAAATGAACCTAATCAGCAAAAGACTTGAATCATTATTAATCAGACGTATCAAACCTATCCACTTCAATTAAAGCTGTCCAACAACTAAATTTAAACAAAACATACCCTTTAATTCAATCTCATTAAAGCCATCGAAATAAAAATCAAGTTTGATTCCCAGAGCTAATGCTAATGCACAATCCATTAGTACAATAATGAAAATTGGCCACTTATAAGGGGTCCCTGATATCCGTAAGATTGGTTTGAATCAGCGCTGGATATAAATTGATTTCTCAAAAATTAGAAACCCTATTTGCAATACGTCAACAGTGATTAATAGTTGTTTGTGTAAAGGGAGCACCGAAGTTGATTTTTGTCGAGAGCAATTTCCGACCTTAATGAAACAATTAATTGGGTTCACAAACATCTTCCGCTCTATGTGTGCAATGAATGAAGAACTTGATAATTAACAAAAATTTTTGATGCGCCTTCCTTAATTAAAGTAAAAGTACAAAGTTTCAGTCTTGTAATGAACAAAAAGTTATTTCGGGGGTTGCAAGTAAAATCAAATTTTCTCAACAAAGTATATCGATAATAAAATGACTGAAAATGTATTTTTAAGAAAAAGTTATTGCGCGTTGTTAAACACTAGACCAAATTAAAGACAAGATAATTTGAAAGACTACTAGCGTTTGGCAGACAACCAATTGACTACAAAAAGTTTTATGATTGATCCATATTTCATTAAAGCACATTGATAATTAGTTGTCTCCTAGCTGGTATGGTGGTTAGGACAATTGCTTGCCAAACGAGTGAGCCCGGGTGCGAATCCCGGGTAAGGCATGGATATTTGTGTTGTCCTGAGTACATGCCGAGAACGTGCTCATCAAATCTGTGAGTCCAAAAGTACTGTGGTCACTCATTGTGCAGTTTACCATTTGTGCAGGTTGCCTGGAGAATATTGCCCCCCTCCCCTCCAGCGACATGCCTAAATTGAGTAGGTGGCGCCATCTCGGAGTAGAAGTCATACATCCACCCTCTCATGGGTACTCAAAGCCTTGTTGCATTGAAGCATGTATACATGTTAAAAAATGCATATTATTCTTTTAATAAAATTTACACTACATGACTAGGTATATTCAAGGAAATTGCCATTCTAATTATTGCTAGGCATTATTTAATTTTCCACTGAAATCACCCGATCAAAAACAAATTATTGAAAATTTAATCCAACCTGGAAGATTCTAAATGTCAATTATATCAACAAGAACCAAAAAACACATAAAACCTACCAATAAAAATAACTCCATCTCAAAAATATCCCAAACGAATCAACAGAAAATTAAATCGATTTCTATAAAAGCGATGACATTCTTAATCGAAAAACCAAATCATTATCGCTTCTCAGCAAAGGCTGTCAGCCCACAAAAGATCTGACAACTTTAATCGAATCGGAATGTTCGTTTGAAAAGAGAACATTTAATCCAGAAAGGAATTTCGAATCAATTTTGACGTCCACGCAGTGATAACAGCTACAGATGCAGTGAAAGGATGAACATTTCATCGGGTCCATCGAGTTTTGCCGATATGTCTTCATCTTGAGAAATTTAATACTGTTTGCTCTCCAATCAAGATGTATGTAATGAGAGATAAATGTGTTGGGTCTGCATTCCTTTTGAGATTGGAAAGTTGTAATTTTTGTTATTATTTTGATATTAATGTACAAATGGCCTAGTGCTTTATGTTTTAATATGATGAATCGGACTTTTTTCTCTAAGGTATACAAACATTTGCTACGTATATAATTCAGAAATAAAAGATAAATACAAAAAGAAACTATTTAATTTTACTATAAGTGAGCTTGTAGTATAATTTTATTGCTGCTAATACAGAAAATAAGAATGTGTAATATACTAAATATCTTAGAAAAAAATTGTAGACCGTGCAATATAATATTATGGTTCCAATTGAAGAAATTTGATATTTTGTTTATTAAAATTTATCCGTATATTTCCTAAAATTTTATTTATGTTCTTACATCCACCCTTCAGGTTTCGTTGATATCAGTATAAAGTTTTGTAACAAAATGTGTATTTCTTATATCTTATGTAAGAAAATGAAATTGATAATGATGTACATTAATGAATGTGATTTTTGTGAATTACGAAGCATAACAAATTACATTTAAATTGAAAAAAATATATTCATTTTTAAGATATGAAATAGATTTAAAATAATATGGTTCGAATCGAATTCATTAAAAATAATAAAATAGAACAAAGAATAGAATAAAAAAGAATAATAAAATAGAACAAAGAATAGAATAAAAAAGAATAATAAAATAGAACAAAGAATAGAATAAAAAAGAATAATAAAATAGAACAAAGAATAGAATAGAAAAAAAGAATAATAAAATAGAACCAAGAATGGTATCAAAAGAAAAAATAATAAAATAGAACAAAGAATAGAATCAAAAGAAAGAATAACAAAATAGAACAAAGAATGGAATCAAAGGAAAACTTAACATTTTAAAAGCAAAACAAGTTACCTAGCTACACACATTTATATTCATTGAGAGCAGTCAAATGTTCTATTGAAATAGAAATATAATTGATTCAAAAGAAACTAGCATTTTGAAAATTAACCATCTCTTCCATGAAAAAGAACTCCTCTTAAAAAGCCTTTTAATTAATTCAAATTCCAAATACAGTCATCATTATAATATCTGTTATTTTAATTGATATTTAAAAACCAAAATCAAAACTAAATTATTGACCATACTTATTAAGACCTCTACACATACCCGAGCAAAGCCTTTGTCCGTCCCAACATAAGCCAGTCCTTAGAAACTAAAGTATTGAACACGACTTCGATTTCAGATAATGAACACACACGCACCAAAGTTGCTATTTTAAAGGGTCCATTGGTTATTCAGCCTGGAAAACCGATTCAAAGTGGACGGGGAGCTTAGGCCTCATTTCAATTAACGGTTATCGCCCTTACTGAAATCGCCGTAAGCGTCTCAACGGTGTAGCTTAGAGTAAGAGATGTTGACCCTCTATTTAGGACGCTTTCGGATAATTCTCTTGGAAATTAACTTGGAGAGGACTTGAGTGGTATGGTTTAAATTGATTTTTAGGATTTTAATGGTGTGCCCTTTTAAGTTTAAATGGAATTGATGAATAGGAATAAAGGGATGGTTTGATTGGTGGCATTGAATCGAACTTAATTTTAAAGCTATCAGAATCATCCAACGCATATTTTTATTCTTACTCCGTAAGATATATTTTATCTTCATAAGTTATACATAGCTGGAAAAATATATTTTTTGTAATATCTTTGACCTGGAACTAAATTATTTAAGGTTTTAAAACATTAACATTGTCATTGACCAAATATATTGAGAATGATCAATAAATTTGAGTAAATTGTATCAATTTAATTGTGTATGATATAACATACT
Organism: Hylyphantes graminicola; assembly: GCA_023701765.1. Lineage (NCBI taxonomy): Eukaryota > Metazoa > Arthropoda > Arachnida > Araneae > Linyphiidae > Hylyphantes > Hylyphantes graminicola. Next base: position 56,249,980 of record CM043114.1, on the reverse strand, counting down.
TTTTTCTTTAAATAGTTCATTTTTTCATTCTAAAACATCAATACAACTTCTAATCGAAGGAAATTTTCTGAAGTTGACAAAAATCAATGAAATTTTAAGATATTGAAAGAGGATTAAAGTGTATGTTGCCAAATAGCTACAATATTCAAGCAAAATTATATAAAAAAAATATTTGAACTATTTCCTTTTTTGAAAACAAAAAACACATTTATAAAAGCAGTTGATTTCAAAAATTATTTGATTATTCATTCTAAATATTCTTATTTTTCGCTATTTTTATTAACAGTTATTTTCCTTACTTAAGTTATCATTATCATTTCAAAGGTGTAGAAAGAGTTACATGTGTTAATGATCCTCTGTATGGGGCATTTTTGGATAATTTTATTAGAAATTAACTTTAATACGACTTGAGTGCAAACATTTATTTTAGGATTTTAATTTCTTTTAGGTTTAGTTAGCAATGGTAATTTTGTGCATCATTGAAACGCATACGAGTTTCTTCGTGCTGACAAAATATAGAATCTATTGACAATTTATTTTAAATATTAGTCCTAAATTAGTCCTATAAAATGTATCTCTTATTGTACAATAGAATATAAAAACCTTATCAATGAATATGTTATTGAATATATTTGGAGCGAAATCGTCTAAAATATTTAACCGTCTAAAATAAAATTGCAAACGTCGCAATTTAATCACAAAATTGACTAAAATGAAAGTTAATAATACCTACTACTAATAAGGATGGTCCTAAAATATCAGTTATAAGATATATTAAAAACATAGGGTTTTTACTAACAACTTTTATTAGATTTTGAAGGTAAATTAAGTATTAAAACATAAAAATTCATAACAATATTTATAAAAAGCTATAAAAACTGATGTTGCAAGGGAAGTATCATAAACAAAGTACGTGGCCTGTAACTAGAAATAATGAATTTTATTATTTATAAATAAATTGATCCTCCTTGCTACACATACCCAAGAAAACTATATTAAACAATAAATCATTAGCTAGCCCATTTACTAAAAACTTCCAACCATAACTATTCGTATAAGCTAGGTAGAATATTTTTATTAATACAAGTAAAACCCTAATTGCCAATTTTATAAAATGTCCTATGATATTTCCAATTTATCTCCTCGACTAAGATATTAACTGTGTATGAAAAATTTATGGACATATACCGTGGTATTAACTATGGAAACAGTGATTTAAAAACGTTATGCACTTAAGATTATGCTCAATTTTTTAGCAGTTTCTAAGATTAAAAAATAATAATATTTTAAAAGTGCTCAAGAATGTGGTTTTCAATCGCTTTATGTTTAAAAAATATATAATTTTACAACAATTGTCATTGTTGTGAAAATTAAATGTTTAAAAATATATTCACAGTTGAATTAGTATTACAAATTATTACTCGAATTATGATAGCAAATTATATTGCTGAGACTTTCATTGTTAGCGCAAATACTTCTGAAAATCACGAATTGAACTGATTTATACAATGTGTACTCTAGAGCTCCACTACAAAAAAAAAATTAAGGAATGTTCTTCAAAAAGGTTTTGGAAAAAAATGTGTTCATTTTTTAAAAGCAATATTTCAAGAATATATTAGTAACCTCTTTAAAATTTGATGCCCTTCTTAGAATGGGATGTCTAGTATCGACCTCGACACCTGACCTTTGCTTGAAATTACGAAACGTATGCTGCTGTTTTTAATCTACTCTTGGATGGTAGAAATTTGCTATTTTTTAAGGAAATTCACGTGTTTATCCATTAGAATATTTTTTAAAAGAAATATTCCTCTATTCAATATTTAAACATTATTTGTATTAAAAATGTTTCTTTACTGCTTACAAAAAAGTCACTTAAGAGAAAGGTTTAATCTAAAGTAGAAGAAAGGTTTTTAATTATGCATCAAAAGGTTAATAATGTGTAATAATTTAAAATAAACATTGTTTTTTTTAATTTTTGTCTACATTAATTTTTTTATACTAATTGAACTTTTTGTTAAAAAAATATATATTCCGATCTCAAATTAAAGAGAAAGGATATTTTGGGAACCAAGTCGTCTTAAAATATTTTTTTTAAAATTTTTACTTTCTCTTCCTTACTAGAATTCACCTGTAAAAGACGACTGCGCAACACTCACGTCGGAATTAAAAATCCATTATTCAAAAGCTCCAAGTAACTCACACAGTCGTAGGCGAATGAATCCATAAACTAAATCTGGAGTTCGAAAATGTTCCATAAATCTTCCGAATGGAAAAGGGATGCATCCTTTTACAGAACACCCAGGTTCTTCAGACACGCAGCCAATCTGCCAAGATAGCTTTACACAAATGTAACTATGATATTTATTTCAAGTAGAATCGGAAACGAAAATAAGAGTTAGTGTAATAATAAGGGCTCTCCTATTCATATCGAATATAAATTGATGATCAATACAGCTTGGAAACTAAACAGTGGGTTTATTTTACTATTATTTAACAATTATTTAACAAACTAGACGAGAGAACTGTTTAAAAAGATGCCGAAGGATATAAAATTATTATAAATTCCTAAGGCTTCTGTATAACCAACAAAATTTTTCCAAAATAATAGGTGAAATTCTTGTTTGAAACTTAAACGATAATCGTGCAAAATATTGTTCTAAGCATGTTTAAATGCGTATAAAACATATTTAGCACTTTTTTTTAAACTATATGTTATGCAACAAATGCATGCATAAACTTTGAGGTCATCTTTTTGGTAAAACTTTGTAGAAGGTTGAATAACGGCAGAGTGATTAAAAAGTTGGTGGTTAATATCAATTTCAATGAATATTCCCTTCTGTGGAGAGTTTTTAAACTCTTATAGAATTTAATTTAAACAATAGGTCCGGGACTAATTATCTCTATAGTAGGCATAACAACTACTAACTTTTCGAAAAATATATTTTTAAAAGTAATTATTTAGGATTTTATTTTAAAACGTGCTAAAAATGTATTGAATGTAATCTATGAATAATATAAGTCAACTTTTAAAAAAAACATTCCTTTAATAGCTAATACATAAATAAAATTTCCTCAAAATATGTATACAATAATACAAATAAGACCAGAAATATCAGTTGCGATTTTGTCAAAACAGCCCAGAGAAATTGTGAACACGGATTTTTCCGTCGCACCTGTTAAGTTCCGTGTGAACAATATACTCATGGCAGAATAAAATCTCCCAAAGTCCATGAAAACAGTGAGACGTCACGTTCGGAGACTTGGCTGGGATGGAATTACTTAAAAGTCCATTAGGAAATTCCGGGGATGTCAGAAGAATATGAGCAATTCTTCTCGAGAGTTTTGTGCGGGGACCAATTTGAACTTTTGTAAGGAGATAAGAGATTCGATTGAATTTATGTGACACGACTTTGGATTTTTATTTGTGTTTCTTTCTTTAAAAGTGAAATATTATACGTTAGTTTTTAAATTATAAATTTTTAATTGAAACAAAAAAATTCTATGTAAAAAACTTCAATAATAGTATTAAAAAGAAAAATGTAGTAAGATAGTTATGCTTAAACTCCTCCAGTGATTTTTAGAAACCAACTTCTTGAATAAGTATGAAAAAATCTTTTCGATACTTATAGTAGGTTCTAAGAAAAAGGTACACCACATTGAAAAAGTAAGCTTTGAGAAAAAAACATTTAAAGTAAACAATAGTGGTTTCTTACCTGTATGAAACATAAGGTGATATTACCTTAACAACATTTAAAAAATACTTCGAGTACATGAAACTTTTATTTCAAGATATCATTGTAAAGTTAAGCTTGCATAGTTTGAGAAATACTAAAAATATTGAAATACCATTTGTGAAAATTTTGGGGGGTCTGGTCCCCCTTAAATCAATTCTCCAAATAATGAAGATAGATAGAAAGTTCCGGGATTCGTGTGCAATGTAAGATATTTAACATCCCTATTAGTCCAAATAGTATTTTTAACATGGGGCATGTTAAACTGGAAAAAAAAAACCATCAAACATTCTTATCTCTCTGAGGGATAAACAAAGTGGCTAAATTGATAACTTGTTTTCACTGCATGGAGTATTAAATTATTTTTTAACTGAGAATTTAATTTCTTTTTTTTAATTATATTGCAACAGTAAATAGTTATAAATGGCCTATCTATGCTTTAAATTTAAAAAAATCAATTAGAAAATTAAATAAAATCATTTAATTTATAAATTTAAAAAAAATATGTATGGTGCTCGAAAACCTGGCACCTAGATGACGGATTTATGCCTCTAAGAGAGTCTTAAAAGTATTTTTAGGACTCATTTTGTTACATTCAATTTTGACGTTTTGTATCCATATTACTTCACCCTTTATACACTATATTTACGTTAATTTATGAAATATTTATCTTTCCAACTAAACCAATTAACCTAACTAAATATCGATTTGATATAAATACACAATCTTTTAATACAAAGCGATAAATCTTTTGTATGTATATACACCACGAAAATTCCTGGCTATTCATAAGGCTAACCATTATTAACTCTAATAGACTGATCGGAAGTTGGCTGCGAGCAATAAATCTCCATTAACCATAGATAATCGGATAAATTTAGTTCAGAAAATAACCGATACAGGCCGTGTTTGGATTAATTTATCTGAATATTATGCGATAAGGATACACTATGTATTAATTTCTAAATGATGTTTTGAACATAAAACCATGCATACATGGATTATGCAAACTGAAATATGTATTTTAGATATTAGCTACTACTGATATATAAACAAACTACTTTAAACGGTCTTGTCAGTTATTTTTATTGATTTGTTTAACAGTAAATTTTTTATTGTTTTAGTTAAGTTTTAATATGTACAGTTAATACTTTTTATTTTAAATATTTTACAAAAAGTACATTTTGAAATATCTGTATAATTTCATTGTTTAAATTAAGAATAAAACAATAGATTAAAATTATTGCTTATAATAAGAATACAATATTATAATAAAAATATATATCAAAGATAAAGGTATTTACACACTAAAATCGTGCTAACACATTTCTTTATCAACTTTCTATATTTGCTTTACTTAGCTCAGTGTGGTTTTTGAAAATCCAACAGCTACAACATACTAGACGTGTGTTGGTAAACGTAACACATAAACGGGTGTTGTAATTTTCAAACTCATGTGACTCAGCCAAGATCCAGTTTAAATGTCTCCATAAGTATAAATGATGCGCACTGACATTATAGTCACGGAGACTAATCTTACTTTTGAAATTACTTTTAAGTAATATAAAATTGGGTTTACAGCACCATCAAACACTACAGGATATGCACATATATTATGCGACAAATGTTCTTTGCGCAGAAGCAAGTTATTATGTAAGGTTTTAATTAAAATAAATGTAGTACTTACTTGTCTTCTATGTAGAACATGTGTGAGTCCGCTGACAAACATTTCCCTTTAAGTGAGAAGATGTCCTTCTCGATTTTGATTGGTGGGTGGACGCCTTTCTGAAACCACGTCCCCGTCCATTTGGCGGGAAACTCACACCCAGAAGAAGCTGCAAAAATAAGTGATAATTTGTTAGATTAGTTAATACGCTTAACACTCTTCGCGTGATAAGCAAAGGATCAAAAATGTTAACATCAGGATTTAGTTTTCATATTTAAAATATGTACGCACTGAAGAATTTAAAAATACATTTCAAGTTGTAATTCGGGAGGCAACGGTTTAAAAAGTTAAAACTCTAATACATCGAAACTTAATAATATATTACCACCATAGCATTGAAAGCATTATTAAATTCGTCAAACATAGCGCTAGAGAAACTAGAAGTTCTTAAACTGGTTCCTAAGTTTGTATCCAATAAAAAGCTTATGAAGTATTAAGCTATTTTCTTAAGCTATATGCAATATTTTTGTTGCATAGTCGTTTTTGTTACACAATTATCTTTTTTATAATTGCCTTAAATGTTAACATTTTATAATTGATAAATTCTTTCTTAGAATGTCATTTTTTTCAGAAATAAACCCAATTCTGATTTGTATAAACAAATATATGTTATTTGAAATAAATGTGATGGTGGTAGTGGGACTAATACCCCATCCGGTTAGCAAAACTAGACCAGATCCATGAGTTAAAAAGTTTTCAAAAAGTCCAAAATCAGGTGTAAGCTTCTCACAGCCTCTTCGCGTGAAAATCACAGGCATTGCAAAATGTGCTGGGGACAAAACGGCTCATTGCCCAGTGGTCAGTGTCTTGATCTACGGATCAGAAGGTCCCGCGATCGAGTCCTGATCGCCGAAACCCCATTGAGCATACGCGGAGTACGTGCTCGTTAAATTTGTTGGATCCGAAAGTCCTGTGGGTGTCATTGCGCAGTTTCCCAAGGGTACAGGTTCCTGGAGACTATTTCCCTCCCCTTCAGGGACATGTATAAGTTGTGGAGGTGGCGCGCGATAGATGGCAGCATCTGTCACGTATGTGTGTGTCTGCGTGTGAGTGTGTGTGTGTTGTGTCTGTCTTATTTGACGAAGGTTTTTAAGCGGGGTCTCTGACTAAGCACACAAGCCTGAAAATATATGAATACCAACTAACCAACTAGTCAGGTCGCCAAACCCCGATTTTTGGCCGAACCCTGCACTGAGAGGTTAAGTTTTTTTTATTGATGATTCTTATAGATTCGAGGGTGTAGATTACGAATCTGGAAGGTACTTTTTTGGTACCCTTGAGCATTTTTAGTTATTCAAGATGGCGTCTCCGCCATCTTGAATTTTGTAATCTTAATATTTGACCATCTATTCGACAAAAGTGAATAGTTTTTGTCTTTATCGATGCATTTAATAATAAAGATTCACAATTACCAAGAAAATTTCAAAAATAAAAAATTCAAAATGGCGGAATCCGCCATATTGTATTTTTTCACTTTTTATATTTCTGTTTTATATTTAACCAAACAAAATGTTTACATTTTAACTTTATTTTTTATACCTACCTAGTTACTATAGAACATAACTTTGAAGAAAATATAAAAAATCAAGATGGCGGCATCCGCCATATTGGATTTTTTCACCGTTTATATAAAGCGATCCATAGGTCCTAAATTAAAAATTCTTTTTTATTTAGTTATATCTTAATTTTAGTTTCTACTTCAGTTTCAATGTGTAGATTATGGATCTAGAAAATATTTTTTCGCTAGATTTGAGTATTTTTTTTATTTTTAAAATGGCGTCTTCGGCCATATTGGATTTTTCTTCCTAATTCAATTTTTCGGGTTCTTTCAGGCCAAAAATAATAAATTTTCTTTTATAGGTGCATTTTGTCGTAAATAATTACTTAAAAACTCAAAAAATCCAAAATCAAGATGGCGGCCTCCGCCATCTTGGATTTTTCACTTTCTAATATTTCGTGATCCACTGGCTCGAAGTTAAAAATTCTTTCGGTTTTACTTGCATATTTTATTATAAAATGCATTGAAATCATCATAAAGTTTTATTTAAATACTTAAAAACCAAATTCAAAATGGCTGCGTCCGTCATCTTGGATTCTTTACCTTCTAATATTACGTGATCCATTGGTGCGAAATTAAAATTTCTTTCAATTTTGTTTGTATATTGTGTTTAAAATACTTTAAAACCATGAAAGTTGAAGGAAAAATATTTAAAATGTTTTCCACCATATTAAAGTAAGTATTTTAAATATTTTGTCATTCATCAGGCAAAATTACTTCTACTAAATTTTTTTAAGAGCCCTACTCGTATAAAATGCTTCCTCTTTTCAAACAAGATTACTCTTAAGTAATGGCAGGAGGAGTTCATAAATCGAAGTAATGGCTTTGGACTTGCTGAGATCTCGTGAAGTGGTACAATTATAAGAATATGGGATCAAGAGTTAATAAACATTCAGAAGACTCTGCAAAAAATACTGTATTCAACCAGAAGAAGTGGTAATCTATTTATTAGAAAACTAGAAGGATGCAGTTTCAAGAATAAAAAAAAGAAGAAATGTCAAAAGTCCGACCTTATAACCTAAAGATCGTTCATGTAATCTTGAAAATAAACCGCCTGACTCTTGAATGTTCTTTAATATAACAGAGTTACCGCTTAGACTATTTGTGATGGAAAGTTTTCTCTTTACAATGCTATAGAGATAAAGATTTCAAATTCTTCAAAGACATTCTCAGAAAGTTATCCAGAGTTGAATAAATACTTAAATTGGCCGAAAATATGAATTTCAGATTCAACCAGGATCTACTGCAAAGTATTAGCCACTGTTGGACACGATACCTGATTCTTATCCAGAATACAGATGCCATGACTTCTTTAGCAGAAGCCCAGGGATTCACTAAATGAGCTGGTTAAGAGTTAGTCATTTACTTGGGATCATCAGTTTTGTAGGGTGGCTTTGCAAATCATCATGTTGATAAGTTTTATAGGTTGTGTGGGGTTAATAATAGGTAGTGGTGTATCCAAATTTATGCCTAGTGTGTTTGTAGGAGTCCCACAGATGCAGAAAAGGAAGAAGTTTACAAAACTTCAGGACTTCAAAAATGCTTGCAAAATAAGTCGTGCGGGATTTATATGAGGATTCTCAGCCAAATTGCAGCGGTGATCTTCGGTTAGTTTTAAAAATAAAGAGTGCGAATTGCAACACTATTAGAGTATCGGTGAACTGTTTATTGCAACCAGTTTTCCTCAAGATGTGGGAGCCCGAAGAGCAGGATATTGGTTCCTTCATATTGAATTTGCTCGCCAATTCTACCCTATTAATTTGCAACTGGTCATCAAAACTATGAACGATATGCATTATTTTATTTAAGAGAAGTGAAAAAATACTCGAAAATGTGTTAAAAGAACTTTTTAAACCCCGGATCACGTTATGCGACACATGCCGGAGTTTGGAAAGAATTAATAGTGGATTGAAACTACATAAAAGCATAGGTCATTGCCCAAAAAGGATTGTTAGAATAACTTTTAAATCCAGCAACTCTAAGCAACTTGGTCCTTGAGTTTACATATTTGTACTCAGTTAGCAGCATGGCGATAATTCTGTAGTAAAAATATACCTAACATCAAAAGAATTTTTAATTTCGAGCTAATAGATCGCCCAATACTAACGCTAAAAAAACTAATAATGAAAAATGCTCTAGACTGGAAATTTTGAATAGTAGCCAGTGGCTACCAGAGTGAAAAAAAATGGTAGCCACATTTGGATTTTTAGTAGCCAGTTAGACGGGCAAAAAGAAAGTGCGATATTCCACAAAACAAAATTTTAATAAAGAAATTTTTGATATGAAGAGATTGACAGTAAACAAGTTATCATACCAAATATGCTAGTATTATTTGCTTGGTAATTATTGAAAGGAGAAAATTATTTTATGTACAATCAGTTCAACTGCTATTAGTTTCAGAGACTTCTCGACGTCGCCCACGATTGTTCCTGAAATTTTCTCATGTCAGCATTTTATCACTATTATTTTAGAAATGCAGCTTCAGTATTAATTATTTGTTGAACAAAAAGGAAAAATTATGATCGCCACTTCTGGCGACTGGGGTTCGATTTTTAGGTAGCCACTTTCGATGTAATAGTAGCCAGTTGGCGACTGGCGACCGCTAATCTAGAGCTTTATGAAAAAGATTCCATCTTGAATGGCCATAAATTCATATATTTTGCAATTGTGTTCCCCATTTATGTAGTTTAAACCATTTGTTACTAAAAAATAGAACTAAAGAAGAAAGAATTTTTTAACTTCGAGCTAGTGGATCATGAAATATTAGAAGATGAAAAATCCAAGATGGCGGAAGCCGCCATTTTGAATTTGGTTTTTTAAGTGTGTAAATAAAACTTTATGATGATTCTAATGCATTTTATAATAAAATATACAAGTAAAACTGAAATAATTTTTAACTTCGAACCAGTGGATCACGAAATATTAGAAGGTGAAAAATCAAAGATGGCGGCTTCCGCCATCTTTGATTTTTTTTATTTTTGAAATTTTCTTGATAATTGTGAATCTTTATTATTAAATGCATCTATAAAAACAAAAACCATTCACTTTTGTCGAATAGATCGTCAAATATTAAGATAACAAAATTCTAGATGGCGGAGACGCCATCTTGAATAACTAAAAATGCTCAAGGGTACTTAAAAAGTACCTTCCAGATTCGTAATCTACACCCTCGAATCTATGAGAATCATCAATAAAAAAACTTAACATCTCAGTGCAGGGTTCCCCCCCCCCCCCCCCCCCCCTGGCGACCTGACTTTTCGCTCTCCGTCCTCAAAAGTCAAACATTTCAAGTGGCCAGTGGAAAGTTCGTCTTATGCGCTCTGACGCCTTGAATGTTGGGGGGGCTCCAGGATGTTTTTGTAGGAACCAGGTAAGTGTAGTGGGGTCAGCCCACGTTTTAGAAATGAGTTGCTTGGCGATGGAAGATATCTCTGATGGTGTTAGGGGGGCGTGATCTATCGGGTTTGTAGGATTGCCGGCGAATGTCTTTGCAAGATCGTCGAAATAAATATAAGAATGTTTAAGCAGTGAAAACAACCACACATATACCCTAGGAAATAACTTTCATTTTTGACGATTCATGAATCCTCAAACCTCTATTCGTTAATTTTGAGGATTGTTTCGTCAAACTATCACTTGACTTTTGAATAAACGCGAATCCTCACTTTTACGATCGTGATTTGACGATTCTGTATCTTGATTTTGAGGAAACTGAAACTCATTGTTGTACTCACATGCTCAAAAATGACGACATATTTCTTTAGATTCAACGACATTCAAATCCTCATAGAAATGACGATTCAAATTTCCTCACTTTGAGGAAACGAAAACTCGGAGCATTTGCCAGTAACGGAATCGTCAAAATTAAGAAAAATTTCGCCGTTTTTGAGCATTCATTTTTTAGAGTGTACTTGTCCAATTCCAAGCCGTTCGAAGTTTAAACAATAAGAGATAATTTAATATTAATTCGATTCCGCAATGATGTACGTATATTGTTTACAGATATTAGTAAATATTATGTTACTTAAAAATACATAACATTAAAATAAATAATAATTTCTATCTCTATGCATGCAGTGTATGACTTTTCCCCCTCTAACTATTATTTTGGATTAGCGTGTGAGGAATGTCGATCTTCTCTAACTATACAAACCTGATCCAAACCCAATAGTAATCTTCTTAACACAAAAAAGAACCTGATAATCTATCTTCCACTAACTAGTTCACGTCTGTTCCAATTGTGCTTAGAATCTCCAGCACAATCGATATAAAGTCTCCAAAACTAGTGACGCTAGTTTGAAGGGAAAACACCGATGCTTCTCTGTTTGTAACAGGTGGTGGGTTTGGAAAGTTTTGCGAGGGAAGTTTAGATAAATAATGCCGGCTGAGAAGCTTAAAATCAGTTATGCAGTATTGTAAAATACATAGATTTATGTGGAATTTCAAGCATTAGAGAAATATGAGGATTTTGGTTAGACGGTTGATTACAACATGTATTTTGATCTACAGAAAATGGTATTGACAGTAAAACAGTGTTGGTTATTTTTGTTAAACATTAAAAAAAATATCTTGCGTATTCTGTAATTAAATTGTAATCTTCATTTTTCCGACAAATTGACGTATTGCAGAATTTTTTTAAAACTTACTTCATCGTTTGTCAAAGATGATTCGGCATTGCTATTTAGTTGATATTGATGAAACTCCAAAATAATGTTATTCCAACACAATTTTACATCACGATGTGTTCTTTCATAAAAAAACAATATTGACATCATACTTATTTACTTAATTGTGTTTCATTTCCGTTGGATATCCGCTGGTGTGTGTTTGTGAAATAGTTATTTATTAACTCATATATTTCGAAATGGAAGAAGTTTTACTGCAGTTATCAAAGTGCAATGCTGCATAATCAAAAAAGTGCTGTAATAGAGTATTTCATTTCACAGTTTGATAAAAAAAGAATAATTTTTTGGCGGCACTTAACTATTAGCTTGGGTCTGGGATAGCCTTGTGGGTAAGGTCTTGGACTGGAATCCCTAAGGTTGCGAGCTTGAGTCCCGATGCCTTCCGAAGAACTCCGTGTACGCTAATGGTGACTGGTGCATGTTAATCCCTCGTGGTCACAAAATCTTCCAACTTCCCATACCAAATCAATACATCAGGGGTGACAAGTCAATTCTGGGGCCTCTGTCTTTAAAAATTTGATGGATCCTCTTAAGCGTGTGTTATGTCTGTCTTACTTGGCGAGCGTTTATAAGCGGGTCTCTGACCAATCACACAAACCTGAATATATATGTCTACCAACCAACCAAGTATAAGCTTTCAACATAAATTTTATGAACATTATTGTGATAATATTTGTGATTACATACTGAGAAAAAATCTGGGTTACAGTTCAAAATTCAAGGAACATTTGTGATTCTATATCTTCTTTTTACACAAAACAGGAAGCTAATTTAGAAATATCTAGTATACAGAATAAAGCTATCCAAAATAATGACGCAGCTACCTTCTATTGCAAATCTTTTTCAAAAGTAAATACTGCTTTAGGTATTCAGAATCGTAAAATATAATAAAAAAGAAAGGGGAAAAAAAACATCAATCAAAATACCTTTCCGAGAATGTCGTAGGAGCACATTTGCCTACATGCAATATATCATTAAATTTCTGCAAAATCTATGAGATCCAGTTTCTCTCGTTCCTCATCAGTCCGACATCACCTATTTGGACTGATAACAGTGTAATCGGTATTTATGTTGAAAATTATTTTTATTTGTAACGACACTATCGAGAATATTCTATTCAGTGTGCTGTTGCCTTAGCATATTAAAGTTGATTAAGAATATAGCTATGCACAAATAACCTTTCGGCTTTTGTAAAGCTAGATAAGCAAAATATTTGTAAGAAAACGGAAGGAATTAGGTGAATCGGAAGGAATTAGGTGAATCGGAAGGAATTATGTAAATCGGAAGGAATTAGGTAAGTCGAAAGAAAGTCGGAAGAAATCTGTTAAATCGGAAGGAATTAGGTAAGTCGGAAGGAATTATGTAAGCTTGAAACTAGTTTCTTAATTTATAAGAAAGTTTTTAATAAAATATCAAATTAGTTTTTGAATTGAACCAATAAAAGATGCTGTTATTTTATAAAAAAAACTCTGTTTACTTAACAACTCTGTATATGGAACCAATGGAAGCAAAATATTTGCATAGCTCATACTTATGATGACAAATAACTTACGAAACGAAACAATGAGCTAAATTTGTAGCTAACTTGGATACAACAGGTATACAAAACGTCTTCAACAGGCATTTCATATTTAATTGTACAGTTTCCCCTGAGGAATTTTATTTAGGACATGGTTACATGTCAAAAATTTTTTTATTTACTATATCAGGGTTTTAAATGAGGAGACAAAATATTTCTTGTTCATGTTAAAAATATTCTAAAATACCCATTTTCGAATTTCAATTTACTTATACAAAACATAGTATTCAAATTGAAACAACTTGTTTATTATTGCAGAGTGTCATTTACTAAATCAATGAAATTCCTATTAGACAAACAGTTGAAGTTGACAGTTACACAAAACAGGCACGTTAGTTTAAACTAAGCTTATGTCACTTGCGACTCTTTTAAACCAACCCAACGCCATCATCTTCAAATTACCTGATAGAAGTATGCAAAGATCGTCTCCAGTATCCTATCAGTCTCAAATCACCGTCTACCCAATAACGTCTGCGCCAAGATTGAATTTTCAGAATCAAAGGCATTCCTTCTCGAGCATCCAATTTTTGGCGGCAACTTTGTTCTATCAAAATAGGCAGCCCTTTCCCACTTCTTGAAAAGCGACGTTGTCGACATTTTCGCTGAAGAATGTTTTGCAAGCGTTTCGAATGGATTTTAGAATGTTCGAATGCATTTTTGAAGAGTTAACCGTATGTTTCTCTCGATGTTGATTGGGTCCAATTTTGTTGAAATTTCTTAAAAATAAAAGTCTGCAAATATTATATGTATTATTAGTTTTACTTTGCATACTTAGTTGTCATTAAACAGTCGGAAAAATTGTTTCCAGGCCCTTCGAAGATTGACAAGATGAGAATGGAATGACTTTATTGCTAAGACTCTAATGTTTGTTTATCTGCTGTAAAAGTAATATGACAAGGAAACGACATGTAAAGAACTGTGACCTCGACAGTTCTGTACATGTCGTTTTCTTATTATAGTAGTTTGCATGCTGATGAAAAAACTTACAGGGTGAATAAATTGGTAACCATTATAATAAGATTATAATGTAATTATCGTTTCGTACTGCTGATTTTTAGATTATTGTTTGATAACAGAGCTTTAGTATTTCTTAATATGTCTCGTGATTTATGAAATGTATTAAGTAATGAGGTTAATACCAAAACTGAGAATAAATGAAGCTTTGACCTATACTTTTGACTCTAATGACTTAACTACCGCGTATATCCCAGTATAACCCCAGAACCTCCATGATAAATTGTGGATTTTTTTTATTTATTAGCACAGTGTTTCTTAGAGGATTGCTTGTAATAGGTTTTAAACTCAGTCGTTTTAAAACTTTCACAGCCTCAATGTGAGCGCTTGAAACTCTTTCTCGATGTCACTCAATTTGCGCATACTGTTTCTTAAAAAGAAATTTCAATATAATTTATTGATATTTAATAAATTTTATGTTATTGTTAAAAAAACAGGATAATTTATAAAGACAAAATTTTAAATATTAAGAATTGAGAGCCTTAATTTGCTTACAAACAAATTAATCTTCAACATACATATTTAAGAAAGTACTTCCTCAAGTTGAAACTAAAATTTTACTTTGACTTCAGCGAATATATCCCATATACTTAAGATGAACTTCCAATGATCTGCTTTATCATTCCAGTATCCTTAGACACTGAAAACAAAACTGACTTCTAACGAAAACATGTCTTCGCAGTTATTCCATTACAAGATAAGTTACCCTCTCTTATTAACACCATAAAGACTCCAATTACATCGGCAAGCGTAGAGACAAGAAAGAAAAACCCCAGACTCTGCATTTGCTCATAGATAACAGAGAAGGACTCGTCCGAATTAGGGTTCCTTATCCTACAATTGGGGAAATGGGCTCTACCCCCTCCATTCCCCCCATTCAACCGATAGAAGCCCACTGTAAATAACACCCATTGTTTTATGTTGGGGTAGTCCCGTATTTGGCTTTGTTCCAATAGAACAGTTGAGTAATCGTTTAATCTATTAAATAGGAACATTGGCGTACCCCTCTGGTGTGGTGGTGTAGAAGGCGAATCATACTATTGAATTGTTTTGTTGTAGACGACGTAATTTCTTCCAGCTTTCGTTACTACTTTTTCTTCTATCGACAATTTAATTAGTGATATGTTACCCCTTGACATCGTAAATCTAGAAATAATTTACCATTGACATCGTAAATCGAGAAAAAACTTATTTTCATTCAGCGTTTATCTTTTACTGAAGATCTGAATACAGCGTAGGACCATGATAAGGGCACCTTTTAAGTATTTAGATGGTATAACTTTGTACTAGAGATATCGGAGGACTATCAGGGATGAAACTCGTAATTTTTAACGAGAATCAAAATTTAAAAAAAAATAGGACAAATGCTTTCTAAAAAAATTCGCCTAAATATGATAAGAAATCTGACATCAATATGGCTTTTTTAATTGTGTTTACAATGTTGATTTTTAACTTCATTAAAAGCATTCAAAACGATGGAAAAGTATGAAAAGCGGACGCAGTATTTTTTTTTAAAATGCATTACATGAAATGCAAACTCGAAAAATCAATGTGGATATAACATTGTAAAGACTAACAATCAATATCAAACTACATTGAGTGTAACTAGTGTATGAAATAATCAGTTAATTTAATTCAAAAAGATGTTTTTTACGGGGCAGCATAAGCGTTTACAACGCAAATTCTTGCATAACCTTTATATATCACATGGTGGGATAGACTTTTAAGCACCGCCCAGTCTTTGTTCCACGTGACTTCGAGCTGTGCAGAGTTGTATTGTTGCTGCGGCTGTTTGTCAGCTGTTTATTAGTTTTGCTGTGGCGTTGGCAGTTCTGGCTTTGTGGAGGTTTTATGTTTGGTTTGTTTTGTTTAGTTTTTGGATCACAGGGTGGGTTGTGTGGTGATTGTGTTAATGAAAATTAATGGCTGAGTTGTTCCAATAAGTCTTCGCATCAAAATTAGGAACACATCGATGCATTTTGTTACCCATGCAAGGGTTTGTATAAAATTAAAAAGCCTTCATGTGTTTTTAATTGCGGAAGGACATGGGTTTTAGTACTTATAAAATAATTAATGTGTAAATTTCCGAACTACTAAGGATAAAAGAAATGTTCAAAAGCAACAAATGTGAATATTTACGTATTCTTTAGTATATTCTTGAGTACAGCCTTAAATAACCTCACGCAAAAAATTCATTATTAAAAAGTATCCACAAATCATTAAGATATATTATTTTAATGATAACTTTTAAACGTATAGCAAAATTTAAATTTTTAATTAATTAAGCAAGTTATTAATTTTCGCAAATTCAGTTATTTTTTTAAAGATTTTTTTTTAATAAAAGGGGGTCGGAGTAAGCATTTTAATAACGAAGGTTTAAGGTTACCTTCACATGTTTCGTCATCGTGTTGGACAAATAAAAATATAATGAACAGGTGCGCGTTACATCTGACGAGGACTTTAGTTAAAAAAGTTGTTTAAAAATAAACAGAGCAAACATGGGACTACAGGCTATAGTTTAATTTCAACACCAAATAAAACAACAAAATTGCCATAAAATGCAATGGGAGCAACAACAAGTATATATTTTAAACATTTAAATGTGCATCATGTTTAAATAAATGGTACTATGCTGTATGGTAATTATTTTAGGTAAAACTCTCTTTTATATATTTAAATTTTCCACACACAATAATTTCTTTCTAACCATTTTTCTTAACCAAACCACACTATATCATTAACAATATACTCTGGCACATTTAATTATAGCTGTCCCTAAATTAGAAATAATTTCACATTTCAGAAGCCAAGCTCCACACCACATTTAACCCTCCATTCATCACCAGAACTTTTTCAAATGTCCAATAGAAAAGCAGCTTCAACTTTTGTTACTACTTTGTGTTTATTTAAGCAGCGTCTTTATTGGCCCCTCGGGAGGCATATGCTGTTCGGTCTTTCTTTTTTCTCCAATGGGAAGACGCGATTAATCACCAGGATATTAATGAAGTCCTACACGTCAAGGGAGAACTTAACAAGGAAGAAATAATCACCTTCTACTGTTAAAGACCTTGGGAAGAATGGTATGTGTTTGTATTAAATAAAGAACCGTACTAACTTCAGTATAAGTGAAGATTTAAATATATTATAACTATTCAACTATAATTAAATATGTTATTATTATCAAACTATAATTAAATATGTTATATTATCAAACTATAATTAAATGTGTTATAACTATAAAACTATAATTATGTTATAACTATCAAGCTATAATGAAATATATTAAAACTATATACTTATAAGTGTTTCAAGTTTATAGGTTCAATAAATAAATCGATATAATGTGCATAAGTTTAAAGCTTATGTGTCATGAACTTAGATAATGATGGCGATTACGATTTTTTCTTAATACTTCTATCATCTGCGAGAAGACAATTCATAATTCAAAGATCATTTTTACTGATTTATCAATTTTTACTTAAAATAAAATTTTCCGTTTGTTAATATAGTCACACCTATTTTATAATTTAATCCCAGTTATACTAAAATATATTTTTTTAACTTAAAAATAATTCAAATTATGCATTGCGAAAATAGAAAAAAAGATGAAATAAAGCCTATCGTTTACATTCAATATCAGTAAAAATGTTTTTAAAAAATTAGTTTAACGATTGCTTCCCATTGCATGGTTAGCTATATAATCTGCGTATAAACATTTGTAGTTCAATCAGTATTCCTTTCAAACATTCAAAGTTTGAATAACTTTTCAATTTAAATTTTAATACGCTTTTGGTTTTTAACTAAGTAATTTAAATATTTTCTAACGCAGAAATCTAATTATCAAAGTTTTACAATATCTTTGATTAAAAGCTTATCAATATTGTTTTTTTTAAACAATCCTTACAAAAACTAGATTCAAATTCTATCATTTTCATAATTTATTTATTTATAATTTAGGTAAACTGAATTGATAAAACAACGAAACCACAATCACAGAACACTAATCTATATTTCCTTACTGAAAAGAAAATCATGCTGACATCAAAACTTTTTTGTTTTGGAATGAAGTTACAGTCCAAACTTTCGATAAATAATACCACCACCGAACAAAACAGGGGAGAGGAAGAATAAAGGGAAGGTCACCCACTATGGTCAAGGAACCAATACAATAACGAACAAAAATAGAAGAATAGAACTCACAAAGAGGGGAAGATGAAAAGACGCGGGAAAGAAAAGAACAATTTTTTAGAAAGGACTTTGATGTCTAAAGATGAGAGACGAATCTAAAAAAGTTCAGGTTTGAAAAGAGTGTAATCGAATATTTTGAGGAAATTATGATACGTTTTTTTGATATCCATGTTGTACACTCTTAAAAATGAATGCTCAAAAACGACGAAATTTTCCTTAATTTTGACGATTCCGTTACTGGCAAATGCTCCTAGTTTTCGTTTCCTCAAAGTGAGGAAATTTGAATCGCCATTTTATGAGGATTTGAATGTCGTCTAATCTAAAGAAATATTTCGTCATTTTTGAGCATGTGAGTACAACAATGAGATTCAGTTTCCTCAAAATCAAGATACAGAATCGTCAAATTACGATCGTAAAAGCGAGGATTCGCGTTTACTCAAAAGTCAAGTAATAGTTTGACGAAACAATTCTCGAAATTAACGAAATGAGGCTTGAGGATTCATGAATCGTCAAAAATGAAAGTGTTATTTTTGAGAGTGTATACTCTGATGAGAAGCATGAACTTTCCACTATCCTACTTTAAAGTAAACTGTTTGTACAACTGCTTGTAAAAACAGAAAAACTGTTTGGTTATTTTTTTGTATTTTATTTAACTGTAGTAAAGCTCTGAAAAGAGTCTTTTAACCCTTTCAGTCCCAGTGATGCCATTTGGCATCATCACTTTCAATATTTTTTTCAAATTTTTTTTGTCCCGTTACGACATCCAAACACACATCATTCGATTCTTCACACTTTGCTCTATCAGACAATATTTTACTTTAATCTCAATATAAGTCAGAACTACTATTTTTTTATTTTGAAAATAGTCAACAAGCGTTTCTCTTGAATTTTGATCAGTTCACTTCAGTTCCACATATTTAAAACACAATTTAAACTATTTCGTTTAAAATAATTACTAAATTTTTTTAAATAATATGGTCAGATACCTTAAAATATATAACTCGAAGTGTTTTTAGGTGACATATATTTTTTTATTTTGTTGTTTTCC
Source organism: Hylyphantes graminicola (assembly GCA_023701765.1). NCBI lineage: Eukaryota > Metazoa > Arthropoda > Arachnida > Araneae > Linyphiidae > Hylyphantes > Hylyphantes graminicola. Next base: position 56,230,451 of record CM043114.1, on the reverse strand, counting down.
ACAATTAAAAAATTTTGGCATTGATTCAAAAACCATATAAAAAATTTAAATGATTTTTTTTTCTTGCGGAATTCGTATATTTGACCTAAAATAAGCTTATTTTGTGAATATCAGATGTTTCTGTAGTGTAGTATTTTTTTGGGACTGAAAGGGTTAATAGTCAACTGAACACGTAATAACACTGCAATACATTTTACATTATAATTACTTTTTACAATACATTTTTTTACTGCTCCTTTTTCTCAAAATCAGCAAACACTACACTGTAAAATGAATCCCTATAAGTTATCATCATAGATTGATTGTAATAATGTTTTCATCATCATCAGGTGTGAATTTACACATCATGAATATGTATTGTGTAGTACCGGTGACCGAATAAATAATAATTATTCATGCAACTCAGCTCGTCGAAAAAATATTATTTGTTTCAAAACTATTATTACACCTCAGGGATGTAAAAAATAACCGCAAAAAGTGCTATAATTTTACAGAATTGTTTTACAGTGTATTTAAATCCTTGTCAAAACAACTTCTCCAAATTACATAAAAAAAGAACAAAAATCGATAGTACACACTACACACCCTATACCAAAAGAGGGGAAGTACGTTCCCCCAGTCACAACAGTGATCGTGATTTTTTGAAGGGTAGGGGGAGAATATAAGTTCAAACAATGGCTGACACGTGACTGTTGGTGGTACGGAACAAATGTTCACTTCATGCCGGTGATAGTTCACCTGGAACTGTGACGGCTGTGGTTGCATTCAATTAGAAACAATTAAAATGCGGGTGGGGAGGGTGTCAGTTGGTGGATTTATTGGATGTGTGGTGAGGGGAGATGCATGGATGGTCAAGAACAAAGTGGTTTTTTAATTGCCTCCATGGAAGGTGGTGGAGTATTGACTTTGGTTCCTTCTTGTGTTGGCATGTCAATCAAAAGTTCGTAACAATTTATTATTGGTAGTGTGGAATGTATCCATAAGGAAATTCATAAAGCCTAGACCCGATACACAACAGTAATCGTGACTAATAGTATCTATATTCATAAATACAGAGTCACAATAGTACATAGAGTCATAATAGTTCCTAAATTCATAAAGCCTAAAAGTAGCTAGGATGTTAATTGTTGGTAACTAGGAAAAAATTGACTGAAAAAAAATTGAGCGAATTAATTTTGGAATCTACATTAGCTTTGTTCTGATAAGGACATAACACTTAGGAATGTCAAGCAAAATTAGGAGAGCAGATAACTTTTATAATGAAACTTAAAGCAAAATAAAACCAGCCGTATTATATAATATGTTATCCTATTCATTAATATGAGTTTATATGTACTGATTTGTTTAGAGTTTGCTAAAATCGTTTACGCTATTCATGATGAGTTTATATATTCATAGAGCAAAACTCAGCCAACAATTTTCTTACATTAAATAAGTCATAGTTTTAGCTAACTAAGAAGCTCCTTTCGCTTTGCAGTTGTATCACATATATGCAGTTTAAAAACTACAGAAATGAATGCGACCAATTTTACCCTGAAATATTTAGTCATGAATTGTTTCTTGCGAGTTCAACTATTGTGTTCTTACAAAAATGGCACAAGTCGTTAGTCATGACACCACAGTTTGCCTTCTAACGGCGGATATTTTAGGAATACTATACAATTGTACCTCCAAATGTTTCTAACACATGCAAGTTGCACAATGAACAATATAAAACAAAACAATTGCACTAAAGCATAAAACAGAAAACCAAATTAATTATTTATTGCTTCTTCTATCATGTACAATATAGAAATTTTAATTACAATACTCATTATTACAATATTTATTGATAATCATGTAAAATGCGATTATCACATAAATTTGCTACCAAAGCCGGTATACTCTCTTCATTCTTGCAGCTGGAATTTCTTTTTGATTGATTCATACATGAAATAATTAAAAATGCTTATTGTTGAATAAATCATCTTTAAATACCTACAAGACATATTCTCAATAATACTTTTTGCCATTTTACATTGAACCTATCAATTATACCGATCCCTAATATTTAATCTAAAACTTCTCAATAAGCATTCATGCTACATTATGAGCGCAAAATAATTGATGCAGACATTCACCGAAATATTTATCAAATCACGTAACCCAGTCCGTTCCATGCTCCAAACTAACTTTTAAATTAACCAACTACTGCCATAATAGCTGTACTACTAGGAACCCCCTCACTACAATTAACTCTGAAGCTTCAAGTGATTTTAAGTGCAAGAGTTGCACAGATTATGGGCACTGACGTTTGAACATTCAATTAGAATAGACAACATGTTAGAATCATTCGACTGGAAACAATTTAAAGATGGCTGGGCTTGCGAATTGTGCGACTAAATGCAGAACAGGACAAAATTGAGGTAAGCATAAGGATAAGTAAATGAATAAGGGAATCATTTGTGCTCCGTAGTTCACATTCTAATATCTAATTAGTTCTTTAAAATGGTTCCAATTAGTTGACTTGTAATTAGTGTTTTTTATTAGTTTACAATGAATTGTTACATTCCTAATTGTTTACATATTATTTTGGGGAAGTGCTTTTTTTTCAATAAAGCTACAGCATGGTTTTCCATGTCTTAAAATTTAACATTTCTGCGTAGTTATCTATATTACTTCATTTCGTGTCATCAAAAATTTATTGCTGATAAAAAAGTTTTATTTAGGAAAGTTTAAGGTGTGTTTTAAAAATATTAAGGCTAAAAAATGATAGAAAAATTATAATTTTTTTTAGTTACTATAATAGTAATTCTTTGTTTAATAATTTTAAATGATAATAATGAAACATAATCGTCTATAGGTAGATTTCATAACTATATTATATATTAATCAAAAAATGATAGAATAATGTTAATTTAATTATATAACCCTTTTTGCCACTAGTGTATTAATATCTAGTAAGAAAGTTCGAATAAATAACGATAGTGAAACAAAAAAAAATACATATTTTTGTGTTATGCATTATTAATAATGAAGAATTTATGGAATGGAATTTGTATTAACAGTGATAAAATGTGTTTGGGAAACAAAATTTATTTTCTACCTTATTTAAAAAGTAAATAATTTAAAATATTTGTTTTATAATTCAATTATTTTTTAATATTTAATATTTATTAATTGATATTCATTTTGATAATTTAAAATATTTATTTTGAGTTTAATCGTAAAAGGTCCATATCACTCAACATTTTAATGAATGCATAAAATACTGAAAAATCTGCCGACAAACTTATTTGCGTAATTGCTATCAGTGCTACGCACATACCTCAGTATAAAATGAATTCTATCTATAGAAATGCGCACAAAGAAACAAAGCGATAGATAAATTCCCAACAGCAAAACGCCGCCATTGTCCAAACCTGAATAGCACAATTCATTGTGACCCACCGGGAAAGCTGTAAGGATTCACAGTCCATTATATTCATTACTGAACACTGAATTTAATATTGTAATGTGCAGTGAGTTTAAAGTTGGACAATGGAGTAACTAACTCATTTATGGGAATGAATTTAATTTTAGGAAAATGCTTTGTTAGTAACGTTTGTACGACTTCTATTTCGGTGGGATAATAATGAGCAATTAGATTCGGAGAGATGTTTGGCTGGTTTCACAGTTGAAGAGCTTAGTGAAAAAACGTGCTAAGTGACATTTTCGAAAAAATTGAGATTTTTCCGTTAATTAACATATTATTAACTTCTTTAAAGATAACAAGTTTCCACGTTTTCATTAGCTTAAAGTTTAGCACATTTTTTACAGTTTGGAAGTACCGTTTTCAACAGATCTGAGAGCAAACGATAGACTTTAAAGCGCACTTTCTCGTTTTCACCTTTTTGTCACTTAGCACGTTCTTCCACTAAGCTCTTCAGTTGAATAAATATATTAGTCATTAGCAATGAAGAATATTTTGCAATTAGTGCAAAGTAAGTAATGAATGACAATCTTTTGGATAATGAAGGATTTAAGCATGATATTTTTGGCAATTTCGTGACGGATAACCTTAAAACAGGAAACCTTATCAAATCTGTGGAAACGGATGCTTTTATTTAGGGTTATTTTGTTCTTTCAAATAAAGGATTTTATTCTGAATGTAAGCTATTGAAATAGTAAATATTTATGTTCGATAATTATTCCAATTTAATATCAGATTATGTCAACTAAATACTATTGTAAAGTATAAGTATTAGCACACATCGTAAATTTACTAAATTATGATATTCATACAACTTTTGTTAATCAAATACAATAGTAAAATTAACGTTATTATGCGAAACAACCATGGCTATTTGAGTTAGATTGACTTTCAAAATGCACTTGCACTTTACGAAGCTTTTCGGGTGCAAAATAACTGTTATTTTTTCAAGAACAATACTTTTAGTCGTTTGCTTTTCAATGTCCATAAAAAAAAACTTTAAAGCAACATCTTAAGTTCATTGCAGTTATTAATGCAGACTACAATATCAGATACATATTCAATTAACTATCTACAACCCAATTGTTCAATAATCTTACATTTATTTTACCAGTACAGCAGCAACGAGGCGAACCAACACTTACAATAAACCATTTTTACTAAACAATTGTTCTTTAAACTCTTTTACGTAAGTTCTACCATTATAACAATGCAGTAAATTAGAAGTTAAATTGGGCCTATGTGACTCTGACAAATTCAAAATCCACCTGCAGCGGTGTCTCAAGGGATTAAAACATCGACCACCAGTTTGCCCAGAGGGGTCATGTTTACACTTATCGTGAACGCCACCCGGCTCCGATAGCCCATCACTCACGCTACCAACGAGACTAGCTCAAACAGCTTGTGCAATCTTGATATAGCCTTCGGCTTACGATATCCACCTTATCCACAGCACGAAACGCTAAAGCTATGGGCTTTGTTGAATACATTCTATAAAGTGCATGAGCGTCGTACAATGCTGAAAGCTGGTGTGTCGTGCTATAAGAACATTAGGGGAAATTTAGTAGGTGTTTCAGTCAATTTGTTTACGTTATGTATCATAATTTATTGATGGACGTTGTGAATATGTAGAGTAGCGTAATGATACAAAAAATATTTTTTAGATTTGTATTTGGAATATTGTTGTTGGTCAATGAGCTCCATTATGATAGTTATGTGCGAACCATAAAACTTTTCTAATCAGTAAAGTTTGTAAAGAATTTTAATACAGTTTTTACTAAAACATGATTTTTTTTTAGTTTTGCGCAAAGAGCAAATGCAAGGTACCTATTTTCATATAAAATTTTCTTTTGACTTTTATAACTGATGTAAAACATGCTACAAAAATTTTTATGAGCGGAAAGCCTTGAAAAAAAAACGTGGACATTTTTAAAAGAAACAAAGTAACCCGATTTACAACGCACAGAAATTCTTCCAGACACATTGGCGACTTGACACAAAGGGTAAAAATAAAAGAAGAAAAAACTGGCAACCTTGCACCATTTACTTTTTTTACGAGCGAATCCTATGAGATCAAAACGGAACTCATAGATTGGACGTAGAATGAATAAAATATGGACTTTCTAAACAAATGCCGTAAAAAAAACTTCGTTGACGTGTCGCGAAAAATGATATCCCTCCGCCGGGAGTAAAATTATAAGGGGAATTTTCTATTCTTTAAAGTAAAAAGACATGGCGGAAGAATACAAGGCCCACATGGCGAACATATATTGAAAAAGTTGTCGGAAACTATCCATTGAATTTGAAACCTTGTTCCTTTATTTACACATGTTTTTGATATAAATACAGCAGCGTGTTTTTTCAAGAAATAAGGAGGAAATTTATTCGTGTTTCATAAAAGGTGAAGGCGGAAAATATATGAAGTTCTGTTGGTATAGAAACACAATTGTTGAGCTTTAAGTGAAGTTAACAACATCTAAAGTTTTTTTTAAAGAAGATTCACATATTTTAGAGATGCAGAAATAGACTGCTGTGAGGAAGGTTGGTTATTGTATTTGAAGCAACAAAAAAAAACAGATTTACCCATGCCAAAAAAGCAGATCTCATTAGATCCATTGACTTTATATAATGTCAAAGGCTCTAAATTGTAACAAATTTATTTCAGTCTTGTGGTTTCGAAAATAAATAAGTTAAAATGCATTTATTTATAAGAAATGATTGTTTTCAAGAGTAACGTACTTAAATAGGGTTTGTTTTTTCGAATAAAAATCCGATAGAGCAACATTTTCAAGTTAAACGTTTGTGTCGACTTGACATAAAGCTCAATAAATAATGCGATTTGATTCAAATTATATTAATATAAACATACTAATTTAACTAAAATAATAACTATTCCAAAGCAAAAATCATAACGATAATAGCTTTCAGAAGTTTAATTCAACTATTAATTATAACATGTTAAATAGCAATTTCAAAACATGAACGTTATAATTATATATATATTACATTAACTTTTGAGAGTCTGTACATACATATAAAAGCAATTCAAGAACAAAGCAATAAAAAGAAATCCACAATCCCAAAAGATAATTCATCACGCGATATTACTTTCATTCAATGGCAACACCAGCACAGCGTGACGTAAAAGGGCGTTAACTGACATCTCTTTGAGTGGCAAAAGAGGCTGGCCAACAGCTAAACAAAATAAGCCCGCTAATGTTCCTGCGGGTTGAAGAAGGCATGTCACAACTCAACTCAACTTCACACCTTTTTTATTTACTTATTTTTTGTAAGTAGGAGTTGGAATAATATTCGAAATGGAAAAAAGTAATAACAATAAAAGAATGATTTAAAAGGGTAAGCTTTGTGCACGCGCGTGATTATATAGGGCGTGGTTCGTTTATAAGTGATCAATAATTGTGACGATTGGGAGAAGTGTAATTTGCTAGAGTAATAATATTTTTCTGGTTTGTGGTAGAAATGTTCATGAATGGAATATGTATAATTAGTTAAATTTGATTATATATATTAGAGAATTTTTACTGAGTGCATTTAAATAAAATATTGCCTAAATAGGAACACAAAATAAGGATAATTTTCAGCAGATCTACTGCAATTTTTTAATGGTTTGTCAGTCTAAAGCAGATGCATATAAAGCAAATTCATCAAATGTTGTATAGGAAATATCAAGTATGATTATTCACAACCTGATAAAAATCATGCTATATTTAAAGCCTACGCCATATTAGCTGAATACCAGAGAAATAAATGGAAAAAACTTATTTTCAATTTTGTTATAATTTTATTTTTTGTACACTCTTAAAACATAAGAGTGAAATCCACTCCAGTAGGAGAAGTGCATTTTCGACACTGGAAAGGAGCAGGGCCTGCTCTTCCACAAGGCCTGTTAGGCCCGGGCCTAGGCCCCCAAAATTTTAGGGCTCCTAAATTTCCAGTTTTCTAGTATGCTAAATCGCTGTAAATCCCCCAAAATATAAAAAAAATAAAAAAAATCAATGAATACTTTTTTTTGTTTTTTGCTCAATTTTTAAGTGAGTAATTTATGTTTTGTTATGTTTTTTGTAAAGTGAAAATAGGAAAAATGTAGCAAAAATTTATACATGGTCATAAATTACCATTTACTATTGGAGAATCATGTAATCATGCATAATATTATTTCCGTAAAGGGGCCCCCAAAATAGGTTTGTGCCTATTCCTAGAGATTTTCCTGGAAAGGAGTAAATATTAACTCAGACTGAGTTAAAATCACTCGTTTGGAGTGATCCTGTCGAAGTTTAAACACACAAAGGATCCACTCCTTTCAGGGAAGTGCATTTTCTAGACTGGAGGAGTTAAAATGAACTCTGAGTTAAAATCTCTCGTTCGTTTTAAGAGTGAAGTCAAGAGTAAAATGTCACAAATTTAGCACTTTAAAATTTATCCGATAATATTGGAATGAAAGCTAACATAAAAAATATGAACTTACACACAATCATATGCCTGTACTAATGTACATAATGCATGCACATATACCCCCAAACACTAATATAATCAAATTCAGGCCCTAATTCAGATCTAAAATTCACTACACCTTATTGAGTCCCTCAATTACATTATGAAAACCATTCAAAACAAAAAAATGCATTTAAAAGTACTTTACAAATAATAAATTGCACTACGTAAATTCTAATTTCACTTATGAAATTACACTAAATTAAACAGCATGAATATAGCCAACCCCTGAGTGATCACCAAAGGAATATAAATTCCCTAGCGATGTTGATCAAACGAAACATCCCATTAAATGGGCAAGTCTATTAAAGACCGTAATTTCCTGAAACCGCTCACAGTTTTAAATCCTCCCTTCAAAGACAGGGCATTCGTCATACCAAGACATCGACAGTAACATCATAATTATGATATGGGATATACCGGCCCACCTTTTACATTACCCGGACCAGACTCTTCCGGTATTTTATCAAAGGAATGTCAAAACACACCGCCCATGCTTTTGTGGGAAGGGCTGCTGGAGAATTGACCGCTGATATTTATTTCGGGTTATTTATATATTTCATTGATTTTTGTAGGGTGGATTGGGTGATCTATGGGATTGGTTTCAAATAAAGTATGAAAATATGTTTTACTATATGGCGCAATTCCTACATATCGCACTGTTTATGCGCGGTTGCAGATAAAATCTAGGTTTTATAATTTTATGGCATATATATTCATTTTAACATTAAGTTTTTAGTTCCTTGAATATAATTGATTTTTATATGATTAAAACAACATTTTTTGTCACTTGGTTATTTTAAATTTGTAATTCACTTCAATCTCTTATTTTCAATGTCATTTTGTAGCTAATTTGTACTTGATTTTCATCTTAACCCCCACCCACCCCCCCAATTGACAAAGGATTTTTTTAAAACTGATTTTCAAGATAATATAATTAAACTTGTAAGTAAATTAATGTTAAAAAAGTAAAATCCTAATCAAAAATAAGTAAGAGGTATAATCTTTGTTACGAAATTTTGTATGATACACTGTTACAAATTTGGCACTTGGTTTCACAAAGTTTCCCTAGTAGATGTAATGATTATGTGACAAAATGTTTAACCCTATTTTAGGAATGCGAAAGACTCATTTAATATTATTATTATAAAATAAAGCCCGGCCATTTTTTAAAAAGCGTATTAATTAAATACGTACATTGTATCACTATTAACTAGAGAATCTGTGTGGCACCTATTGAATCTAAACCAAATCAGTAGTAGTTAGTTTTGAAAGATACTGGATATCTTAAAAAAATAGTGCATGAAAGATACTGGATAGTTTAAAAGGAGCGTACATCAAAAGAAGTGTTCGATTTGAGCACCCCCCCCCCCCCCGTGCACGTGTGAAAATAATTTAACCTCCACTCCGCTATAAAATAGTGCATTGAAGTGTGGGACTTCCAAATAGATCCTAGGAAATTGATAGGAGCTGTCATATGCACTGCATTGGCAGTGTTAATCCTTTGTTATTTTTCGCTAATACATTCACATAAAGAATCTGTCAATTTAACGAATACCACTTGCTCACTCTCTAAAAGTTTAGGAAGACGAATTTATTTTCATGTGTGCCAAAAAGATAACATCCCAGTGTTTGATATTCGAAAAAAAATTTTACTACAGAAGTCCTTTTTACTAAAAAAGTGTTTTAAAAACACTTGGGGGGGGGGGGGGGCTCAAATCGAACACTTCTTTTGGTGTACGCTCCTTTTAAACTATCCCGTATCTTCCATGCACTATTTTTTTTTAAGATATCCAGTATCTTTCAAAACTAACTACTACTCAAATCTCTTATTTATGACTCATTACGAAACACTAGGGGCGTTACTCGTGATTATCTATTAACGTATTTCAATTCTACACTACAGTACTATGCCTTTCTGCATCGTAGTAGTACAGCAGTACACAGCATTCCACGTCCAGTATATCACCTATAAACAGGCATTTGAGGCCCGCGACACACTAATACCCTGCAAATCGTAAATAAACCTCCCGACTTCATATAGACATCGGACCATGGGCTTAGAAAACCCAAAATTTACGGCTCTTTTTTACGACTCTTGGCGGGGTTTACTGAAAAGCTCAGAAAAAGGAGCTTTTTACTGCTCGAAATCTCGCGTTCTCAAGATCCTGGTCTTCCAAGAAAGTTCTAAAATAATATATATGTCGCGTCAAGGTAGCATAGCCGCTTTATAGGGGTGCTACATTTCTTGCAGGTTTATGGTTGCGTCCGTGTAGGGGCATGTTATTGCAATTTTTTTCGTTCTTTGTGGAAGGGATTTCTAACTTTTTTTATGATGGGATCAATCATTATCGGGATAGTCTCATTTTTTGTGAAGTTTAATGTGGATTTTATCCTTAAAAAAGTACTTAAAAATTATTACTGTGGTGATTATGTTGGTGATAAGTAATTTTACGTGTTCAATATCCGAATCTTACGCGTAATACATTTTATCTAAACATATTTTTCAAACAAATATTATTAAAAGTATGATTTGCTAAAGTTTTCTTTTATTACTTTATCTTGAGCTAAAGAAGTTCTTGATATAGATTTGAATTGCATTTTTTGCTATGTTTGAAGCAAACTTCTTGAATTGAAAAAAAAATGCATAAGGCTGATCAATAAACGTTCTTGGTCTTATTATGTGGCTGAATTAACAATCAATCACGATTTTAGAGTTACAGAAAAAAAATGCAAAATTTTATTTTCAACAGGAAATTTTAAAGGAATTTTGTATGAAATCTATAATCGAATGATTTATTAGTTAAAAAAAATTACAACTTATTTTGCATTTTTGTATTTATAGCACCAAACAATATGTATTTTTGGTAAATAATTAATCAAATTTCATGAAATTGATGCGAGTCTCAGCAAATAATATATATATTTTTCTTCAAAATTATTTGCATGCTTGTAGATGAACATACTTTTTAATGTATTACTTAGAAAAGAATGATTTTACGAAAAATAATAATGGATATATTATTTTGCTGTGGTACTAGGATGTTACATATACAGACGGCAAGCTTTAGGGCCGGGTGTTTTAGTTATGGCAGATGCCCGGATGGTGGGGAGTGACGTGCTTCCGGTTCCCTAGGGGTCACGTGACCAGTGACGGAAAGTGCCCTAGAGCACGAAATCGTTTTAGGGGGGAACGAAGATTGATTCACGATCACAGAGGTAAGGAATAAGATGGGGACGCTTGGCTTGAAAAATAGTGAAGCTGGCTAAAACAAATTGCCAAAATGATGGGATTTTGATTTGACGGAACCAATTGGCATAAAAAACCCTCAATGCACACTCTTAATAAAATTTCTTTACGAAACATCCGATTCATATTCTCAACGAATCGGTTCTTAAAATTAAAAATAGATATATATTTTAGTTGGATAGTAAAATGACATCGTTTACGATTAAGATTTGCTAATATGATTTTTATGTTATTTATTATTTAAATTTTATGCAGCGTAGCTACAAAAATATAGCCAAACATATGTTTGGGCTTATGAACCAAAAGATCAAGGCTTCACTTTGACGACCGGTTTTCGTGCAGTCACGCATCTCAATCTTTTTTTAACCTCTATGTTCACGATGGCTAAACTGGGGAGTGGGAAGACTACAAATAGCTTTTTTGATTGATTCAGATTTTTAACGTTTGGTACGAATACATATGAATGTTCTTGTTGCAAAACGCGCATTCTAAAAAGTATAACTATGATATAACTATAGCAACTATGGTAAGTTTCGTTCATTGGTGACTTTGTCCAAGTGAATTTACAATTGTCAAAGTTGCCAATTTACAAGCCGGACCCTATATCTTATTTATGCTTTCGATAATAAGATTTTTTCAATTCTTCGACCCATCATATATACTATGTTTTATAGTTTAATACTTTCAAATATATGTGGTTCTAAAAAAGACCAGGGCTTCTGGAGCAGTATGTATTACGTATCCGCAATATATCATTTAATGACTTTCCTCCATCGTCGATGATCCGTTTTTGTAAGGTCTTTTTTTAGGCCTCAGTTGTGTCGCAGTTTTAATGTTTTACTGGATTATCGATATTCATGGCACACTCGTGAAATAATCGTAAGTGAAAATCCAAAATTCATCTCCACCTCGGAGAGGAATAGAATGGAATTCCATTTCTCTTTCAATAAAGCTTCTTTTTATTCCTCTGATTTCTCTTTTAGTAAGTGTTGCTTGCATTACACAAATGTCTTTACGTATTGGGGATCTTATGATATTAATTGTGTTGATTTAGAAAGCTTTTGTACAAAGTTATATTGGAAAAAACCGTAACCGAAAAAAACCGTCCTTAGCAGTTGTCCACCAGTGTATTAGGCTCTTCCAATATTGCATGTTTAAAAGAAAATAATTGTTCACAACTCCAAATTGCCATTTACATTTTAAAATGTCAATCTAATGGAGTGGTTCTTAAAGATTTAAATTTTATAGAGCAAATAACCACACCTCTTAGACTATGCACTGTCCAATCATACCAAACTGAAATTTATACTCAAGGAACGAAAAGACAAAATAGTTCATTTTTACATGTCCCCTTATTTCAAAACCTTGCTATTTTAAATATTTTCCTCAGGCTTCAAAGGTAAGCAGGAACGCGGCATTCCGCTTTCATTTGCAAAAGAGGCATGGTATGGTATGGTAGGTACATATATATTGCAGCTTGTGTGCTTGTTCAGAGCACCGCTTATAACCTTTCGTCAAGTGGGACTGACACAGAGGGAATTTTTACAGTCACAAAGAAATGAATAAAACATAGACAAATAACAACATTTATTGACGGTCACAAACATACATGCCTGACCGGAATTCGAACCCTACCCCAGCAGCTCCAAAGGCTAGAGTCCTAACGATTGCGCCACTGGTGTGGCAATTAAAAGTAAACATAATTCATCTGAATATTATACTAATTTTTATGCCATACCAGCTGGCAGCTTTAACCGTGTAGCTCATTTCAGTTAAAATAGAAATTTGGGTAAGATAGTGGTCCATGCGTGATTTATTATAAGCCTACGTCATTTTAAAATAGTTCTCTGAAACTGTAAACATTTTTTTTTAAATAGTTATAGAGACATTCTTCAGAAATGATTCTAAAAATCATATGGGCGAGTCAGCATCAGGTGTGTTAACTAGCTTAAGTCTGACCACGTTTGTGAAAAATATAACTTTATTTTCTATTACAAATTATTATTTAAAGCCGTAATTGCGTAAGAAAAAACTTGTGTCCATACCATTTTCAAACATTTTCTTTTAATTAAGCTAACTTTATCATTTAAATGAGGAAAAACTTTGAGATTTATAAGTTTCAACGAACTACTTACTAATTGTCTTTTTATTTGCTAAAAGAATTCAATCGAAGCTTATTGTAAAAACGAGTTAAGTGACAAAAGGGAGAAAATGAGCTTTATATTTTTCGTTTGGACTTAGACATGCTAAACCGGCACTTACAAAAGGCTAAAAATAATTTACTTACTAACTAATGTTTTTCAAAAGTAAAAATCTTGTTACTTTGAAAAGAGGGAATAACATCTTCATGGACACAAAAATCTCAATTTTTTCGAAAAATTCAACATCCGCATTCTTTCCCTAAGCTTTTCAATTGTCAGTTACACTTTTATTTAACTTATCGAACGCCTGTCGTTTCTAAAATTGAACTCGAAAAGGGCGTGATTGTGCATTCTGTTCCATTTCGACTTAGCTCGATGTCCTCCTGTATTTGGATGACAAGTTTCTGATGCGAAATTACTATAAGAACGTGTTGTACTCTATTTTGGGTTATGTGAAAGATTGGAAGGTATTTTTTTAAAGGACATTAAATTCAGTGTTCTGTATGATATCCTGATAGGGAGACTACAGATGAATTTACAGAATATTCCAAAAAAAATTACGAATACTTGGAAGATATTTTTTTTAAATTTTCATTGTTATCATTTAAATATTTAAAAGTATCAAATAGGTAAATTAATATTATTTTTAATCGAAATTTAGATGAAAATGATGCTATTTTAGAATATATGATATTATTATAGATTATATATGATATAAACTGTTGATGAAATTGATATCTACACTATTGTTGGTAGAGCGAATATAGTTTACATAGGCTGTAGTTTAAAAAAAATATTAATAGTCCAATTAGTTTCAGCCTAAGAAGCAACTGGACCACAATTAATTAATAACAATAAAATATACTATCAAAATCTAATTTTATATAATTTATATGAAGAAAAAAAATTAATTAATAGTATTGAAATAATAGGATGAAATTTTTTTTTATATTTTTTACACAACGATCACTATAAGTTCTACTCCTATTCCCAATTATCTACTTAACTGTCATTAATAAATATATACACTAAGCACATGTTCCTGACAACTTGCAGCTGTTTATTGGGGTTTTTGGTGCTCTGGTAGATTTAATAACACGCTTTGGTGTCCAATGCTAGGACTAATGGATCAAAAAACTTTTTGCGACGTTTTTTTTTTCCTTCCAGGAAACCCTTCTCTCCTAACGATTCTAATGCTTTCTATGTTCGTTTGAATTGCAGTTGTTTGTAGTAATGACAAGATAAATTCATTTCATAATTATTGTAGAGTTTTCACGTGATATTTCCTGACATATCTCAACTTCTGAATTCTACACGCCCTACAATTTAAAGAAATGTCTAATGTAAATGATAAAGCAGGACTCTAATGATGTTTATTTAAGTTACCAACTTCATTTTATGGTTTATTTTACTAATAAGATTCCTGTATATTTTATTTGATATTTTATTAATATAAAACCAATTTTTGGGCAAAATATACTCCAAGTATTTCAATTTCCACATAATAATACAATAACAGCAGTTAAGATTTGTAAGGGACGTCAATTAAACCATTCATAGTATTATAATCATTTAATTAAAAGACTTTTTTATTTTGTTTAAATAAAATTTTATTTTAAAAGTTGGCCAATGCTTACTATGTTTATGTTAATTAATTAAGTACATTTTTATGATTTATTGAAAGTAATTTAGTGAAGCATTAATAAATATTGTTTGGTCTAGTTTTTGATGAAACAAATTATCATAAAACATGCCAAAGCTTATTAAATGCAACAATCTTTTGTAACAGTTAATATAAAACTAATTAGTACCGTCTTTAATCGAGTCCTTATTTTACTGTCCTTCCGGGTATAAACACAAACTTATGCACCACATGACTCGTCATTAACTGCAACCCATCCTGATTAATTAAAGCGGACGCAACGCACTTTTAGTGCAAAAGCTGTTTGTCCAATTACACTCTTGCTCAAGAACTCGAATCTATTTGCATTGCGGCTGAGTTGGCACCATGGGGTTTCTTGGAACACACTTTAAATTAGCAGAACTTGCGCACTTGACCAGAAGGGGATGATGTGGACGTAAATATTCATATTTGGATTTAATAACTTTGAATTTGCATGTTTGGTTGCTGGAAGATGGATTAAGATTATTATAGTTGATAAATGAGTAATAGTGTAAGAACTGAACTAAAGAACTATTTTTGTCCGTTTAAACGAAGAAAAAACTGGTTTAACTGTTTCCAGCCTTCCATCCCTGTGTTTTTGCCCATTCGTGGTTTTGCCATTTTTCCGATGATGTTATTAAATCTCAACAATATAATTGAAAGAAATAAACCTAACTTCAAACATGTCGAACTCAATATAACATAACTTATAATGACCACCACTAAAAAAAACATATATTAAATTGCTTAAGAGGAGCTATACAAAAACCGACCTAAAGTTTGCAGCACAGAAATGTACTAGGCGGAGGAAACTGCGTAAACAATGCTGCTGGCGCCGAAACTTCGCCTGCCCCTATTGGTTGTTCTTTGACCCTGATATTCGTGCGCCCTGTTACGTCAAAATCGAAGGAAAAAATAATTAAAATAACACTCTGACTGAAGCTAAACTAATAAAAATAATAAATTTATGTCTTGAAATAACAAATAAATTTGTTTATTGAACGTGAAATACCTTTTTGTATTCGATTCTCACACTCAAAAATGAGAACTATTTACCCTTTTTCTCATAGAACATTTGTATACTGCAAACTTAAGAACGGCTTTGTTGTAGTGTGACTAAAAAATAGCGATTAAGTTTAGTTGTTGCAATTTAAAAAAAAATAGTTTATTTATGAACTATTTTTCCTTTAAAACAAAACACTCAACAAACGCAATTTCAAAGCAGACGCAAATTAGTTTTAATAATAAAATAAGTATATGCTATGTTTGTAAGGCTTTTTTCACTAAACATTATCTGCATAATTTTAAATAATCAAATTTTAAACTTAAAATAAATTCATTCATTCTATAAAATTATATATTTGCCAACCTAAATAGAATATTTAATTTATTTAGTTTTCTCTTGCATTAAATTAAATAACTAGGTTAGATGAAAAAAAAATATAATAATATATTTAAATAAATACACATTTTAACGTATAAAATTTAAATGAGGCTTTATTTCTCTATTTACAGAAGATTAAATTAATGACCGAAGTAGTAAGAATTCATGTGATATTTTCAATAGATTAATTTTTAAAACATTTAATTAAAAGAATTAATTTGAATATCAATAAACACATTAGGGCATTATAATTTCCAATCAAAATAACTAATTTGAATGTAAATGTACACAATAAGAAAATTTGATATTTACGCAGAAGAAAATTATGTATTAACTTAATATTTATGTATTCAGACACATAAGCTTGAAATAGCAATTATTTATTTTAAATGGTTTAAATACTTAATGTAATAAATCAAAATATTCATCTTTTGTGCAAATGATTTTTAAGCAGAAATAAAATTGATTTTAGTATAATTCAAATAACTAAATATATTCAGGATGAAACGTATAAGGTGAGTAATTTATTATTTTGAGAGAATCAAAAAGGTAAATTTGTTCTTAAATGCAAAGGGAAGTTCAAAGCATAATTTTTTGGTTTAAGTAGGAATAAGAGTTACGTATTGGTCTTCTCATGGGCTACTGGCGACTTGTAATTTAGATCTCATAAAATCCTAAGAAAAAGTACCTGGCAAGTTATACAAGGCACATTTTTAAATATGATGTCACTTAACCTTGTTATCTTCACTCTCGAAAAAAACTGAATTTTTATGCAAACATATTTTTTAAATAATTATACGTTTAAAAGTATTTGGCAAGCTGTTAAAAATAACATTTACCAAGGGACACGTCAATTAAGTGAAATTTGAAGTTTTAAAAAATAAAAGCACGCATTTCTGAGTCTTTTAAATTATAAAACAAGTTCAGTCAGTTTTTTGTAATTAAAATATAACTCTAAATTTTGTTTTATTTCAAAATGTCTTAGTTATTAACCGTTGAAATTAACCGCTTTTTTAGAGATCTCCAGAATAGGCATGACTTTTTATGCTACGCCATTTTTTATATAAATTAATAGTTAACTTAAAATTTACATAAGTTCTAGCTTTTAATAAAAAAGTCAGAAAGTTATGGTGACAAATAAACTTCTGTAGCAAGGATTATGTTTAATTTGATTTTTTTTTTTACAATGTGTTGAAAAGATGTTAGTATCTAATACAATTTCTAGGTCATTTACAACTACATTCTTAGCAATAGATGAGAGTATTATATGGAGTATTGAAATAATCTCAACTTGAATCTAATATCAACTTGATGAGAGTATTTGAAATAATCTAAAATAACACGACCTTCTGAACTTGTAAAATGTTAAGCTCATGGAATTATTATCGGTAAATATATTCAGAACCCAGCGAAATATTATATAGACTTACTCTACTTTCTTTCAGCCATATCAAGCAACGCCGTAGTCTAGATGGCAGATGCCAAAATTAAGATACAAGATATTTTTAGGCAGAGCAAACAAGCGTATAATAACAACCAACTAATTGATTAAATAATATCTCCCTGACTAGTCAGGAATGCCCTAGTATAAAGACAGTATTTACAAATAAAAAAAAACATATATTTAAAGCGCACATATATTCAAATTTAAGGTTTTCAAAGTTATCTAAGCCCCAAGAAACAACATTTCATCATTTAGCATTTAAATGATCACAAAAATTATTTCGCTTAAGGTGCCAGTTTTGTTAGATGACCGTGGTTCAAATTTACGATAAGTCAATAACCTTATTAGCTCTAGTGTAATATTGAGTCAACCAAAACACCAAATTCAAATGACCTTCAAAATAAAGCAACGCCGACCCGGTGGCGCAATGGCTGAGGTGTTAGCCTTTGGAGCTTCTGGATCAGGGCTCGAATCCCAGTAAGGCAGGGATGTTTGTGTTTGTCGATTATATGCGGAGTACGTGCTCGTTAAATCTGTTGGTCCTGAAAGTCCTGTTGGCGGTCATTGCGCAGTTTCCCACGGGAACAGGTCCTTCCTCCCCTTCAGGGACATGTCTCAATTGTGGAGGTGGCGCACGATAGATTGCAGCATATTTTGCGTCTGCGAGTGTGTGTTGTGTCTGTCTTACTTGATGAAGGTTTATAAGCGGGTCTCTGACCAAGCCCACAAGCCTGAAAATATATGTCTACCAAAGAACCAATAAAGGAACACATACAACTACACGAAAATCTAAAAATACTTTTCATTTTAAAAGTACTACCTTCCGAAAGTATATGCCATAGAAAACCCACACACACACATCCATATGTAGATAAGAGAAACTTTCATGGTAAACTCTTTTCCCAATTCAGAAAAAAATAAAATATCCGTATTTTGATATGGATGTAAGCTTTTACGGAAACGCACTGAATACATGTATATTTTTACGAGCGACTTTCTGTCTTGTGTACTTTGCATTCCCCAAATAATTTCAGATTCTGGAAAACACGGGTTTAGTTTAGCTTGTTGCGATATTTATTATTTGTGTTAATATTCAATGGAACATGCATAAGCTTATTGAAATTGCAGTAGATTTTCATTCTGCCTATTACTACAAGAATGTATTCCTAAAGGTGTTTTATTTGTAAGCACATTTATATCTATGATAAATTTGTTTTTAGATTTGTGGATGAAGTTAGAGCAATATCGAATTAAAATAATAAAATAAAAGTATTTAAATTTTTATTAAATAAAACTACAGTCCAATTAAATTTCAGTCAAAATGAATTATAATATCATAACATTATAGACAAATACATTTAAAACTTATCAAATATTAAATTAAATTTTATTACATAAAATAGTAAATAAATTTTCACTTAAATGAATAATAATTAAATGAAGTTGTTAATTGCTGTAAAATCTGTAGAAGAATATTAACAATCATGCTTTGATACGGCCACAAGGTTTATAAATACATAGCAGATTATAAATCAATTACTTTCAAATTACACTCACTTTCATCTTTTAACAAATAATAATGTTTTAATGTAAGTTACTTTGTTTGTTCAATTTACTACGGTTGTTCTCACAATAATTTTATCATAGATTCTTAAATAGCCTTTACCCTAATAATTACTACATACATTGCAAACAGAAATGTCTTGATTTCAGACAAAAAAGCGTCTGAAACAGGGTGCACATTATTCAGACACCAAAAGGCGTCTTAAATTTTTCAGACATATAATGTGTCTAAAATTCAGACACATACAAAACAGAACTACATTAAAATTAATGCCAAAATGTCAAGCGGTGTTCCAAGGTGGTCACCCTCCCAAATACTGACCACTCTCGGTGTTGCTTGACTTCGGTGATCGGATGATAACCGGTTTTTTCAACATGGTACGGCCGTTGACCGTTAAGATGCAGTTGCTTATATAAAATATTATTCCGTCAATTAATCAAAATCAATCATATTGAAATCAAACCATCTGTTAAAAGCTAGTGAATAATAGAGAGTAATTACTGCTTCTATAGTGGTTTACACTCATATTTTAAAGAGAAGAAAAAATACCTAAAGCTGTGTGCTTGGATAACAAAAAGATAGCCGCGAAATGACAAAATCTTATTTAGCTTGAAATCGCAATACAGATCCAATTATAAACCAACTTTTAATTATTAAATTTGGTTTAATTAGTCTCTAATGAATTTTTTATTGGGTCGAGTTTCCAACTAAGTTTAATTTAATTAAAGTCGCACAAGTGTGCTTGGAGAGGAACGTTAAGAAACATTGCAAAAATAGTTAAATTAAATAATAATAATTTTAATAATTTTAGTAATAAAAAATGAAATATATTCTTAGTTTTTCGATTTAATTTAGGTAACTATTAAATTAAAAATATATATGTAAATGATATTTTATGGTGGCATATCAAGTTATTTATCAAGTAAATTGATTTTTGAATTTTTAATGAATAATATAATTATAATTAACAAATTTCAAGTGAAAAAGATTGTTCTACTTATAAATTATATTGCGCTTCATCTCAAAAAATTCTAAGTTCAAGTGTCTGAATTGCATGGCATGAAGTGTCTGATTTAAAATGTCTGAATTTGAAAGTGTCTAAATTTCAGACATTTACATCAAAAGTCAGACTCTACAGTGTCTGAAACATATTTAAGACACTATAGTGTCTAAAATACATGAGAAAATATTTCAGAGAGTGTTCAATTAAGACCCCAAAGTGTCTGAAAACTTAATTCAGACATCATTTGTGCTGAAATTAAGACACTGCTTTTTGCGGTGTATGCATATCTTTTATATTATTTATTATAATATGTTTAAACATTTTATGAGAAACATTAAAATACATGTTACATATTTCACTTATAGTTTCCTATTCGACTTCGAAGTTATTGTAATTGAGGAACCACTTGCACAATACAAGTTTCAAAAGTAAACTAACTCAGTGATGTTGTTTCTTTACTATTTTACTCTGATAACAGAGAAGCGAACTGCAATAATTAATTTCGAAAGTGTTTAAATTTCAATTTGTCATCTTCTTGGCAGTTCTGGGAACACTCTTAACAGTGTAGGTATTTAATGTTATGATATTTTATATATTATTATTTAAGAAATGCTTGAGTTAGGCGATTATATCAATTAGTATAGTTAAGGATTTTGGACAATCAATTCTACTATTTTGTGATTGAAAAACGCAACAATTAATGTATTATGCATCATAAATATTTCAAATAAACAATTCTACAAAGTACTTTAAGAAATTAATATAAACTAGTGTAAATTTAATTGAAATTTTCTATTTCTTTTAGAATTTTATCTTATGTTAATAAATTTGTTTATTAAGTGAAAAAACTTTTTAATTTTAAATGAAATACGTTCAATGCTTGGTCAGGGGTGGATTGAAGAGAAAAATTAAATATTTTTTTTAAATAATTGCACTTCAAATGTTTAAATTAAATTGTTTATTGGATTGGTCTTTTTCACCAGTCTCATGGAAATTCATCGATATTCCTTCAGAAAATAATTTTTTTTTATTTAGGCAAATTAAAATTAAAAATTAAGATAACATTGAAAATATCACAATAGACTCAAACCCTTATTATAAAGACGAAATACACTCTTAAAACAAAAGAGTGAAATCCACTCGTATAGAAGAAGTACATTTTCGACACTGGAAAGGAGTGAAATTAACTCCTAAATTGCTCGTAATCGCTCTAAATCGCTCATAATCGCCTTAAAATCGCTCGTTTGTTGTTAAGATTGTTGGAGGTTTAACAATACAAAAGAGTGAAATCCACTCCTATAGGGAAGTGCATTTTCGACACAGAAAGGAGTGAAAATTAACTCGGACTGAGTTCAAATCGCTCGTTAGTTTTAGGAGTGTAGTTCCTTTTTATAATTGAACCCTCCATTAAAAACATTTGAAAAATATTTATTTCTATCCTTACCCGGTTTACGTATTCTTCGTATTTTGCAACAGCAAGATGGTATTAAAATATAATTTTCAACAGCAGAATTTTTTTTCTTTTTTAACTCCTATTGTGAACGGTCTTTTATTTCGTACCACAGGGTGTCCCGACGAGCCAAAACCAACTCTTCCCTTTCAAACATATTACCATACAATCAAACTACAATTAATCCCACCAATTCCTCCGAATCGAAAGACACCCCCCTCAATCCTGTCATTCTCTGAAGCACGAATCCAATCAATCGAGTTCACTTACGCGTGTCTAGCTTTCTAAATTATCGTCTGCAATCTGTGGAACGTACCACTGATATCAAATATCCACCCCACTCCCCCTAAGCCCTGATCTTAATCCCGAATAGCAGACGACTCGTAAATATCGCCCAAATGAAATTACACCACACTCGAAGATTCCTGCAAGCCAACCACCCCCGTATGGGTCCATCTCCCTACCCCCTTTTGCCATCAGACAATTTCTAGAACAATCCCTGAACTATGATTAAACTTTGGGTCTCGTGTTGAGAATTGTCCGGTATATGGTCTTGCTCCAGTAATTGGCATGCCTGGGATTGCTATCGAATGCTTGAGTGCTTGTCGATGTCAGGGCTCAAATAACAAGGTATGAATCTTCAATTAAATACGTTTATGATTTGTGGTACATCAATAGGGATGTTTCGATGCAATGGCGGTTCAAGTTCTTTTCCGAGTTTGCTTTTTTGTTGTCTCTTTTGTTTCTCTTTTGTTTCTCTTTTGTTTTTACTTATCCCCTTGGTGCAAATAAACTACAACAAGTTCATGTAAAACCACGTTTCACAATTGTTTCCGGCATATTTCCTGATCACACGCCATTCCTTGAGAAAGGAAGCTGCTTTTTAAAAATAGGCGATGAAAGGATGAAAGGTGAAGGATGATGATGAAAGGATCACAAAAAGAAAGAGAAGGTTTAACCCGATTGCGTCACCAATTGCAATATATTTCTGCGAAGTTGCAACTACCTTTGCTCACCATCAGTTCCACTTTTTTAACCTATACGTTCAATTTAAACAGGCTTGCAAAAGATTAAAATAGATAGAGGCCAAGTAACTCAGCTAGAAAGGCCTTGACCTTCAAACTTCGATATTTGTTGTTTGAACGTTTCCAGCTGTCAACTAACTTCAAGCCTCCAAGCGAAGCTTTCAGACAACAACGCGTGCCTCATAATTGTTAACTGTTGTGAAGTGACCAAGTTGAAAGCTGAGGGGGCTTTCAAAGGCAATTCAAGCGAAATCGTTCATCGTAGAGCTGCACAAATTTATCGAATAAAGGTCTCGGGGGTATCTACGATTCGAACAAGATGAAGATCGTAGCCCTTATTTCGTGCCTTGTTTGTGGTGAAGAAAATAATGTTTTGGAACACGTTGGCGTCATCGCTGGTCCAGCCGTTCCAATTATGAAACTCTTCTGAAATTTTTATTGGTTTATTTTAATCGTCAACTATATTAATTCATAAGTTTGCTATAGCTGAGCCTCTAGGTGGACGTTTTAACTATGTTTTGGATCAAATCTGGTGCATACCACTCTAACATAGAACTGAAAAACTCGTTGCCAGCTAATATAATCGAATGCAATTTAGGTATCCCAATCACAAAAATAAAACCAGACAAAACTAGAAACGAAAAATATATTTCGATAAGTCAAGATTTCCCTTGCATATCAATAAATTCAACTGTCTTTTCTTTATTAAAGAACCAAAAGGCACAAAAAAGCTAATGTTATAACAATAAAAACAAATATTTTTATTTCCCATTACTAGGTTCCAACTAGTAAATGTGAACTCAGCTGATATATAAACGAGGACTGTGGTGATTACATATTCTTATTACTATTCAAATAATTTTTAAAAAAATTCACTGTAATATATTAAAAGTGAATCAAAATCCAACACCTTTACTTTACTTGGATGTTAAAATCAAAAATCCCATTACTTCTTCTAAAAGAATAAACTTAATATCACAGAAATTCTAAAAAATTATTATTTCAACACATGCCAGAGACACAAGAGAGAGAGATATCCCTTTCTAAGAAGTTACAAATCTTTTTTTTTTTTATCACAAATCTGTTATCTGCAGCTAAAACTCTCTCTCCGTGTATAATCTAATCAAAATAATACAGCTCCGATTTCTACAGGTTCAATTTTCGCCTTTTGTGTGCAAATTCAGGACAACTCTACGTGGGCTGAAGAAGAATAAACCGAATTTGTGATAAAATCGGGCATAAAGAAGGACGGAAGAATAAAAATGAGTGAAGAATAAAGGATGACTAAATTGCTTTTGCCAAAGAAAACACTAGCGAGATTTTTGTGGGGCCGCAGGGAATATCTTTATTATGTCCCCGTATATTTGAATTAAATACAGGAGCTGTTTTGTCAACGTGGAATAATAATATTCTTTCATTTGTTGAAGAGAAGATTATTTCGCCGAAGCTAAATCCGGAACACTTTAGATATTATAATAAATTTATTCTGGTGCGAGATCTTCCGAAACCAATTGTCTCAAGTCCTTTATGCGCACTTTTAGACGTAAATGAATTATATATTAAATGTTTGTCAATATTGAAAATGGATATCTGAAGATAAGTCCACAAACTATATCAACATGTTAGTAAAACAGACTTAGAGATGCGGGTTTCAAACTGATGTTTTCAGTTGTTCAGTGTTCAGGATCCATTGTGCAATTCATATATTATGCATATATTAAATAGTTAGCAAGAATATTCATTAAATTGTTTGAAACTATAACAGACAATTTCATCATATACTTCCATTATTCAAATTCGTGCGTATACACATAGGAGACATTAGAATTTCCTAAAATCTTAAAAAGTCTTTTCTAAATCTGTAAAAATCTTAAAACTCCATTGTTTGTCCATTTTCAACAGGGATATTTTAAATACGAATGGATATTTTAAAAAGTTTATTCACAAAAGATATATCCAGTTCAATATTCTTACTTGACAAAGTTAATGTTTAATTGAAAGGAAAATAAAGGAAGTTCCAAAAAGGGTTTCATGAGCAAACATATATATTTATTTCCAACAACTTAAAAATTGCTGAACATATATCAGCTTAAAACTGAGCAAGATTGTTAAATAATCATAAATTTTAAGAAAATATGCATATTATCTAAATAAAATAACAGGGTTAAAAGGGACGATTTTAAAACAATCGGAATTTCAATTTATATTTACACTTTGGAATAGAGCATTAACAAGAGGATGAAATATTTAGCTTTCCTACTTTTGAAACTAAAAAGAGAATGAGTGGAGTTTGGTTTAGTTTATCTAGGGTTATCGTCACATTGAGCTACAC
This sequence comes from Hylyphantes graminicola, assembly GCA_023701765.1. Taxonomy (NCBI): domain Eukaryota; kingdom Metazoa; phylum Arthropoda; class Arachnida; order Araneae; family Linyphiidae; genus Hylyphantes; species Hylyphantes graminicola. The sequence continues at coordinate 56,205,232 of CM043114.1, read as the reverse complement.
GAGGACTATTTTCGACGGGCGTCATATTTTAGAACCACAGTCAAGTGACGCAGGGTGAATGGAAGCTTGTTAGGTTCGAACATCTGTACTCACAAGAAGGTTCAGTCTTGAGGCAGACTAAGTGACCACCAGGCCACAGATGAGCCTAATGGAATTTTCTTTCCCTCTTACAGTTTGAGTTGATAGAGATGGTGCTTAATAAATTTGACGTATGCTTCATAGGCATTCATCTTCTTAACTTTAAATATAAAGGAAACGTTTCCCATTCAATCCGAAACATGCAATTTATAGACGTTCTCACATTTTTATTAACATTTAAGTTTGGTCAAAAAAGTTAACGAAATCTTTTTCCTCACTTGTCGCCCCTCTGGCATTAATGTTGCCCGTACTAAACATCGCATGACCATCAGGAACTTCCAAGGAAGATTTTTTACTCAATGATCCTGAACTCCATTGGCAGAATACAATAATTCTTATTAATCTTGACATAAAAGACAGTAAAGCCTCAGCCAAGCTTCCATATACTCATAAGTCTAAAAAATTACCAAAACATAAAATGAAAAAAAAAATCCTAAAGAAAAGTCAAGTATGTTTTACTGCCATTAATTTCTCTTAATCCACTCAATCGCATTCAAACGAACATCTTTGCTTCTCAGAAAAACAATAGTAATACCAAAAACACATAAAGAACAAAAATAGTTTTTTTTAGTGGTTAGATTCCCGATGATTCCTTGATGACTAGGCCCGATGCTATTGGTTTTGTCGCTTGGCTGGTCACGTGTCCTCGAAAGAGCTTTGTGATTGATGGTTTAGATTCCCAGAGGGAACAAAGAAAATGCTATCCGATTGGCTGCACGACGTCTCTAATTAGTCTTGTCGCTAGTCGTTAGGTCTTATTGGATGGAAGTGCTTCAGATTGAATAGTCATTAAATGTGTGAAGTGTGCTAAATGAAGTTGAAAGGTAGAAAGGAATTTTTTTTATATTATTTTGTGTGGTAAAGATACTTAAAAATTAGTTCAAAACAAAAAAAAAACGTGCGTCGGTCCATATACGTTTTAAATGTAAATATTTAAACATAATGTGACTTTAGAGAACAATTCTCAATGAATATAAACTAAAGCAAACAAATTTATTTAATTCAACAATGGCCTATGTGTATTTTACAGTAAATCCCCAATTTGCTATCACGTTTTCTATGATTTTTTTTTAAATGAATTAAAATTTTCTTGATATTTCTAATTTGTTAAAAACAGAAGTTTATTTTCATCATTTATAATCAAAATCTTTAATTATCTTATTTTTTTGCTTTTTAGGCTATAACTAACTATAGCAAATCTTTAAGCTTTACTACTACTTTGGTAACGTTTTTTTTTTTGGTTCAATTAACGTTGCACTATAGCTGAAAATAACTCCATGATAGGCCTTATAATTTTTGAACCATTATCTATCTTGGGCTTCAACTAAGTGCTAATTAGTTTTGGTTGGAACTAAAAGTAATTATTTATGTGTTACGCAGAAAAAATTATACGTTGTACTGGAAATTATGTTACTTATATAACATTTTTTTTTTATCTCATATAAATTAATAGCATAAATTTAAGCCAGCCGGACCAAATATGCACGTTATATTTGAGATCTCCATAGGTAGCGTACTTTTCCATAGTAAAATAAATATAAGGCATATCAAGGGATATCATCTAATAAAGATTTGCTTTCGCTTCTATAGGTTTTCGCTTCTATAGTTTTAGGTTATTTTTTCACCAAATTTTTATCAGCTAAGTAAAATCTTGTAAACACGATTAATAAATAATGATTTATCAATAAACCGTTAAAATCGTTTGGATTTAAAAATTTCTATCCAGTGAAAAAAACTATCAAAATGAAATTCTGAAAAGGAGGGAAATACGCAGAGTTTGCATTAACCAGCGTTATTGATTTTCAAAATGTGTCAGCAAATACCGTTTTGCTTGTCAAATATTTGCTTACAAATATGCATAAAGAGACTTCAAACAAGATTCACTTTTAGTTCTATTCAAAAACTTCATATGGAAGTTTACTAAAACTTTAGAATTCAACTAAAAAAATAAAATCCTTTATATAAAGTCATCAAAGAAAATATTCTATTGCACATAGATTTAAGGTTTTGTACAAATAGACGCATTAAATATGATGTTAAAATTTATGAAGAAGATTTAAATATAAAGTAAACTATTTGTGATGCTTATAATGTATTTCTATTCTAATTTAAACAATTTTATTTGAATTAAAATATGTAATTCAAAAGTTTGAAGGGCTATGCAGTTCATTATTGGTACATTAGTTTGTGATATAATGTTTTAAAATGAAACTCTAGTTGGCAAAAATATATTATTTGATCTCCAAAGTTTTTGAAAGAAAGGATACATACAAATATTTATATAATTAATTGATCTCCTATACGTTTGCAACAGGTATTGATGGCATTAAATCGTCATAAACCATTGTTGATTTAAACCTTGTTTATGAAGGGGCATTATATCAGTTCGAGCCCGGGCCCAGAAGCTCTAAAGGCTAACACTTTAACCATTGCTCCGCCGGGTCGGCACCGCACATGAACACGCTACCTCAAATAACATCTAACACTAACAGCTGTAGTATTTTCTACTACTAAGTGACACTAAATTGTGTGTACATGTATGGAATTGCTACATATTGCCGCTGTATAATCCGCTCTGTATCTACGTAGAATAATGCTTTTGGTACCGAACTCCGATGTCCAAGCATTGAAAATAACTTGACAGTGATAAATAATCGTCATTTAGCTCTTGGACGAAATCACTAATTTGGAAACAAGAATAAATATAACTAAAATAACGTGAGGCTGGTTTAAATTTTCAAGGATGACAATGACAACACTTATGCTTGTATACACACATTTCTCACTGAGGCACTGTACGTTATTACCATAAAAAAAGACCCTTTCTCTTTACAAGGCAAACAAGGTGGATAAGTAAATAACACCGATGCAAAGTTCGTTACCTCTCTTCCCCCAATCGCGATAACGAAGAAAACACACGTGTACAAGAGGTTACAACGGTTTGATACAAATTTAACTGACACATATTTTGTTTTGTTGGTTAAAATTAGAAATTTAACTGACACTAGGCGAAGCTGAAAAAAATATGAGTTGTTTTTAGATAAAAAGTTTTCACTCTAAATGTAAAATCCAATCCTTACCATTATTTTCGAGTTTTATATAATTTTAACATAGTGCCAATTTTTATTTGTTAAAAAATTAACCTCACCATAAGTCAATAATAGCTGTACAGTGTACTGTGTTTCTTGTCTGGTATAGGAATAAAATGTAAGATACATAATTATACCAAACATCAGATCAGAGAGAAGGCATCTATCAAGACAGACGATGACTACATACAAGAATTCATTCACAAAAACAAGAATTCATTAGTCAAACCCTGGCCACGACAGACTCAAATAATAAAAAAAAAGGTCAGATTAGCTGTATGTGACGTCGCACTGTTCGTCCGGTTTGGATTGTTAGGGAGAGAGCCATAACAATTATAACTGTAACAAGTCTATAGTCACTAGATATTGATAAATGCAAAAGTGCCTTTACAACATTGACAGAATTGAAACCAGCCTCCACCAATTCCAAGGCAAGGGTGAACGCCTCGCGCATAGAGGCATAAATTGCATTGAGAGGTGAAAGGAAGAGTTCGCCAACTATCAACAACTACCAGTAGACAATACCTTGTGCATGTATTCATATGTAATGACATGACTTTCTTGTAAATAAATATTTTTTCGTAATGACTGACTTTTTTTAACTGAAATGATTTAAAGAATGTGTATAAATTCGGTAACCTTGGTGACTGATTGGATATATTTTTCTAAGAATGTGACTGCTAAACATCGCTTGTCCTAGCTCTTGTAAAACTTTACTGTTTTGTCTTGTACATTTGTGTTGTCCGTCATAAAAATGTCTCGTAATAGGAGCAGTTTCTCTCTCCATCGCAAAATAGTGCATTATTGTTGCAATATGCAAATCCAAGTACATCAGGAAACCAAATACGTACTCAAAAAATGCGTTGAGTTTCCTTTATATACTAACCTTACTGTTGTATTGTGATCTGTCTTATCAATAAAGTATTGTGATCTGTCTTATCAATAAAGATATCTTAGTTTTACCTGCTGGTGGTTGTCACACTCTCTATTTAGTTTACACTCTGCTACAATTATACTAGTCATTCTTCAATAACTGCTGGCATTTCAGTTACAGCTCTGTCAAACGAAAGCACCGACCCTGCAATTCGATTGTCTCAGATCTCCAGGAAAAAAGGGTTGGGGGCCTAATCCACTTACACCCTCTTCAAACACGGAGACTTGGGCCAAATGATGGAGCACCCTTCTGTACCCCCAGCGACGTACCTGCTTGTTTTTTAGGGGGGTACTCCGGATGGGTACTCATAGGGATAAGCGAAAATGGGATATAGGATGATTTTCGCACTTATGGTGCGAGTTATTGATTTGATTAGCGGGTAGTGTGATTTGGAAGAGTGCAGGGCGCATGTGTTTCGTGTCACGGATGGGACTGTAATTACATAAGTTCGCAAAAATTGGCTTTGATTATAGTGTGTAGGCACTAATCTTGTAACTGGATATGTTATTAGGACAAGATTAAGAGTGGGATATTTTTCTCATATTTTTGTTATTGACTATGTGTTATAATTAGTTTTATTTTTAAACATAATCAATTTTCGATAAAGTTCATGCTAATTTTGATTTTATCATTCTAAAGCTGTACAGGGTTCTTTTTTCGAAATTAGTTTTTAACTGATAAAACCTTATGTTACGTCATACTTATCTTAAGTTTGTAAAATACTCGTTTATTTTCATATGAAACACAAAATTTCAAACAATTTGTAATACATTACTGACAACTAATGTACGTCCCTTCTACTCTTTTAAATTACAAACCTATTATTAAAACATTTTAAGCCTAAACATCACATATAAAAAAATAATAAATATAAGCAGCACACTAACACTGAATATTTCATTCTAAACGCGACATAATAATCACCCCATTAATATATCATCTAAAACACATTCACTTTTACCACACTAATGGATACGTCCATGCCCGAAATCCCATAGGGGATCCTCCTATGAAACATGGAGACATTGCGACTTTAATATATGAACCATTTGCTATCGACGTACGGTCGCTTTCAAAACTGAAAGATACACCCTGCGAAAAAGATGGCGCATGTAAAATTCATGTGCCATACCCCATGTTTACATAATGCCATTAGAGTGTACCCCTATGTGACGTACGGTGTCCAATTTAGAACCTTTGTTGAAACAACGCCCTGTGTGCTTCGCGGTTTGTTATAGAACCGTTGACATTTTTTTGTGGTATATATTATCACTGTATGCAGAAACACGACTCTTCTGCAAGTCTATCTTTATGAGGAAAAGTCACTTTTAGGCAAAAAAAAATGCGGTATTTACATATGTTTGAAATGGAGATTGAGCGTATATTTAAAGGTATATTTTTATATATATTGTGCAGTTGGTAGCAAAATGTAGGAAGATAGTTGAATGTGAGAATGTTTAAAGTATAAGCTACAATAAAATTGTTGCCGATATTTTTCAAAATACATATGTATTAATCGATGCATATATAAGACGTAAGACGCATGTTTTCCTTACTTTTTGTAAGAAATAACTATCAATTGTCAATTTCATGCTGCTTATTAAAAGTGGTTTTTGAACATTGGTTCGTCTGTCATTTTTTGTTTATCTCAAACCACGATTCAGGCCGAAATGAAAGAGCTACGCAAGTTCAGTATCTGAGTTCCAAATGGTACCTAGGGGGAATATATGTACATATCCTGGCTTGTGTGCTTGATCAGGGACCCTCTTATATAATCCTTCGTCAATTACGACAGACACAGAAAGAATTTTTACTGTAACAGAAAAAGGAAAGTACACCCAGGGCGAAGACGGTAATAGAACCCGCACCCGTTACAGCACGTAGACTGCTGGTGAATTGGTCCAAACCATCCGGCCATCCGGGCCCCATTTGCAACCTAACTATTTTAGTTTTAAAGAAATAGAAATAATCTTATTGTGAATAACCCTTAAATATATCTTAAATATATTGAATTCCTGAGTGGTGATTGTGGGAGAGTCGTGTAATGTTACACATCTATAGTTTTGTATTTGAGCATGTTTACGTATTTTTAAACTTTGGGATGTTAAAGACTTATCACAAAAAAGTTCGATGTCTCATCCATAGTTGAAACAACTCTTAACATAGAGGAAATAACCGATAAAATATTTTAGTACCAATTTGAACTAAATGGAAGCGCTCCAGACTACAATCATTAATTTAAAACTAAATTTTATGGTAGTTATGAGAATCATTGCTAATTAAGCTTGCATTGAGAAATGTTGTATCTAATAATAATGACGTTAACTTGATTAACATTTCGATGCATTTATAAGTCATACTTGAAACACTTTTATTTAAAATATTTACAAGCAATGCAAGATAATTGTTGCAATTTTAAAACTGTAGCAAGCATCTTAAAAATGAACTAGCTTTTATGTAATCTATCTATCTGAAACTCTTCAAGTAATCTGACTATTTGAAACTGACCAATAAAGATCTTTGATATAGAATTTTCAAATTCCTATTATATTCATTCCCACTGTAAATAAAAAATACAACTCTATTTTATAAAAATAATCAAAAATTATTCGCTGATTCAGGTACATAATAAGCACGGCAGCATTCGATAAACTATATTCCAACTCATTTCACACCATCTTTGAAGATCCTCAACCCCGAAGCGTTTACAAGTAAAACTCGCTCTTTTCAATCAATGGTAGCATAGCAACAACTCGAGGGGCGCCTGGAGAACTTTCAACAAGTATTTCACGGTTCATCTCTACTGACAACTTCCCCCTTCTAGCATGTCAGGAAAACAAAAGGTGCAAGAAGAACTCTATCAAATCTCATTCTACTCTATATCCCCTTAAATGGAATTTAACACGCGAGAGGAACCACCTCAACCTATGTGCGAGAGAAAAAAATCTATCCCCGCAAAATAAGTGCATAATAAAAAGGCCCCAAGCCGCCTCACTACTCCCCTACAACAACTGGCATGGAGGCCGATCATAACTAAGTGTCATGTGGAAACAATCAAATTCTCAGTTTAATGTTTATAAATATTTTATGGTGTTACGTTGTTGCAGAGACATATATATAGAGCGTTATAGTTATAGACAGCTGTATCATATGTGGGTAATGTCACATGTTTCTTTCATTGTATATTATATTTCTTTAGCGATTTTCAATGCTAAACTTTATTGTTTGTTTACTTTTAGGTGTTTAACCATAAAAATCCATTCAAATTATCAAATGTCTGTCGATTCAAGAGTTGTATAATATCTCTATTTAGTTAGAGATTTTAAAAGCAAAGCCATATAGATAATTTAATTTAAATTGTTTGATGAATGATCGAAATAACTGTCTTTACAAAAGTTCTGTTATATAGAATTTTGCGCACTCTGTGCAACTATACTAACCTATTAAAGAAACATGACATTGGACCTGTTTAAAAAATAGTTAAATTTATAAATTAAAATTATAACTTAAGAAGGAAAAATCTAAAAAAGAGAGAGAGTTCCATACATTATTATTTTGTTTTATTTTCAGAACCAGAAAACTTCAACACCGAATAAAATTCTGTACAATCATTTCCACACTCTAATTTGTTGAAATCATCCTCCCATTACCACACTGAGTTAGGATCGGTGCATACCACCCCCCCAGCCACCGCACCACTCCCCCACTACTCAAGAATAATAACACAGAAAAAACGTGTGAAACAAATGTTGTAGGGACATGGGAGGTCGCAAATGAAAACAGACGTCCCCATCTTCGCATTCTTCTTTCAATTTAGTCTGAAGAGCGTTTCCTAGGAGACGGCTTTTCTTCGCATCTCAGTGGGTTCTGCTTGGGCAATGGATAAAACATTGCTGGGAATGAAAGTCGATAGCGGCTTGATTTGGAAATAGAAATTATGCGGATCAGTTGCGGCGGTATGCCATTGTCAGCGATTTGAAGAACTTTTAATTTAGAGGTTCTTCATTTTTTGTGGCATGAAGGAAAATCAGTAGTTCTCTTGTAATTGATTTTTTTGTATATATGTTTTCTGGATTAATAATTAATGTTCTTCGTACTCTTTGCTATGCTATTCAAAAGTTATTAACTTAATGACGAATTATCTAACCATAGAATTTCGAATTTTAATTTGCTAAATCCTCCTTCAAAAGGAAACAAATTGAGAAATTTTTTATGTGTCTTTTAAAGCAATTTATTTGATGTCTTTAATTTTTTGACTATTTCGATTGCTATTGTAATCACACTGTCAAAAGTTACTTATTATGGACCTAAATATTTTATCATAGCATTTCAAATCTTAATTTATTAAAAGCTCCTTCAACTGCAAATCAACAAATTTAGACACATATTTTCTATTTGTCGATTTGAAAAATTTATTTTTAGATTTGATATCTTCATTATGCTTCCTTTTGTAATATTTCTGATGTTTAAATATGTACCTTGAACAGCGCACACAAACCATTCATCATCAATATAAAATGCAAGACTAAAAATTATTGCTAAAATTGAGATTAATATGCTGATAATACCCAAATATTCAACACAATCATGCTGCCTTGGATCAGCGCCAAGTAACGAAACAACCCGGCAAGAATATTCTGCATTCTCTTTTCATCAAATATTGACAGTTCATCAGAACCAGCCAATCACTGACTCAGGATAAAAAAATGACCTAATCTGAGTTTGAATATACGTTATGTGAGAGTGACACGTGAGTGCTTGGCGACCTTGCATTTGGCGGTAATTGCGGGGTCACGTTTGAGAACCTTAAAAGTAACTATTAATTTTTAAATTTATAGAAACAAAAATAAGAATTGAAATGGTGGTTGGACTTTGTTAATGTCAATTTGTTAATGCTAAATAAACCCTACCTCAGTTATTGTACACATTTAACATGATAGCAATTAAAAATTATACAAATAAATTAATTTTAATAAATTATTATTAGTTTAATTATTTACTCACATTAGCATTATTTATTTTATTAAATTATCAATATTCGTTTATAAGGGTTAGGGGAGATGAGGGAGGATTGGGACGGTGGGAGGGGTGGGACAGCTGAAATTTCAGCAAAATAAATGACCTAATTTTATTTCCAGTCTCACCACCAGATAGCATATGTATAGCTTCTTGTTGTTACCTATTTCTAGTTTATCCAGATTCAACTTTCAGTTTACATCTGGAAAAAGTTTATTTTCACACCTCCAGAGAAAGGTTTTAATCTTTTTTTAGTTTTATTTCTTTACTCATGTAATTTCTAAAACAAACATAATATAGTGTAACGGAACTCTTAAAGATACAATGCATGCTTATCAGCAGTTTACTTAAGCCAAAAGTCAGCATGGTTTATCTGAGAAGTTATTTTTTTAGAAGCATTATGTAGAGGGAGGAATGGGACACACTGAAAGAGGGAGGAATGGGACACGTCCATTCCTCCTCCTTCCAGTCCATTCATCCTTCCTCGTGTCCATACGACCATTTCCTAAAGCAGAACCTAGGAATCCATTGAATAAAAGTAAAGGAAAAAAGAACAAACAAGAATATTAACAGATATCCCTGAGAAGGAAATTGAAGAAGCAGAAGCTGCCAGACTAGGGGAAAAAGGTGCCAACTAAAATATATATGTGCAAGCTTAAAATTTAAAAAAATTCAAAAGAAAATTACCGTTCAAAGGTATGAATATTGAATACAGTGATAGCGAAGGGTCATTATTTTCATTACATGACAGTTCAGATGATGACATTTAAATTGACTGGATAAAAGACAATCCTAACATAGGCAAATATGATTTTGTGTTTGTCAAATTCATCACCAAACGGTCAATTGTTTTCTACATTGCAATGGTTTAGAGTATTGACAATGCTGATTGTTACAATGTAAAATTTTTAAGAAGGGATACGAACGGAAATTCTTATTTTCCTAAACGGGATGACTATGTATAGTATAATAGAAAAAAAACCGATATTGTCATGAAATTGCTGCCGCCACACTTGATTGGTGGGACCAGTAGAGCGCAGTCTTGCTTTTCTTTTGATGTTAACCTTTCTCATTATGATATTCGATAATTTTTCTTTAATTTTCAAATGCGTCCCATCCCTCCCATACTCGTGTCCCACTCCTCCCACCCAAGTGGGAGGAATGGGACAAAATTCTTGCAATTTGAATTTCTCAACAGTAATAACATTTTTCAACATTTAAATGGGGTGTATTTTTTAAAAATAATAGAAAACATGTAAGTTTATTATTTAACCCTTTGAATCTATGAATAAGCAGGGGATAATGAATAAAAAAATATTTGTGTGAAAATGTCCCAATCCTCCCGCCTCTCCCCTATAATTCAGAAACAGCATGTATAGAATCACTTTTGTGTTAATTCTAAAATTATTCTCTGTATGTTTGTTTTGCAGTATATTCTCGCTATGATTGTTTGTGGAAGTATTATAGCAAGAAAACAACATGATAACTTATTACAACATTAACTTACAACAGAATAACTTATGTTATACAGCCTAAACATCACACCCTGGATGTTTGCTTCTGTGCATTAGAAGAATTACAATAAGGAAACAACATGTACAGAATCTCTTGTTGTATCATTTTCTGGATGTTTGTTTCTGTGTATTAGAAGTCTTATAATAAGGAAACAACATGTACAGAATCTCTTGTTGTACTGTTAAGCATCCTTTTCTGGATGATTGTTTCTGTGCGAGGGAAGTATTATAATAAGGAAACAACATGTACAGAATCACCTTTTTTCACTCTAAGAAACAAACATCGTTACCTGGATGTTTGTTTCTGTAAATTACAAATATTATAACAAGGAAACAACACGTACAGAATCACTTTTAATTTATTCTTAAGCTTATATATTTTCATTTAATTAATAATTATGTGATAACTTATGAAGATAATTTTTAAAGTACATATTATTGATTATTTTATGTAGAGTATATTGTTATAGGTGAATCTCAATTTCCTAAGTTTGTTTTATTACCTGTTACGTAATGCTCTTTGCATCTAGTTTTGGGATAAAAAAAACTAACCAAAATATTATAATTAGTATAAAAATGTCCAAAGTTCTTTGCAGTAACAATATACAAAAGTGAATCTTCTGCTAAACGCCATTAAACGATCCAAGAATTGGTACAAAGTTCTTCCTTTCCTTAATAGTATAAAAGCCAATGTTTTCAAATAAAACATTACGCAAGAGTGTTTTATCTACTAAATTGCATACCTTCAAAAGATCCCCATAAAAGACAGAGACATCTATAACCTCAATATAAAATTGTCTATTGCCTGATATCTTTTACAACAACATTATACATAAGCACATTATCTGCTAACTATAAGCCTTTAAAATATTCATAAATAGATCATCTTCACCTTAATAGTATAAATGCCAATGTGTTTACACTAAAACATTTCACATCTACCATTTATCTACTAAACCACACCTTAAAAATATCACCGAAATCGACAACGACATTTATAACCTCAATATAATAATGTCAAATAATGTTACAACAACATAACCCCCATAAGCGAATTTTACCAAACTTAAAAGATAAAAATAACTTAAATAAACTTAAAGATAAAGTTTAAGATATTCTAAAATAGGTACAAAGATCTTCATCACCCCAATAGCATAAAAGCCAATTTTATACATTCAAACATCACATACCAGCCCTTCATCTACTAAATTACATACCTTCGAAGGATTTCCCGTAGAAGACAGAGACATTTATACTCTCAATAAAAAAAATTCATTTGTCCTTTAAAGCAAAATTATACATAAGAGCATTTTCTGCTAAACTGCATGCCTTTAAAAAATCCGAGAATCGATCAATCGCCTCAATTGTATAAAATCCAATGTTTTATATTAAATTTTAAATTATTTAACACAAGCCCGTTATCTACTAAGCTAAATATCTTCGAAAGATCCCCATAAAGACAAAGACATTAATATCCTCAATATAAAAACGCATAATGTCCCTTACTACGCGACACATAAGCTCATTTTCTTCAAACTGGATGTCTTCAAACGATTCCAGAATAGGTACAAAGATCATCATCACCTAAATAGTATACAAGCCAATGTGTCAAACTAAAACATCACACCCCAGCCCTTTACCTACTAAACTACATACCTTCGAACGGTCCCCGTAAACTATAGAGACATTTATAACCTCAATATTAACCCTTTCAGTCCCAAAAATCTACTACACTACAGAAACATCTGATATTCACAAAATAAGCTTATTTTAGGTCAAATATATGAATTCCATAAGAAAAAAAATCATTTAAATTTTTTATATGGTTTTTGAAACAATACCAAATTTTTTTAACTGTGGAAAACAACAAAATAAAAATATATATATTACCTAAAAACACTTCGAGTTATGTATATTAAGGTATCTGACCATATTATTAAAAAAAAATTTAGTAATTATATTAACCGAAATAGTTTAAATTCTGTTTTAAATATGTGGAACTGAAGTGAACTTATCAAAAATCAGGAGAAACGCCTGTTGACTATTTTCTAAATAAAAAAAATAGTAGGTCTGACTTCTACTGAGATTAATGTAAAATATTGTATGATAGAACAAAGTATGAAGAATCGAATGATGCGTGTTTGGATATCATATCGGGACATAAACATTTAAAAAAATATATATTGAAAGTGATGATGCCAAATGGCATCACTGGGACTGGAAGGGTTAAAAGGGAGAATGTCTTTAACAACAACATTATACATAAGCACATTTTTTGCTATAATAAGCGGTTTCAAAAGATCCCAGAAAATGTACAAAGATCGTCATCGACTTAAAAGTACAAAAGCAAATGTTCAAAACTAAAACATTACAACCCAGCCTTTTACCTACTAAACTACATACCATCGAACGGTCCCTCAAAACGATAGGGACATTTTTAACCTTAATATTAAAAGGAACATTGTCCTTTACAACAACATTTTTCATAAACGCATTATCTGCTAAACTACACACATTCAAAAGATCCAAGAATATATACCAAGATCCCCAATAGTATAAAAGCCTATGTTCTGAATCTAAAACATTGCACAATAGCCCTTCATCTACTAAACTACACGCCTTTGAAAGACCCCCGAAAACGACAGAGATATTTATGACCACAATATAAAAATGTCCAGTGTCCTTTACAAAAACATTATACATAAGCACATTTTATGCCAAACAATACACCTTCAAAAGATCCCAGAAAATGTACAAAGATCTTCATCATCTCAATAATATAAAATCCGATGTTCTACATTAATGCTTAACACTACAGCCCTTTATCTACTAACAAACACACCTTCAAAAGATGCATCAGCTTAATAGTATAAAAGCCTATGTTCTATCTTAAAACATTACATCACCCTCCCTATTTCTACTAAACCACACACCTTCAAAAGATCCTCACAGCGAGGTAATTTCCCTAACCCCTTGCGTGTGACATCCAATCATCCGGACTCGGCCTTTGGGCTGTCTTCTGACCTTTTCATCGGTTAATCGAAGTCGTCCAATAACCGAAGTTGTGTCCGGGTAGCCAATGTGTCCTTTGAAGAAGGGTAAAAGGGCTTTGGGGCAGATGCAGTCAATCGGAAAAATAATAAATCTACACATGGTTATGGTTTTCCTATGGCTGTTGTTGACGTTAACATGGTATAGGATGAGTTCTTCGTAGATTTAATAGTAACCACCTCAAATATTATATACGCTGTGCTAGGAGTAGGTGAATTATGCTTTGTTATAAATATGCTTTTTGTTTATCAAGTTAAATGTGTTTAATTTTCAAAATATTGTTGAATTTATAGTCAGAATTCTAGTTTTTTCACAAATGGTTATTTCCTACCAAGACAATTTCGTTAAAATATTATTATAAATATGGTTTGTAAATGCAAACATTCTGATGAATTAACGGTTTCTAGAACGTTTAAAAATAATCTGAAATCATGTAAAAAGGGTCTTTTATATTTAACAAATAATTTGGTATCATTTAGGTTCAATCTTTACATGTAAAGTTTTATGAATGTAAATTTACAAAATTGCATCATTTCCAATTAAATATTTCGCCAATTGCTTGATAAATATTTTGTTTTGCTTTCATGATGCATTATGGTATTTTATAATTTACTTCATTTATGTTTCATGTTGGCACTTCAGAATATAATACGTTTATGCATTTGCGTGGGCACCAAATATACTATACCATTGCCTTAGGTTAATTATAACAGTGTGTATTTTCTGTTGCCTCAAAAATTGCATTTAAAGTGGGTAAAACAAAGCATATTGGTATCGCTTTCAAACATTTCGAAATGCCAATAGACTTATCTATAATGAATGTGTGCTTTTTGTTGAGTCATTTTACTTAAATGTCAGCTTTCTTACAGCTTTGGGAAAATCTTGGGTACGCATGTCATATGATTATGTGGCATGTAAAAGATTCCAAGAGGACTTATTTAGCTTGGGTTTTCCCACAAAATTAAAATCTCGGCATATTTAAACATCCACAGAGAGCTCAGATTCATTGTAATCTGTTCGTCAAAAGGGGTAGTGAGAGTCGCCTAGATGGTGCCACAACAAAATGGCTCTCAGTTCTGGGGAATGTGTCGAGTCTGCAAAAGCTTGACCGCCAATATTGCAGCCCCATTGGAGGAAAAAAAAACATTTTTCTAATAAAAGAAAGATACAACCATGACAACAAACCCGGAGATATATAAAGCCGAAACGAACACGAATCCATCCAGAAACAGAAATGGACCCTGGACTTGGGTAATTGCCCGATCCCACGCTGACCCTATTTTGTTCTGCCAAGGAAATAAACAAAAGGGGAAAGAATTCGTACTACGTTCATGGTACTACGTTTGTTTTGGGATCCTGCTAGGTTTGAATAACAGAACTTATTTTATTTTCCCTGTTTTTGTTGCTGAAAATAATGATATTATGCCAGAAATTAGGTTCAGGAAGCACAGATAGTTGATTGAACAAGCACACAAGCTGGAATATATATGTATCATACCATACTATAAAAACAGGAAAGCAAAGACCAAATACAGGTGACTTTGGAGTCCTATTGTTAGATATGCCATGGTCCAGCATGGACAGTAGTGCCGGGGAGTTAGTTAGTTTTTGTTATCTTCTCTAGGGCATCAATACATAATACACAAGTATTCAGTAAATACAAATTATATTTAGGCGCGGGTGGCCGAGTGGTTTGGAACATTACGCCAGCAGTCTGCGCACTGCAACAGGTGCGGGTTCGATTCCCGCCTTTAGCCTGGTCGTACTACCTTTCTCTGTGACAGTAAAATTTATTTATGTGTCTCCCTTACTTAACGAAGGCTTATAAAGCTGGTCTCTGATCAAGCACGCAAGCTATAATATATATGTATCTATTCCTACCCCTTCCCCTAAACATTATGTCCTGAATTCACAACAAATACGCGATAAATTAAAATATATGTTTCTTGATTATAAAATACATTTTATAACATGTTTTGTACGGCATTAAATGGCAATCGATAAACCTCGCCTATAATTTGAATATATTTTATTTAAAAAAGTTTTAAATGATTTTTTGAAGGTCATTTAGCTTTTTTTTCTGTATACTTGCATGTAAGCTGAAAATTAAATAAAGTTATCTCTATTTGGAAATTAGGGTTCCAAAATTGATCAAAATTACGTGCTTATCCAACGATCAGGCTTTGATGAGCCTTCAAACAGTAAATAATTAATCATTACTAAAAATCTACTTTATCCAACAATCTCACTTAGGCTAGAATTAAAAAAACCTTCAGATAGTGGTGGGTTTCATTTTTTGTCAACACTGTGAAATTTCAGATAGTCAAAGACTTTATATATAAGACTTACTTTTAGAGGCGGTCAAAAATATTTTAGTGCCAGTTATTAAGTATTATTATTATTACTTTACGGTCAACAGAGTTTAATGGCTTTTTCTTTTCTAAGAAGAAATTTCTATGGAAAGTAGTCCAAAGTCATAAAAAAACTAATCGAAAATTTCATTGTACTTAATATAATAGTTAATAATTATACAAAAAAATTGGTTAGCCATTGGGGTTAGCAAAGTTAAAAAGTTCATTTTCAACACAGCTCACACATGCATCCAATAATATTTGAATTATTATAAAATACCATGCGAATATTTTAACGTCATTTCTAGAAATGATCACAAGTATCAATAAAATGCCACGAAATCGAAAACCGCCGATATACATCTAAACTGCAAATAAATAATATATTAATTAACTAGTAAGCTTGTTTTTGCATAGTTTTTGCAGACAATAAAACTAACAAGTATTTACGCATGTGACCATGTAAAATGTAAGCCCTAAGCAAAGAGTTGTTTGTAAATCAAACACTACTTTCTACTAGAAATCCACTACAAAAAATCTACTTGTACCACTTAGAAGATAAAGAATCAGATAAGATTTTAATGCCAAAATATCAAGACACATATCTTGATAAATGTTTCCGTTTTCTTAGTAATATATATGTATAACTTAAAAAAAAAAACGGGGAACGAACACCATACTATTCTTGACCTTCATTCTCACTAAAGTAAAGTATGGTGACTGACCAAGCACCCAAGGAATCGGAGGGGATAAAAAATAAAGAAATGGCCTTCGAGTATTTTGCTAACGCGGTTAATCTTCTTCTTGCCTTTAAGGTTTTTTCCCTCAATGGCGCTGAAGTGATGCATTAAATAGTCCGCTGGTGCGAAATTGCATTTCTTTTTTTCCCTAGCCTGATATATGTGGCAGAGGTATTGGAAAGCTTCTAGCTTTATCTAGCCCATGAATGTTCTGCGTTTCGGCCAAAGATTTTGCATAGTTATCATTGGTAAGCGTGGAAGATTTGTAATTGAAACTATCAAAATAAAGTTATTTCTAACAAGGGTATGAATTACGAGAAGAGAATTTTAAACAAAACTGCTAAAAAATTAATAAATACATTTTTTCCAGGAACGCATTGTATTGATAAAGTAATACAAAATTTATTTTTTCAACAATATTCAGGTACATTATACGGCAATATCAAGCATTATTCTGAACTGGTAGTATAAAATAAGTTCTCTTTGCTAGATAATTTTTTGCATTGTTATTTTTCGGATTTTGAGCACAAAAACAAACATTGCCACTCTTTCTCCAAGACTTTACGAAAAGCATTTTCACCCGCTGGTTATGGGTTCTGTGTGTCCACGTGACGTGTCATTCCAATCACTGGACAAGTTTAAACACTTTGTGGCCGTGGATAGCCTTAGTGGTTAGCTTCTCAGTCTTGGAATGGGATGGTCCCGCGATCGAGGCCCGATGCCACTGACGACCCACACAGTATATGCGGAGTACGTGCTCGTTAAATCTGTCGGTCCGAAAATCCTGTTGAAGACCATGGCCCAGTTTTCTACGGGTACAGGTATCTGGGGACTTTTTTCCCTCTCACTCAGGGACACGTCTATATTACGGAGGTGGGGATAGATGGTAGCATAATGATGCAGCATAGATGTTGTGTCTGTCTTACTTGACGAAGGTTTATAAGCGGGTCCCTGACCAAACACACAAACCTAAAACATATGGCTACCAACCAACTATAAAATACTTTCGGTAACGTTTTGGAGGATAAGCAGCGATGTTTATAGCTGGCTGACCCCCATGTCATGTTCCTCCGTGTATGCTAAGTTTGACGTATGAGGTGAGTTTCTGGCCTATCCACTTAGGCAAGGCCCTTAACTGCTATGCTGCCATTAAACTTCCTTCAAATGGGGCTCGTCAGATGAAAGCGTCCTTTGCCAGATTCAACTTTCATGGTAAGCTACCAGTCTTCCTGTTTGGGCATAAGTCTCACAACAACATACATCCATACAAAAAAAAAATAGACAACTACCATAGATGTTTAATTAACCCTGAAACATTGAATTTACGAGCACAACGCTATGACATTTCCAAAAAGCAAAGGTTCCTAGAACTCCATAATAACCTCCCCAAGCAAAACTGGCCCTTATCACGGCTCCACATTAAATCCGCATACGGGCTTGGGTCCAAAACTACTAAACTTACTCGATTTCTGAAGTTCGCTTTTATTCCGGTGTGTCACGCATTAACATTGATTTGTCGGCTTTGTTACATGTTATTCCGTGTGCTCTTTCACACGGAAGGCGGAAACGGAAAACTTTTTTACTCGTCTACACATAATTCTCCGTTTCCCTTTTGCAACTGCAGGTGCTGGTTAAAGGTTGGGTTTGCACACTGCTTCAAACTACATAAAATAATTATTTTCCGTTTTTGAATTACATTATGTAATCGGTTACCATTTTAAATTGATACAATGTTAGAATTTCATTTCAAATTGAGAAAGGTCTACAAAATATCCAATTTTATTTGTAGTTTTTTCACAAATCAGTGAAAGACCATCAACTTGCAAGTTTGAAAGTATTCAAATTATTAAAATTGTATTTTTAAAATCTAATAAACATTTGTATAAAAAAGCGATATTCAAAAATATAAAGTCGAAAAAAAATTGATTATGTTTAAAATTTAACATGAAAATTTATCATTCTAGCGATGGCATATAAATATTTTCACTCTATATTGGATGTTTGTCTGAAAAATATACATGTATCCAAAAATATTTTTCAGGCAGATAAAATGCAAAAAAAAAAAAACCAATTGTCATGAATTTAGCATCATTTATATTAATATCGTTTATAGTTCCCTTGCAGTAAATCTGTAATTTAAAAAATATAGTCTTGAATGTAGATTATTAAATAACAAATTGCTTTGAAATGCATTACACATAGTCCACTTTTTCGCAATTTTCAGCATTCGTTAATATATAATATATTTTTAACACTATGCATATTTTTTAAAAATATTTGAAAAAACTTATTTAACTATTCTTTCATCATATACTATAAAATAAAAAGGACTTAAAAGGGATTTTACCTCATTAAAATGTTCCAGAAACTTGAGATAGAGAATAGTTATATTTTATCAAAACTATTAGTTTTTTCTATTCTGCAAAACTAGTAAACATAAGCGCAGTGATAGTTTGTACTAATTGCTTTTTATGAACGTAAGATATAGTTTTGCGACATCACTGAAATATAATCCTTTTGTACTATGATAAATTGATATGTGCTGAACATTTACATCGAAAGGGATTCTTAATAAAACTCTGTCTGTTAGTGTGACAAAAGTTTAACTAAAACTCAAAAATAATTTATAAAATTAGATTATGATCAAACCCTGGCTTTTCTGTTGCTCTAAAGGGATGTTTTAATGAAAATCAATCATTATAACGTAATTGATACGAATGTTTTAAAACGTAGCTTGCTTCTTACATTAGTATGAAACTACCATTTCGTCAAACAACAAACGTCTCTTCAAGCATAATTTCAAACATCGTTTTGCTATAAATGAAAATTGCTAAAAGTAATAAAATCACTTCCAAATTTTAACCAAATATGCAAATGTCAAATAAAATTGAAAAACTTCATTTTAAATCTTACTGAATATTTAAAAATTTACAAGAAGAATGGAGTAAATATTAACTAAAACAAGCTACTATAAATGACACTGAAATGAAATCATCAAGTAATATAATTTGTTTCTGACAGTAGACTTCAGAATATGACACAAATAAGATAGGTTTTTTATTAACAAGCTAAAATTTTCGAGTACAATTTTGTACTTCATTCTACACAAGTTTATTAAAGAATCTTCTTCTTCTTCTTCTTCAGGAGCGCAAGAACCCTTTGCAGGCCTAGGCTGCATCAACAGCACACCTTCTCCTGCTCCCAATGTCCTGCTCCCCCTTCCAGTTCTTAAGTTTTAGGATTTTGAGGTCACTTTCAGTGTCTTCCTCTGGAGCGGGGGACCACTCAGGATTCTTGAAGGTGGTTGGTATACATATATTTTCAGGCTTGTGTGCTTTCTCAGAGAGCCGCTTATAAATTCTCGTCATGTAAGACAATCAAAACACACACACTCATATGCACACATATACGTAACAGATGATGCCATCCATCACGCGCCATCCCCACAATTTAGACATGTTCCTGAAGGAGAGGGAAATAGTCTCCAGAAACCTGTACCAGTGGGAAATTGCGCAATGACCGCCCACAGGACTTTCGTACCCAACAGATTTAACGAGCACGTACTCCGCTTTTTCTCGGTGAGTTTTCAGCGACCAGGACTCGATCGCGGGACCTTCCGATCCGTAGATCGAGACACTGACCACAGGGCGCCTCACATCCCTTGAAGGTGCTAATTTTACAGGGTTATCTTCAGGGCCTCTCCAGATATGTCCGAGCCATCTTAGTCGATTGTTTCGGATGACTGCTTGATTTGAGGATGCTTATGCTTATAAAGCCTATAAAGTTCAAAATTGTATAGCTTTCGCGCTAACATCCTCCCTCTTGTATGGCACTAAAGTATTAAATAATACTCAAATACATTATATGAACACATTGATATTTAACATATTTCACACACATACAAGCAACAGTTTTTAAATTTCCAATTTGACTGAACTACGTGTACAACTCTTTGAAACGAACGCAGCGATCAAAGAAAATCGAGAATCCAACAAGAATGGTGTTTAGGGAGAATAAACATTTCTTTTATATCTGAAGAACAAATCCGTGTGGCAAAAATCTCCGTATACTTCCAGATTAAAGGAGTTCTTACCTTTTTTTTTGTCTATGATTCTCGAGTTTATCTTTCTCTTGCCTTTCGCACATTCTCCGCTTAAGAAAATATATCCCAGTTTTTGTGTCTTACGAAAATCGTCCTTTCCAGGCTTAAGGCGCTTAGTACTGGGATGATTTGGCGAAGGCTTTTTGATCACTTTTGGGAATTTCCGCACTTGGCGTTGGGGATCAAAAGGTTCCAGGCCCGAAGTTGCAAGTGGTGCTTAGAGAGATGGCGATGTTATTGTTGTTGTTTGTTGATTTCTATGGCTTTTGTTTTTGTGTTATGAGTCAATAAAAAGAGGTCAGAATGGGATGTAGATATTTCTTTACCAAAATCAATACCAAACTGGTTTGTATCCAGGTATGTTATGATCGTTATCTAAGTCCAAATAAATGCTTGGCTAATTGTTTAACGCTAAGTTGCATGAAATACAATTTAAATAAACATTTAGAGGGTTTTTTGACGTACATATTCACATGACAAATTTAGTTAGTTTAAACATGAAAGGTGAGTGTATCTGATCACTGCCAGTGAAGCACACTGTTTCACCATTAAGACTCAATAAATTTTACATTTCTTGTAAATTCACAGCAAGGGATGAGAACTCTTTATATCACAACTTGATGGTAAGTTAGAGGGACTTTTTTTAAGTGTATATAACTGTCTTTTGTTTGTTGTGTGATTTGTTTGACTGTATTATATGTATTTAGAAACTTTTCAACAACTTGATAAATGTTTTTCAGCGTCTCGTTTGGTTAACCGAGTTGTTAGCGCTCTTCCTTAATGGAGACTTAGAAAAACAATAGTGCCCACAGCTTTGTTGGTCGAATTATAGAAAAAAGCAGGTGAACTCCTCAAAATGAACGTTTCAAAACATGCTTGGTACTAATACTGGATCTTTTCTAGAATGCAACCTTTCAGTTAACTTATACAAACCAATCAATTAACAAACATAATTTTGGATAACAATGTGCCCAATTTTAAAAGTACAAATCATTATGTTTGGTTTCCTAGAAAAGTTCAACATTTACGGTTTGAGTTATTTTAAACTCACTATCTATCTCAATCGCAAGTTGACATGAGCACATATTAATTACGAAGAAGTACCATCGTAAATAAGTACAAATTGCGAGCAGCAATAAATGAGTCACAACTTTTGATAAGATAAAAAATACATCTAAAAAATCGCTGATTTAGAGAAACTTTAATAAACGTAAACTAACTCATAGGATATAAAATATTTGATTTAACTATCCATCAACTCTTCCCAAATCAAACATAACCTACCTGCTTATTTCATTCATAATACAACAAAAAATAAAACCCACAATATAAATCACTCCAACTTTCACATTCACTCTTGAATTTTTCATCAAGAACAGAACACAAATCAGCCAACCGAAAACTGTGAATAATTTATTATTAGGTCCACTCACAAAGTGAGCCTATCCATTACTGCATACCATGGCAAATTTCATAAGGAACAACTTGCATCAACAACACAACTTCTATTGATAAATAGACAACACTGTGGCTCAACATTCGTACAAATACTGCAATAATTTATCTTCGAAGTTCTGAATAACTTACCCAGTGTGTTGTGGTGATAGTTTGTATTTGTTTACTATATGATACACTAGGTTTCGTTGATTTGTATGGATTTGTTTGTTGATGCATATGACAAACCATTTATTTGATAAATTGTGCAGCATTGCGTTGTATTGGGACAGTCTGAATGTGTTTATCAAATATGTATAGTTTGTATCTTTAAAAGCTCAAATTTGAATGAAGCATTACATTTTATAACGATGATTTTTAGCGTAGTGGGCGTTTTAGCGTTAAATAATAAACGGATTTGACTATTGATATCATAAAAAATGCAATTTGTTTTAATGGATTAAAAATTATATCGCAAGACTTAGTATAAGAAAATTTATTTAAAAAGCATTATTTTTTTTCGTGTTGTCACATAAGCAGAAAAGTTACGTACTTGGAATATGCAAATTTTCACTTTAAATATAATTTTTTAAGCAAAATTAATCGGTTGAAGATTTTAGTACATTCATTATATTATATAAACTACAATGGGTTCAGATATTTATCCAATGTAAAATCCAATTAAAACGCAGTGTGTAATCTAGTTTCTTTGAGTTATACTTGCGAAAGGTCATTTTTATGGAAATAATGCTATAAAATTATTTTCTAAGTATTGTGTGTTTAGTTTACAACGTATATAGATTTTTTTGCATTAAATTTTCGTTCGAATAATTTGATTTGAGATAAGTCTGATTTAATACATAGTGCCAATGTACTATCGGTTAATAAGCGGTTCCCTTAACAAGCACACAAGCTGGAATATATAGGAACATACCCATACCATACGATACTATCGGCTAATAACTGTCACGTAAATTTTGATATATAAATCGAAATGAAAATGAATTTAACACATTAATTTTATTCAAAACCTTTTAATAAATAATGCTTAAATATTTTAATAAATCTAATAAAAGCTAATTAGTCTTTTTTTAACCTATGCATGAAAAATACATCAGTAAAAAAATCAGTAATTGAGCAAATTAATGTTGCATATATTGAATCCATAATTAGTCAATTAATCATAAGCGTAAAAAATTGTGTGCTCTTTTTAAAATATAATTTTTAATAACTTTTGCGGTAGAAGAATCTTAGGCTCAAATATTTGATCAATTTTTAATTAAAAAATATTTGTAGGTAATTATATTTTTATTTAAGGTTTTCACTAAGTGTCCTGGTAATAAAAAAAAATATGGGGTTTGAAGGATTTTGTTTTACTATCCAACACAACTTAGTCAAATGGCAATTTTATGAATGGACAATTTATTGTGTGTAACGATCATATTCAATGCGGCTTTTTTTATGAAAGTTTAGTAGTTTTTCACTCTGGAGACAAGAAACCAAACATCGAAAATTATTTTAACAACAGATATTATTATATTTCCTGAATTCAGCATTTCCTGATGATTTTTTGAGCTTATAATTACAAATTAAACTAATATGTTTTACACGTGATATTAAAAAAACCCTTTTAACACACATGATATAAATTATTATATAATCTAGAAATATATGCAAATGGATTTTTAGAAAATCGACGTAGCAGTGAGGTTTTTTTAAAGTTGAAACTCTAATTAGAGGCATTTTCTAAACTTAAAAGTGATCATATAATGAGTACAAAAATTTACACTTATTTAAAATTTAAGCTATTTAACTTAAACTGCAATATATTCTTAAATTTGTTTGAAAAATATATGTTTAAATTCATCGACCATTTTTTTTGTAAATCTTTTTGTTTATTTTTAGTATGTTTAACTTGATTGTAAGACATATCCATGCATTACAAAAAATGTTTTGGAGAAAAGAAAATTTCTAAAACGACTTGGGTAAAAGTTCGATATTAGAATGTTTTCGATAAAAAAAAAGTTTTCCTTTTATTTTGAACACATCAAAACTTTTCACCTCAAGTAATGAAACGAAACCAAACTAAACTACTTTCTTTACTACTTGGGAGATGGACTGCAAACGAAGGAGTAATGTTCTTTTAAAACTTAGTTAATGCACAGAGATTAATCAAATTTTTTTATCGTGACTACTCATTCAATATTAAAAAACTTCACCACTAATTACACTTTTAAAGCGAAAAAATATCTTGTCCAGTAATATACTTAAAAAACCTAGATCAGAGGTTTTTTTCAACTCGAAAAAAAAAAAAACCTTCTCTGCTCTCAGTTCACAGCGAAATGAAATAAATTTACGTATTTTTGCTTGCCAAACTTTCTTGTGATGAAGATTAAAAACTCTAACCACCAAATGGCCCTTACCCCAGGCGCGAAAAAAATGTGAAAACTGACGAAAATCAAGAAAAATCAGCGAATAATATGACATTCATCGAGAAAAATTGTAATGAGATTGCAGAAAGAAATCACTGATTCAGTTGAACATAGTTGGAACTAAAACTTTTATCAGAATGCTGTTTATATTATTATGTTGTTAGTGTGAAACATTCTATTTTAAAAAGAAAAAAAGTTAACTTGTGTTATATTTTTTTTATATTATCCATTTAGATTTGTTTACAGTTTTCAAGTTATATGTAGAAAAATCTTATCAGTTTAGGTAAGAGCAGATATTTTGAAAATGACTAAGTAATTAATATGCTACTGAATAATGATTAAACCATTGATTATTTTTAAAACATAGACGTACAGCATGATGTGTGGTCGAAAGTTTCCCTTTTCCAGTAGATCAGACTTTTGATAATTAGCTGAATGTGAACATAAAATAACGACCTAATTGGGAAATTGCATAAAAATCAAATATGTCAGATATTAATTTGTGTTTGTTAGTTAACATAATATAATCATTATCATAAAATAGGCTTTTTATTAATACTATAAATAATTCAATTATGACAAACATCCATCCTTGGGTAATATTACTTGCAATATTATTACTGACCAAATCAACATATAAAAGGCAGCAAACAACAAAAAAAAACAATATCTACTAATATTAATAGTTCAAATCAGGTTCAGTCAACCATAACAACAGTAAGTGCTTTTCTTTTTTTAATAAATAATTTTTCTGCGTTTCCTTCTTTTAACAGTTGTTTTTTCTGAGGAAAACTGGTAAAGAAGATCTATCATTTACATTTATAACATCTTGCCTAAGTTTTAAAAATTATTCTGTAAGTGTTTATAATGGGCACAAATCAAATATAATATGTGTATATATTTTTGTTTTAATATAACACTGATTCAGAAATGGATTTTAAAGCAAGTAATTGGCATATTTCAAATGACATTAATTTTTCAGCTGTATTAGTGTATTCATGCTTTTCAATCGATCTATGCTCGATTTCCGCATAGCATTGATTCACCAGTAAAAGCTCGATTAAAAAAAATAATTTTCTTCGTCTATTCTGTTGATAATCAAGACCTAAAACATACTTATTAGACAAATTGTAATGAAATAAAAAAAATAATAGGCGGGAGCTAATTAAACACAAGTTAATTGCCGATGACCAAAAGTGCAACAGGAAATTTACCGTATCGCATATTGTCGATTCAAAATAAGTAATCCGAGGACCAGCAAGATTGGTCCAAAATAAATCTAATACTTTTCCAGTTTCCAATGACTATCAGAATTCTTCTTATATTCCACTCTTTTCGAATGCACCACATAATCTGATAAAGCATTCCACTCATTGACAACTCTATATAGGCGTGCTTACAAGAGCCATCGAATCCGTGGATATTGAAGAGCAAGCTCAGCAGTTTGTCCCTCTTGGGGATTTTTTCCCAGACAGAACTGGAATTGCAGGGTTCATTGAGCCCTCCCTCCAATGAACCTCCAATCCCTCCAATGAAGGAGGGTTTGATGTTTCATACCATGGATTCGGCCACAAACTATCATTTGAATTAGAAATCCTGCCGACTTCTTTTTCCAAGATTCCATGGATTTCGGCATTTCATTGATTCAATGTTTCATGTAAACGCGCTATAAGGTACAAATAATGTTTAATTACCTCCCTTCTAAAACACGATTTTTTCAATTTTTGATAATGTCCTCTGGTCCACCTATTTAAGGCAAAACCTAAGCCCTCCATGTCTCCCCGTTTTATAAACTTGAATAACTGAATTTTCCTGATATTGCTGTTACATAATTTGTAATAACAAAGTATTAAAATCAAATAGTAATTGAACGATGATCTTTATACATTTAACCCCATTTTTTTAATTTACCATAACGATCGTTAGACCTTTTTCAAACCAAGTCATCAAAAATAGCGATGCACACTTGAAAAAAATATATATTAGAGACATCACACAAAAAATTGCAAGAAAACGTATTTGCTTTTGGGGAGGTGATTGATGATTATTGCGATTGCACTGCCAGTTTGGATCCCCAGAATCAGCCTAACGGTGTTCCGGAGATCTCAAGTATTATTGATCTAGACATCAGGATCTTGAAGGAAAAGCTTTACTTTTGACAGTACTTGCTTTTGCTGTCCGTCAAACATGGACGTGGACTAATTATGGTGAGGTATATTACGTTTGAAATGTGTTGGTTTGTTTTTGAGAGAGTTTTGTAAATATATAAATCATGCTGATGCTGGTGAAAGTAATGAATTTTTATTAAAATGACGATTGTGATGATGAACAAGTCATCCATTTTTTAGAAATGAACGGTGTAACGACGATTTCGAATAAACATTGCCTTGTGAAAATGAGACTGCGGTCTTTTGTTTATTTGAATAAATAAATTGGTAGACAAATGAAGGTCATGTGCGGGATAATTTATGTAGGACAACGTACGATAAAATATAATTAAAAAATGTATTTTACATTGCGTAAGAAAGAAGTTAATGGTATTCGCAAATTGGTATTGTTAATGCATAAAATTAGTATTTGGTTCGTGTAGCTCTAGTGAGACGATGATTCAAAACTAACCTAACCTAAAAAAATTAGTATTTGGAGAAATATTACTGAAATCTCTTCTTCTTTGTCTTTATTGGCTCGACTGCCCTTTGTGGGTCAGGACCTTCTTCAGAATTTTCTTCCATTCTGATCTTGTTTTTTAAAAGTAACTCCAGTTTTGTACTTTTAACGTTCTAAAATAATCGTCGACACAGTCCGTCTATCAAAAATTAGGCTTCCCTCTTGCCCTGGTGCCGATTTCCTTATAGTGGAAGACTCTTTATGTTAAAGAGTCACGGTTGATTCTGCACAGATGTCCAGCAAATTTTATATGGTTGACTGTTATGTAGATGATGTTATATGCCTCCCTATAAATCTTACACAGTTCACTGTTATATCTGTGCCTTAAAATACCATTGATGATCACTGCACCCAGAATTATCCTCAAAACTTTTCTTTCATTTCATTACTGAAATCTACCACATAAAAAATAAATCCAGGCTAGAATGTTCAAAATTTGTTGGCTCTTAGCTGTATATTAGTTTATTAAAGATTAAATACAAATAAATCTTATTTATTGCCTTGATAGCTAAATATCAACAGTTTTCTTAAGAAAAATATGATGTAAAAAATATCTCTAGAAATTGTAATCGATTCAGCAATATATTATCTCGTCTTACCATTAGCGGAATTTTGGTAGGGGTAGGTAGGGGTAGGTACATATATATTCCGGCTTGTGTGCTTAATCAGAGACTCGCTTATATAAGCCTTCATCAATTAAGACAGACACGTAAAACATTTTTACTCTCACAGGGAAATTAAAATACACCCAGGGCGAAGGCCGGAATCGAACCCTCACCCGTTGCAACACGCAGACTGCTGGCGTAATGGTCCGAACCACTAGGCCATCCGGGCCTCAATTTTGCTTTATCATTATAAATGTAAAATTGCGATGCAAATAAAAGGGAAACTGGGGAATTTTCATATCACAATAATGAATGAGCCGAAACAAAACCCAAATAATAAACTTTGACAAAATCAAAAATATAGTATTATAGTCGCATATTAACAATGTATTTCTAGCTTCTACAGTAGAATCTCAACAGTCCCCATCATTAATACCCTCATTTTCTAGAATATCAAGCAACTGCAATACCAAAACTAAGATACATCGCCCTCGAAACAATGTCCATCAAGCAAATAGATTCTTTGTCGGTCATTAAGCTCAAGAATGCGGTAAACCCATTGATTGAGCCAAAAGAGTTTTGTCCCTTATTGCAACAATT
Source organism: Hylyphantes graminicola (assembly GCA_023701765.1). NCBI lineage: Eukaryota > Metazoa > Arthropoda > Arachnida > Araneae > Linyphiidae > Hylyphantes > Hylyphantes graminicola. Next base: position 56,176,559 of record CM043114.1, on the reverse strand, counting down.
CGGCCTTCCACTATATTAATAGGGTTTACTTGAGGGATCTTATTCGGCTTCCCGTAAACCCTGTACTGCCAAGCCAGGGTTGCCAATCAAAAAGCATTGTCGCCAATTTGATGAGTGGAATGTCAAATGATCAATATTTTAAAAGCTGGTTTTCAAATAATGAATTTCGTTACCATCACTGCCCGTGCGTATTGGATTACATGCCCTGTAAAAAAATTCTGTAAAACTAAGGCACTATATGCGGCATTTTTTTTTTGCATCAGTGTGTTGTAATGTTTATTTTTACGGAAAATTTGTTTTTTGACCTACAAAGTTATACAAGTTGAACAATTTACCCCAATAGCATTAAGCATAAAAGATGGGTGCATTAAATCACTGCCAGAGAAAGCACTTATATTTTTGCCTGTACTAAACTATAAATTTGACATCATACAATTTCATCATACTCTGATAGTAAAATAGATAAATTTTTTACAGTGTGTATCACTAAAATTGTCGCAGCAGGTAGGAAGATATTTAAGATTATTAAATGACATTAAGCTTGTGTTTGAACACTAGCCTTTATTTACCCGTAATAACTTACGAAATTTATGGAGGTTATAATATATAAGCACTATTTTTTGTCTCAGCTAAAGCATAAACCGAATTGAAAAGATAATGCTAGGTTTTTTTTTTAGTTTGGAGTGTCTACTTTTGATTTCAAAAATCTGTGAAAGTTAATAATGGAAATTAAGTAAAACTAATACGTAGGTAAGTAGAAAGATAGTTGTCTCAATGAGTCTCTACGTTTTGACATAACAGACAAAATGACATGGATTTATTATGCAAAAACTGCGTAAGGATATACTTACTTTTTTCTCATCAATCCATTTCCATCACAACTCTTTGTCAACTCTCGCTGACTATATTTTAGAATACATGTATTTCCCATTAAAAAAACTGAAGAGTCCAACGCAGATATATTTTAATACTGATATGGACTTTCATAGACCAAAAAAAAATGTATAACCTGCTCTATAATTCACGCAAAGTCTCCTAAGTATTAAATTAAAGTATAAAAAAAAAACTAAACTCCACGGCGCCACAGCCGGAATGTGGACTTTGTGGAATAAGGCCTGCTGTGTCCACTTCAGCTTACGTGACGAAGGATCTGGAGTGCTAGGCACATGTCCTGGTAAGGTGGTCAGCCTCAAGCGGAACCCCCAGTGTTTAGTTCCCAAGCAGGCTTGGTACTCATTTCATCGACCCGCTTATTATGAGATGAAAGGCTGAGGCAACCTCGCCCAATCCGGAAAAATTGAACATATTGTTAAGCTAATATTACACAATATTCCTATCGCTTTTAAAATGCGCCCAGTACCATGTACAAACAAATAACGAAGCCTAACGCTTGAACAATGTAGTATAAGAAGATAACACTCAATACCAGTGAATTTTTCGGGCGCTTTCCGTATTGTAACAACCTACTCTTTGCAAGCCTGCCATAATAATAATAGTGTTAAACCATAACGTCAAAAAACGTCAGGGGTTTTAAATTTATTTAAAAAGACAAGTTAAATTTCCGAAAATGTCTCCTATTTTTTTAAATATTTGTACACAAAATTTCATCAATTGTGTCAACTTTCCTCACTCCCATAAAACACGCCACCAAAGCAATTTTACGCCAAACCTTGCAATCCCTTCTTCTATTCGGCCTTTCCTACATAAGCATTTGTCTTTTGCCCAAGAGCTATTAGCTTAAGAGCGAAGGGGTGGAACGGGCCCTAAAAGATATCTTTTGATTTCATTATGGCTCCCGTTCCGCTGACATGTCGTTTTTGAAGGGGACCTTTTGGTGGTCAAAAGTTCTGCCCACCCCCCGCGATTAGAACAAAGCTGATGGTCAAGAGAGAATTCTTCGGGGATGTACGCATGACTGGGCAGAGTGGTTGTTTCCAAATTACCGATTAGGCCCCCCTTTTCAAGTGGACGGGAAGGGTAAAGGGTGGATTTGTAGGGAGAGTTAGGGCATTCTCTGGGATACAATAAAGTGAGTCATATTTTAAATGTAAGATAGTATGGCTATTTACTTCTAGATTGAAATTTTACTTTTCTTTATTTTTTTTATTCTAGAGACGCTGCTTAGACAAGCAACGCTGAAGGCCCTATGCACTCTTAAAACAAAAGAATGAAATCCACTCCTGCATTAGAAATGCATTTTCAACACTGGACAGGAGTGAATATTAACTCAGACTGAGTTCAAATAACTCGTTTGGAGTTATCCTGTCGGAGGTTTAACCCTCAAAGGATCCACTCCCATAGAGAAAGTGCATATTTGACACTGGTAGAGTTAAAATTAACTCAGACTGAGTTAAAATCGCACGTTTGTTTTAAGAGTGCGCACATTTTCCGGCATATTGACCAGGGATACTTACGCTCTTAAAACAAAAGAGTGAAATCCACTCTTAAAGGAGAAGTGCATTTTCGACATTGGAAATGAGTGAACATTTACTCAGACTGAGTTAAAATCACTCGTTTGTTTTAATAGTGTATGTGTTTCTGATCAGTTTACATCACAATAATGCTGGGAATGACACCCAGACTGGAAACCTGTCTCCGTTCATTGGGTATACCTTTTTGATCAGATAATCTTAATAAAACTTAATTTGGTGACTCATATAACAATAGCAGCCCAAAATGCAGATAAGTTATAAATTCGTAATCATGAATAGTGACTGGTACCTTTTAAGAATATAATCAAAAACGTATTATAAATTGCTGCTGCTTGTCTAAGCATTTTACTATTAAACCCGGTCCATGAAAATTAATCTTAATTACCAGAAAAATTTAAAATTATCGATATCTCTCTCCAAGTTATATTTTCTAATTTTACATACCATGCCGATACAAAATATTTGACACAATTATGAACAACATACTATTTAAAACATTTTATATTATATTTTTTTTACAAAATCTATATCAACGACAACAAAAATTTTGCTAAATCCCCAAAATTTCACTATAACATCTTAAAAGACAAAAGCTGACCTGATAAACAAAAAAAAACATAAATTATAATAAAATTCATATATTTTATTTTTAATAAAAAAAATTACACCGGTATGCGAAACACAACCCGATAACTCAAATCGCTGTTTTTTCCACCCTGCTCTCGCTTTCGGTTCTTATTCTTCTCTAACCATGGGGAAGTTTGCCCTCTTTTCAGCGGTTGATTTCACAGCGGGTGGGCATAAACAAAGAAGTAGGAAGGGGGTGGGCTTCAGAAAGAAATTCTTTTTCCCTGTTTAGGGATGAGGAAGGAGAGAACTAAGTGGTAGAAAACTCGTGCTTATAAACTACACTATTAAAAATGTATTACTTGATTTCATCGGATGTGTGGTAAAACGTTACTTTTTTGGATTTTTAGTTAAACCCTTTTTCAGTTTTCAGGAATCCAAAACCTGAAAAAGTGTTCAACCAAGCTCCAAAAGTATTTTGAAACATTTCACCACGTAATTGTTGCATCTACTAGGAACCATTTTTTTGTTGAAACCTAGCATGGAATTTTTAATAGTGTACAGCAGATGATGGGTACAACAGTTCATTTGGCATCCACTAAAAATATGAAGTAGCATGACACGCTGTAAAAAATATGAAAAAAAAAATCTGCAGAAAGCTTCCGTTTTCTTAAAATGTAATGGTTCTGTGCATGCTGTAACCTTATTATAATACATTTCAAGCAGGAACAAAATCTTTAAGTAAGCGAATAAAAAAAATATTTTCGATACTCAAGAAAAATCAATAACACATACGTAATATTAATGTTGCAATAATTAAGTATCCTCGCGTAATTTAATAATCGAATAATAAACCTATTTATGTAGAAATTCGTGATAAAAATGGTCACAACCATTTTTAAGTAACTGAAATGATGAGTTTCAGTTGTTGAAAAACGAATTGGAGTTATTATATTAAAATTAAATTCCCCACAATCTAATACTAGTGCCCAATATAAGAAGGATGCCATTAAATCACAAAATAACATCGTTTAAAGAACTGTGCTAATTACTTCGAAATCTGAGCCTCGCGCTTTGTTGATTTAATAGAGAGAGTCAAAATTATTTTGGAAATTCTTCTGCAAAGTATTGAGGAATGCATAATTAAATTTATTTATCTCACCATTCCGTCATTTCCGTTTTCCGTCTCACTAATAGAAATAAAATCATTTTAATTTATCACATAATCGAAGGATTTGGACAAGGAAAATTAAAAATTAAGAATAGACTCTTTTCTATTTACTAACTTAAGACACAAAAATGCACGTACAAACTATGTGTATCAATGTAAATAATAGTTAGTAACTTCATTTAAGTTTCAATTATTTGACAATTTTTGTAATATTGTTAAGGATCATGTATAAGTGTTGTCCGTATGCAGCGAATAATTAACAGTTGCAGTTATTAGTTTATAAGCAATGCTTCCTTCAATTTTTACTGGAAGGATTTTTTTAAAAATTAGGTTGTGAGATGAGATACAATTCCACAACGATAACTATATAACTTTGTCAGCAGTTTCTGTAATTTTCTACCCTAAATGTACCCCCCAAAACTTTTCAGGGCAACTGAATGCGCTGCGTTATGACTTGAGAATACTTAACGCGTTATTCCATCAAATACGATAATATTTGTCCGATTTTTTAGCTGCACAGATTTTTCATATGTCAGCAGTTTCTTTGGAAATGTCCTGGCTAAAACTTGTATTTTTAGCATGGAATACAATCGCATTACTGACTTTGCTCCCTAGCCCTAAATTGATTGGAATTTTCTAGGAACAACAAATGTTACCATAAAAGTTTTGAATTTCGAAGGACATAGTCCTGGACACGATGAATATCAGACTATTTGTTAAATTTATCAGTTTTAAAAACAAAAATAGCAAATATCTGCTATCCGATTACAGCGGATATTCCAAATCCCTTACTCCTTCGGACTTTTGATCCCCTTTGAAAGGGAAACAAAATAGATGGAAATTGAATTCTTTGGCCGGTTGCCTGAGTTACTGTCCACGTTTTTTTTGCTTGTTTTGTTCTGCAGAGGAAATAAATAATAGCTTAGGTATCGATGAAGTTTTGTGTGGGTTCGCATTCAGAGGAGAAAATAGCATGGCTTCTCTATAGAATAACGAATTGGGGTTAATCTTTTGAAGGAAAAATTGACCAAGAGTTTTAATAAATTTTGGTTTTTATTTTTGTGAATATTTATTTATCAATGAATTCATTTAGGTGTCTGAAATTAATTTACATTTATTTGTAACATAAATTGTAAATTAAATAGGGCTAATTTTTTTTAATTTACGAAGTTTAACCTTTAGTTCAATAAAAAAGATAAAAAGAATTTAACATTTGAGAAATAACTTTTTTAATACTTGCTGGCTAATAATTATAAATTTGGATCATAACTATGGACAACTTAATGCACGATAATTGTAAAATAGCAAATATCTTTCCAAGATCTCCATGTCAGTCGATTTATATATTTTTTTGCATAAATTACATTTTCTAATCAAATTGGTGATTATATTAAAATTTGTGAATTATTTACTGGATAACTATGTACAGGTGAATTTCTTTCCCACAAATCACACTTTTTTAGTAGGTATTCCGTTAAAGTTCTAAAGGAGCTGTTGTCACAAACAGACTTTGAAGAACAGCACCTAGCCATATTGCGAACAATTCATCTAAATTCAACCAACGTATTCTCCTGACATATCTCTGGTCCTTTAAACCTCTCTCCTTTCAATAAATGGCTAAACAAAAACTTTCATTTTCACAAACAGTTTTTAAAGTTCATGTTATTTTAGAAAATGTTTTTTTTTTTTACCTTTAAAAAATATTTTTAAGGAATACTATAAATTACCCTATTTTATTGCAACTATAAATATTGCTCTAAATTTTAAAGGGATTGTTAATTTACAGTTATATTTCATTATACGGTACAAAAAGTTTCAATTTTTTTTTGTTTGATCCTACTCACCGCGATTGCCATTTTAGCTTTAGACGTATTAATATTTAAAACCTATGTCTAAGTTAATTATAGAAGGTATAGTTTAAATATGGACCTAATTCACATTATTTCCTGTTAAGAGTTTATAAATGTTTTTTTTATTGGTAGTTTGTAGTTGTAAATGTTCATTGTTTATATAGCTGTAAGTTTTTCAAGCTGTTTTTGATCAATTTTTAGCAGCGAAAACAACCTTAATGTGTTTTGGACTTTGTTGCAATGTAATCGTTTACCCAAATATTAATTGGATTGCTTATTGTGGTTTGTTTACAATTAAATTACTACTCATGGCATTTGCTAAGAATTTTGATATTTCATGACAAAAATATTTTTGTGATTATATCCCAAGTTACCACACACGTTTTTGAGTGACTTAGGCGATTTCTAGATACAGGATTTCTCAATATCTTAAATCAACAACTGCCCCGCTTTACTCTAATTTCTATTTACATGTTCTGGCAAAATAACAAACAATCTTTTCTTATGCATCCTTGTCCCCCAAGTGATAAAAACTTAAAAATCTCCCGCTGATCACAATGGCCAGAAGAGGAACATCTCTTCAAGAAAAGCGTCTTCCAAAACACGTCCTTGCAGCCGAGATTTCCCAATCAGCATTTTGACAAAACTGTAAATGATATTTTTGTTGAAATTCACCTTTATATTGATGTTACGCGTAGTCATAAGTTCAGTTAAATCAAAATTGATAGTAGTG